>JBBBDQ010002315.1:0-337500 GCA_037127315.1 Ascarosepion bandense | reverse complement strand
GTGTTTCCATTTAATCAAGACAAAAAACATACAGGTAGCACTGGCTAGGTTACAATAAATTTATATACACATATCAATATTTACTATTGAACCAGAAACAAAGTTCAATAAATATCAACTCATTTTATTTTAACAATTCCACCCAAACTGAGGCAATAAAGCCACTAAGACACATGGAAGCTACTGAGTGAGAGTAAACAATAAAAGGAATAAATAAGACAGAAGACAACGATTGACATTGCATTTCAATTTTTGAAGATCAATGTTGAGTGGAAAGCAAGAAGCCGGAAGAGAGTTCCACAAGCGAGAGAAGAAACTGTTAGCATAGGACTTATAATAATATGAGAAGAAGAAAACATAATTAAGGAGAGAGAACAATAAAAGAAGAGGAATTAAGAAGACAGAGGATAACGATTGACATTGCATTTCAATTTTTGAAGATCAAAGTTGAGTGGAAAGCAAGAAGCCGGAAGAGAGTTCCACAAGCGAGAGAAGAAACTTAGCATAGGACTTATAATAATATGAGAAGAAGAAAACATAATTAAGGAGAGAGAACAATAAAAGAACAGGAATTAAGAAGACAGAGGATAACGTTTGACATTGCATTTAAATTTTTCAAGATCAAAGTTGAGTGGAAAGCAAGAAGCCGGAAGAGAGTTCCACAAGCGAGAGAAGAAACTTAGCATAGGACTTATAATAATATGAGAAGAAGAAAACATAATTAAGGAGAGAGAACAATAAAAGAACAGGAATTAAGAAGACAGAGGATAACGTTTGACATTGCATTTAAATTTTTCAAGATCAAAGTTGAGTGGAAAGCAAGAAGCCGAAAGAGAGTTCCACAAGCGAGAAAAGAAACTGACAGGTCAGCTCCAATAACATTGGAGATATTAATATCTCATTGATAATTATTGAACTTTATTGTTTCCAATTCAACAATTATAGCTCATGACAACAAACCCTTATTGGCATAAAATTCTATTCACCTTGATGAACATTAAATTATCTTATTAAAATGCTGTCACAATATTATGAAGATCTAGTGCGTCAGATAGTGCAATGTCATTTTGCAGATATGAAAGAAGATACAAACCATTACTTGAAATTCTTTTCACCAAATACCAGTGTACTACTTTTTTCACTAACCAAATTCTGAAAAGAAAAAAAATTATTTGAAACTGCCCATCAATATAAAAAATAAATTATAAGTCAACCCTTCCATAAAAGTTTTTTTTACATTTAATAAAAATCTAAACTTATAAAAATATTAGATAATAAATTCTAACAATTCCACTTAGAAATAGTTATTAAATATTTTTGTAATTTTTTTAAATCATGAAAATTAAATTTCAAATCTGAAATAATCCACAACAAATAAAAAAAATAAATAAATTTCAAAATAATTTACAAAATTTGCTTAAAAAAAAATTTTTTTTTTACTAATCAGTGTTACAAACAGACAAAGAATATTTTTGTGGCAATTGTTCTAATGCCTCAACATCATGAATTTAAACATACAACTAGATTGGCAACTAGGTCTCACTGTTAAACTAGTTAGATGCAAATGCCTCTTCTAGTCTAAGATTTTTTTTTGTAACACTTCCCGCCTGCCACCTACAAGTTATTTTTTTGTTCTTCCCCCCCATCAAAGTTTTCTCATTCTTTTCCCACTTTTTGCAACATGTACCAACAAGATCAGAGAAGCCTTCAAAATGTCTATTATACAGGGCGCATGTGCATTGTCGACGACTGCATCGTAGGGTCACCGTCTGTGAGAAAAAGAGCGCCACAACACAATTCACTCTGCCAGAAATTTGGAAACAGCATTCACACAGGAAGCTCTAATTAGGAATATTTCAGAGTGTTTTAGTGTCAATCTGAGGAATGAGTTGGAGGAGTTTCATGGTGATTACGAATGTGTTTGTACTGATCACTAGTGATGGTGACATTATGTCTCCAATCATGTTCCCACATGGACTCAGACTCAATACAGGCCTACATCTAGTGCCTTGAGGAGGTAGTGCTACCTTGGCTCAAAAGGGTGGTTGCTGGAAAACTATGTCAAGCAACAAGACTACATCACGCCACACAAGTGAACACAGTCATGGCTGTCAGACAATTTCTCCGATCACATCCCCACTAATTCCCCGGACTGCAACCTTCTTGATTATGGTGTGTGGTAGGTACAGTTGAGTAAGAGACCAACAAAGCCAGTTAAGTGCTATATGTGATACACGCTTTGGGCGATCATGTCTCGAAAGAGACACAACTGACTAGACAGAAGATTATCCCGCAGTAGGTTGCCATTGCTTTCTGTGGTAGACTGGTTGCCAACCAAGGCTACAGAACCCAATCTGTCCTATTATTTAACCCAAAACTGGAGGGAAGAGACGGATTAATACCTTTCCCAAAGGTATTTGTGCATAAGTGAATGCCAGGAATTCAAAAAACTCCTTGCAAAGCCAAAGATAAACTGAAGGCAAGGAATATGGCAGCATTCACCAATTTAAGTAGACTGTCCAGAAGAAATGCAGGAGTTTCCAAAGTCATCTGGAGGCCGGGGTTGAAGCCAGTGGCAATTTTATTGAATAGATTTACTTAAATATTGCAAGATATTTTTTTGTGTCATTTTGGTGAATGTATCTGTTAAAATGAGATGTCAGTGTCATTTTCATTTTTGTGCCTTTAGGATGACAATTTATCCATCGCACCCTGTGGGTGAGGCACTTACTTAAGAATTAAATCTAGTTTTTGCATTCCAACAGAAGAAATTTCTCTCCAAAATATCGACGCATGCAAGTGTCAGTTCACTCGAAGAAAAGTTAATTCTACAGAGAGAAGAAAAACTTTCAGTCAATCAGACTGAAGACCATGAGTAGGTAGAAACATGCATCCCCCACATGGGATCTGCTTCAATTTGAACACTATTCCCCATCCCCCACCCCCATCACATAAGCTATACATTCATTTACCTTGAAGGAAACACACAACAATTCCCCACATAAGACAGGCTTTATTTTGGTGTTGCTTAACTTTGATGATTGTGCATGAACCAGGGGCTTCAATATAATGTGGTTATAAACCCCATGACTAACTCCCTGCCAGCAAGGTGATGCACAGTTTTCTGACATGGTTATTCTTGCCAAAGGTCATTATGCTTCATTATAGAAAATTAAACATCCAGAGACATGGCCTGATTAGAAACAACAACCACATCTTGCAGGACAACACACCAGCAAACAATTCCTGCAGCACCAAAATTAGTCAGGAGACAGGAGGGAGGGAGGGTAGAAAGAGACAGGGAGGGAGGGAGGGAAGGGAGAGGGACAGAGAGGGAGGGTAGAAAGAGACAGGAGGGAGGGAGGGTAGAAAGAGACAGGAGGGAGGGAGGGTAGAAAGAGACAGGAGGGAGGGAGGGTGAAAGAGAGAGGGAGGGAGGGAGGGAAAGGGAGAAGGGAAAGGGAGGGAGGGAGAAACAGGAGGGAGGGAGGGTAGGGAAAGAAAGACAGGAGGGAGGGAGGGTAGAAAGAGACAGGAGGGAGGGAGGGTAGAAAGAGACAGGAGGGAGGGAGGGTAGAAAGAGACAGGAGGGAGGGAGGGTAGAAAGAGACAGGAGGGACAGGGAGGGAGGGAGGGTAGAAAGAGACAGGAGGGAGGGAGGGTAGAAAGAGAGGAGGGAGGGAGGGTAGAAAGAGCAGGAGGGAGGGAGGGTAGAAAGAGACAGGAGGGAGGGAGGGTAGAAAGAGACAGGAGGGAGGGAGGGTAGAAAGAAGGACAGGAGGGAGGGAGGGTAGAAAGAGACAGGAGGGAGGGAGGGTAGAAAGAGACAGGAGGGAGGGAGGGTAGAAAGAGACAGGAGGGAGGGATAAAAAGTAAATGAAGAAAGAAAGAAAAAAGAGGAAGAAATGAAGAAAAAAAAATTGTTTTAAGTTAGTGAAAATTAACGGGGACAGTTCTTATCACTAACACGACTTGTTGCAGATGAACTTACATGATTGAACCAAGTGAAAGGCACTCTTTGTTATTTCAGCTGACATCAACATTCCAGTTCATCATTACGTAACCGGCCAGGTATTATCAAAAAGCAACTTTCATCTGGCTCGAAAGAACTTGTATGGGCAAATAATACATGGCGGAGGCGGAGACCTTAAGCCGCCGTTGATCCCGAGCAACTTGAAAGCGCAAAGGCAATTGGCTTAAGTATCGCTACTACTTTATTACTCAACGAGAAGTGGGGCAGTTTTAAAAGCAGGGAATTTGACTAGACATACACTGTCAAAAGAGCTACACTGGCGGCAGAGATGGGTTAGAGGTCTGAGCAAAAGAGGACGACAGTATAGGCAACAGCTTTTTCTTTCTTTCTCTAAGTACTTTCAAAACCCAACTCTCAAGAAATAATAAAAACAACAACTATTCATTTTAGTCACAATTTGGTTTTAATTAAAGATAAAATTAATCAGTCATTAAGAAACAATATCAATTCAATTAACGAGTGACAACACTTTCTCCTTTGCTTCTATTCTAATTAAATAATTACAACCCAAAAGCAAAATAAATTTTTAATTCTCTGTAAAAGATGATTTATCTGAGCGGGAACTACATTTCAAGATATAAAGATAGGGTAGGAATTGGGATGAAATATGGATCAGTATCCAACAATAAGATAAAAGAACAAATAGGAAACGTTTATCAATCTAACACGTTTCCCTTTTATTAAAGCTTCATCAGAAAATGAAACATGGAGAAAAAGAAATTCTGGTATTTTTACTTTTGTGTCGTCTGTTTCGCATTGGTCAATCAGGTTTCACATGCATTCGACTTTTTTTAAAACCAACATTAGTATAATTTGTGGCATACTGAATTTGAGAAGAGATGACATGTCCCTTCAAAGTGACACAAAATTCATTAATGGATTCCAAGCCTAACAAAAAAACTGTAAATATTGCATAAAAATTCTAGTTTCTCTTTGTGGATACAAATGTGTGCGTGTGTGTGTGTCTCTCTCTCTCTCTAATATGTTTGTTGGTTTCTTCTTTTTCAACCGGATTTAATTTTTTTTACAGATTGAAAAAAAAAAAAAAAAAACCACACAGTTTTGGAGATTAACAAAGATGGCCAACCAAGAAGTATGCTCCAGCATTGAACAGAGGTCAGTTATCAAGGTTTTGGTTGCTGAAGGATGCAAATCAGTTGAAATTCATAGGAGAATGTCAATTGTGTATGGTGCCACATGTTTCAGCCAAAAAAATGTCTACAAGTGGGCTAAATTGTTTAAAGGAGGGAGCAGTGTTGAGGATGAAGACAGGCCTGGGAAGCCTACAGAAGTGAGGTCTCCTGAGGTGATCAAATCAGTCAATGACCTCATTCAGTCTGACAGAAAGGTGACAGTGGATGACATTGCAAGACAGCACACAAAATTGTCCATGATGACCTTGCCTACTCGAAGGTCAGCTGCCAGTGGGTGCCAAAAATGTTTACTACAGAGGACAAACAGAAGAGGGTCAAGTTGTCCCAGCAGTGTCTCTCCCGCTTACAGCCCAGACCTTGCCCCTTCAGACTTTCATCTGTTTGATCCCTTGAAAGCATTCATGAGAGGCACGAAGTTTGAAATTGATGATGAAGTCAAAAGTGTTGTGAGCGATTGGCTGAAACATCAGTCCAAAGATTTTACGCTGAGGGAATACGGAAGCTTGTGCACAGATGGTAAGAAGCATGTAACACTACTAGAAGAATATGTTGGAAAAAAAAAAAAAAAAAAAGTTAGCTTCTCTCTGTATTAGAAGTCCTTATACCAAAACATTCACCTTATTTGTTGAATGACCGTCGTAGTAAGATTTCAAGGGTGGCATTTGTAAAATCAAAGTTATGACCAGTCTTGTTCTTGGGTATTACGATAGAGTCTGAATCTATGTTTGTAGATACAAGCTTTCAGGCATTAATTATTTTAGATTGTAAGAAATTTATTTGATAATTACTGGCATTTGAAGTGCTTTAAGATTTTTTTTTCTTCCTAATTATATCTTGGACTCTTAGTGAAAGATCCTAGTATCAGGGCTAACTAATTTATTTACAAGTTTTATAGAAAGTGTGTTAGAGGGAAGGATTATGATTTCTGCCTTGTTAGAAGTGCTATTGATGGTGACTGGTTTTGGGGATTTGTGAATATGATGGTATATACAAAAAAATATGCTTTAGGCCCAAAGGCTTCCCAAAATATTGAGAGAAGAAGAAAAAAAAAAAGATTCATTTTTTTTTTGTTTTTACAGCTAAACACCCTTTGCAAGTCATTTAAAACAAAAAAAAAAAAAAAAGATATTTAAAACAAAAAAAAAAAAAAAAGATATTTAAAACAAAAAAAAAAAAAAAGATATTTAAAACAAAAAAAAAAAAAAAGATATTTAAAACAAAAAAAAAAAAAAAAGATATTTAAAACAAAAAAAAAAAAAAAGATATTTAAAACAAAAAAAAAAAAAAGATATTTAAAACAAAAAAAAAAAAAAAGATATTTAAAACAAAAAAAAAAAAAAAGATATTTAAAACAAAAAAAAAAAAAAAAAGATATTTAAAACAAAAAAAAAAAAAAAGATATTTAAAACAAAAAAAAAAAAAAAAGATATTTAAAACAAAAAAAAAAAAAAAAAAAGATATTTAAAACAAAAAAAAAAAAAAAAAGATATTTAAAACAAAAAAAAAAAAAAAGATATTTAAAACAAAAAAAAAAAAAAGATATTTAAAACAAAAAAAAAAAAAAAAGATATTTAAAACAAAAAAAAAAAGATATTTAAAACAAAAAAAAAAAAAAGATATTTAAAACAAAAAAAAAAAAAAGATATTTAAAACAAAAAAAAAAAAAAAAGATATTTAAAACAAAAAAAAAAAAAAAAAGATATTTAAAACAAAAAAAAAAAAAAGATATTTAAAACAAAAAAAAAAAAAAAAGATATTTAAAACAAAAAAAAAAAAAAAGATATTTAAAACAAAAAAAAAAAAAAAGATATTTAAAACAAAAAAAAAAAAAAAGATATTTAAAACAAAAAAAAAAAAAGATATTTAAAACAAAAAAAAAAAAAGATATTTAAAAAACAAAAAAAAAAAAAAGATATTTAAAAACAAAAAAAAAAAAAAGATATTTAAAACAAAAAAAAAAAAAAAGATATTTAAAACAAAAAAAAAAAAAAAGATATTTAAAACAAAAAAAAAAAAAAAAGATATTTAAAACAAAAAAAAAAAAAAAAGATATTTAAAACAAAAAAAAAAAAAAAAAGATATTTAAAACAAAAAAAAAAAAAAGATATTTAAAACAAAAAAAAAAAAAAAGATATTTAAAACAAAAAAAAAAAAAAGATATTTAAAACAAAAAAAAAAAAAGATATTTAAAACAAAAAAAAAAAAAAAAGATATTTAAAACAAAAAAAAAAAAAAAGATATTTAAAACAAAAAAAAAAAAAGATATTTAAAACAAAAAAAAAAAAAAAGATATTTAAAACAAAAAAAAAAAAAAGATATTTAAAACAAAAAAAAAAAAAAAAAAAAGATATTTAAAACAAAAAAAAAAAAAAAAAGATATTTAAAACAAAAAAAAAAAAAAAAGATATTTAAAACAAAAAAAAAAAAAAAGATATTTAAAACAAAAAAAAAAAAAAAGATATTTAAAACAAAAAAAAAAAAAAAGATATTTAAAACAAAAAAAAAAAAAGATATTTAAAACAAAAAAAAAAAAGAAGATATTTAAAACAAAAAAAAAAAAAGATATTTAAAACAAAAAAAAAAAGATATTTAAAACAAAAAAAAAAAGATATTTAAAACAAAAAAAAAAAAAGATATTTAAAACAAAAAAAAAAAATATTTAAAACAAAAAAAAAAATATTTAAAACAAAAAAAAAAAAATATTTAAAACAAAAAAAAAATATTTAAAACAAAAAAAAAAAAATATTTAAAACAAAAAAAAAAATATTTAAAACAAAAAAAAAAAATATTTAAAAAACAAAAAAAAAATATTTAAAAAACAAAAAAAAAAAATATTTAAAAAACAAAAAAAAAAAAAATATTTAAAACAAAAAAAAAAAATATTTAAAACAAAAAAAAAAATATTTAAAACAAAAAAAAAAATATTTAAAACAAAAAATTATTTAAAAAAAAAAATATTTTAAAAAAATATTTTAAAAAAAATTTTTTTTTTTTTTGAGAATGATTTATTGATATAAGTCTTCCTAATTAGCCCATAGCTGAGGGGAGAAAAGGTGGGTTCATATATTTTCCAAGTATAGTTGCATGTAAGTAAATATAATGAACTCAATTGAAATTTGGGTCTTTAACAATTCCAAGTAATTATCAATTATACCACCTGCACATCCACACTTAAAGTAGCTGATATTCCCAAATGGTCATTCATCTAGGAACTAACCAAGCTCAATGTTGCTTAACTCAAGTCATCATACAGGAACAAGTGTTTCAACACGATAAGACCATAAGCCACAACAACAAAAAGAGGCAGACGGGTAGCTAAAAAACAGGCAGAAGTAGAAAGTGTTTTTCCCACGCTATTCCGTTTACCTCCTATTATGCTATAGAGAAGTGCTCAATTTGCAATACTATTAAAAAAGTATTTTTGTACACAAAAATAACTTTTTTTTATTTATTTAGTTACCTATTTACAGCCTCTTTCATGCATAGCAAATTTTTAAAATGGATATTTATTCATGTTGGACACTCCCAAGATCTATAATTGTTCTTGTCATGGGTTTTTTTTTTATTTTATTTTTTTCAAAAAAGAATGAATTAGCAAGTCAACAGTTCAGAATAATTTCATTCATTTAATTCAGCTTATTAATTCTAACAAACAAGAAAAGAATGTTCAATCTTGAGAGAGCCAATGATAAACAAATAGCCATTTTGGAAAATTACTTGGCATGAAAGAGGCTGTAAAATGGGTAACTAAAATTTTTATTTTTAAGCATAAAAAAAAAAAAAAAAAAAAAAAAAAAGGTAAATTTTCAAAAACTTTAGAAAACTGTAGAACATTCATAAATATTAGCCTCTGTACAAAGGGTGATGGATGAATAGTTCTCGAAATGAAAATAATGCTGACATCTCATTTTGAAAGATATATTTACCAAAGTTAAACAAGAATATCTTTAAATAGTCAAGAGCAGATTTATTCAATAAAAATCGACATTGGTGTCAACCATGGCCACCAGACAACTTCAAAACCTCCCGCGAGTCTTCTGGACAGTCTCCTTGTCTAAGTTAGAGAATGCTGCCATAATCCTTGCAATCAGTTCATTTTTGGTTTTACAAGAAGTTTTGTTGATGGTAACTGCATCCCACTCATCATAATCAAGAAGTTACAGTCCGGTGGGAGAGGGGGGTAGATATAAGGTGTGATGTGGTTGCAGAAATTGTCTGCCAGTCATGACTAGGTTTACTTGCTTGTGTAGCATGGTGCAGAGTCCTGTTGCTAGACAGAGACTTCTAGTAGCCACCCTCTTGACCCAAGGCACTTGATGCAGGCCTTTGTATTGGGTCTGAGCCCATGTTGGAAGATGAATAGAGGCATATCATCGACATCACACCAAACATCTTCATAATCACCATTAAACTCATCCAGTTCTTTCTTTATATATCCCAACAAAGTTTGAAAGCTCTCAAGTAGAAGTATTTCATGGAAATATATTCGATTACACATTTCACTATTCAGGCCTTATCAAAAAATTTTAAAATACAGTAAAAACTTAAAGCAGAAATTATTGGCTGAACTATATATATATATATATATATATATATCAGCATGCAGTGTGGGTATAGAAGAATCCAAAGGAGTATCCTGTACATACAGTGGTAGGATAACTCTGTAAGAGAGCTCTAAATATATATGTATATAAATACATATAGAGTAAATATGAAACAAATTAAGGCAGACACGTTATTTCATGGTAAATCGGAAGTATAGGCCTATTTCAGGCGAACCATCATCAGCTTCCGTCTTTATTTTACAAAGGATTTTACACGAATTCGTGTAAAATCCTTTGTAAAATAAAGACGGAAGCTGATGATGGTTCGCCTGAAATAGGCCTATACTTCCGATTTACCATGAAATAATGTGTCTGCCTTAATATTTCTTATATATATATATATATATATATATATATATATATATACACACACACACACACACACACATTGTTCATTCAGTAACAAATTAGAACACTCAGCTATTGGGCGTGTATAATGATAATATACACGCTAAAAAGTTTGCCTCCTTCTACTGAGCGCCCGTAGCTCAGAGGTAGAATCGCCGACTGACACCAATTCGGTCGGGTTTCAATCCTGGATAAAAAAAAAAAAAAGCAATCAGATGTCTAACCTTAATGATGAGCTGCGATACAGCGAAACAGATCTGTCTGCAGATGACATACATAAGTATGGGTAGAATAATACTCCTTGTCCAAAGAAACACTATTTTTAAAAGTGCTTAATACAAAGCAGAGCTAATAATATTTATTCAGAAATTATAACATGGATATGTTACAATATCACTACAAAAGTAGCTAAAGGGGTCTTGCTTGTTTTTAACCTTTTAAAACCATTTAATTTAAAATAACTGCATCATTTGACGAGACAAGAAGTGTTGAAACAAAATAGCTACTTTTGTAGTGATATTGTAACATATCCATGTTATAATTTCTGAATGTATATATATATATATATATATATATATATATATATACATACATACTAATTTTTTTTTTTTTTTTTATTAATCCAAACAGATTTTATTACTAAACATTTTAATGGATTTGCAACTATCAACTTGAATATTCAAGAAATGTCAAGTTATATATTATCTCAGAATTAAAATTTTAATTAAATTTATATTTTCATATTAAAAAGAGAAAAAAAAATTAATTCTGTCCTTATTCACCACATTTTATTAAATTCAAAAGACAAATGAATGAAACTTTAAATAAAAACCTAGTTTATTTTGTTTGCTTATCTTATTGCACATCAGTTTCAATGTCACTTATCCCCCCCCCCCAAAAAAAAAAACTTGATAAGTAATTAAACAGTATATCTCACACACCAAGCACCTGTGTCAGCATGGGGGGGGGGGGGGTGATCGATTTTTCTTTATAATTGTGTCCAAGAAACGAGAATAAATTTGGACCCAACCAATGTCAACTACCTTTGCTAGGTTATATACTTAATTTTAATTTTGAAATTAAATTATGGAAAAAGAAAACCCCATCAAAAAAGGTTTCAAACTACTCATCTAATGTAACAGAAATACCTCCCACACAATATTAGCCAGATGAAGGTATCATTGCCACTTAGGTCGTACCATCATATATGAATATAAACCAAACATTTTTCTGTAAGACCAATTTTGTACAGAATTTAGAAAAATTGATTTAATCATTAATATATACAGAAACAAGGGGGCCCATGCTGTAAAAAAAATGGCAGCAAAATATTTATATCAATATGCCGTCTAAAATGATGGCAACATATATATTGATGTACCTACTATACTGTACTAAAAACATATATTGATGTCAGCAAGTTAAGTGCCATACGTGATACAAGCTTTGGACAATCATGTCTCGAAAAAGACATGACTGACTGGGCAGAAGATTATCTCGCAGTAGGTTGCCATTGCTTTCTGTGGTAGACTGGTTGCCAGCCAAGGCTATAGAACCTAATCTGTCCTGTTATTTAACCCATAACTGAAGAGAAGAGAGATTAATACCTTTCTCAAGGTTATTTGTGCAGAAGTGAATGCAAGGAATCCAACTCGAACTAACTTGGCTCACCAATTTGTCGTTCCGATTCGATTTCCACTGCACCACAACGCACATCTCTTTATTATAGCAATCATCCCAAAAAACTGATAAGATTATTAAACAAAAAAAAATCCAGTTTAATTATGTCATTTATTTATCCTCAGGCTCAGCAACTTAAAAATCATAAATGGACAGATGGAGGGGGGAGGTGAATAGTGTTACATCTTATAAGTTGTAACAAAAGAAAAGGAAATGATTTACCAAAACAGAGCGAAATCACAGACAAATATTTAATTTACGATAAATAATAAAATAAAATATATACAAAATTTACAATTTTTTTTGGCAGTCAAAACAGAAACAGAATTTACTACTGACGAGTGTTACAAGGGGTGAAAGGAGGGTAAGGAGTCGAGTATCTTTACCCCGTTAGGCTAGCAAGTATTCTAAGTACTATTTTTGGAAATCCTCAAATGTGTATATAAAGAATAAGTTTTAGTTTGATCAATGAAAGATTCAAAAATTTTATTTACTGGATTTGTTCTATCAGGTTCTCTTTTGGGTTTTTGTTGGTTGGCAACTTTTCATAGAGATTCTTTCGGCTGGATATAAATCATTGAATCACAGTCGGAGTTGATTTTTTTTTTCGGAGGTCAGTATCTTTGTATCTTTGTTTTCAGTTTGGAGTTAAAATGTTTTGAATACTGTTGAATTCTGTTCTGGGTGAGCAATTATCTTTTTTTTTTTTATTTGTTCGTTTTGTCTAATTTTTGCTTGATTTTAAAACTTTTCATGTTTAATTGAAGGATTGATTTTATTTTCTTAGAAATTTCATTGCCTGAACTTTAAGTTAAAACTTAGCAATTCAACAACATTTTTTTTCATTGGAGCAGATAGACTAAACTACCGCCCGGTTCACACTCCACCCACATCTATTGAACAGGTGAAGAGGCTCATCTCTTGTTCCCTGTTTAGGATGTGGTTTCCGGCTTTCTCTTTTCCATTCTTTTTACCCTTACGTAGCCCCCTGTGCATCAGTGGCGTTATCGCCTTGCTTGGGGTGATATAATTAAAAAAAAAAAAAAAAAAAAAAAAAAAATCCTTTTTACAACTAACTACTCTCTTCCTAAAACCTATTTTTATAGGGGCTAACACCTAATTTGTATATTTCTCGAATCATCTAGATTTTTCTCAAATATTCTAGGATCTTCTGTGGTGATACCGACCGAGCATAGCGAGGGACCAGATGTTTGCACCCTCACAACCAAAAAGCAAATGACCAAAACTCAACAGTGCGCAGCTGGTCTCGCACAGATGTTCCGGTTGAAAAATAAAAATTAACTAAATATTAAATTGCCAGTTTGCAAGCCTATGCAAATTTTATTTATCGACCAATGGGAAGCCTAGAAACAAATACAAGTGTGAAATCCCAAATGATCTGCTGCGATCCAAAAAGAAGATATAAAAAACCAATACAGAAAGCATCGCCAGACAGACAGACCCAGACTCGAGAGAGATGACTGTAATTAGTAGCCCCCTTGACCCAAGTCAAGCGGCTTACTATATTTGCCTCCTTTACCCCTCTTATCTTATCTTTCCCTGTCTCAAAACTACTTACTGACCTAAGGAGCGAATACATCAAAGACATTCCTTACACACGACGCTCCCACATTCCTAAGCATTAAATTCTCTTTTCAGCATTTTATTGCCATGAACATTTTAACGTCCAGTGGACCTATACTTCAAGTGTTACTTTAATTATAAAAACGTTAATTGATATGTGTATATATAAAATGTTATTTTTCAATTCAATTTACTTTTTTTGAATTATAATCTTTTTATGACTTATAGTGGGGTATCTTGAACAAGGCCAAATTCCGTTAATCTGCAACAATATACAACTACCCTTCACTAGAACGGACTCTCCACTATAAACTGGAAGAGAATGGATAACCCGCTATACTTCCAAACGTTCTATTTCTAATTTCCTTATTTTTACAACTATTTCATGAATTAAAAACGTTTTGGTAATAACAAGTAGGACTCAATAGAATCCCTTACTATAACCTTAAGCCTTTTTAGACATTAATATTATTTTTTATATATAAATGCATCCTCATAACGATAGGGATATTAGTTATCAGATCTAATTTATTGTTATCCTTATCATTTTAGTTTGTGAAAAAAAAAAAATAAAAAAATAAAAAAAAAGAGCTTCAAATATGAATGTGTATGACAAGAATAATCAAAAAAATTATGCACACAAAATTTTCATCCATTCATTTGAAGATGGATTCTCTTACTACTTCAACTCCAATTTGTGAAGGAGTTGGGTAGAAAACGGCTCATAAATTATAACACCTCCAAAACAAAACTACTCTATTTTAACCACCATAGAAAAACTTTAACCACCGATCATGAGAATGGATAATGCTAGTCTCCTAGAAAGCAAGTAACACACTGCACCTCCTTGGCCTCACTCTCTCAAACGACGTCAAATGGAATGACTACATTGAATCCATCTGCATCTAGTGCTAGAAAGGTTGGGTCACCGTGTCAAGCCAGAAAGTTTTTCTTGTCAAAAACCGTCTTGTATTTTTAGAAATCTATCATTAAATACTGTTACCATATCTGTTCAGGTGCTCCTGCTATTCATTTCAAGGTTCTCGACAAAATCCAAAGAATCTGCAACGTAATCGGTTCTGACCTGGCATCTTGACTTCAGTCACTTTCTCACCAACATGACTTCTCTCCGTCTTTTCTACAAATATTTTCATGGCTACGGCTCTGAGGAGCTTCCTTCTTTGGTGTCCTGATCGCCTGTATTTACACGTGCTACTAGATTGGCATCTAGGTCCCACTATTTTACTGTTGACTAGTTAAATGTAATGTCCTCTTCTACTCTTAATAGTTTCTTTTCTTGCACTTCCCATTTGTGAAACTCCCTTCCATTTGCTTGCTTACCTGATCTACAATCTCCAAAGGTTTAAATGCAACATCAATTGACATCTATCTCCTTAATTTTTATCCTTCTCTTATATTTTCTTTGACATCCCCTGCACCTTGTTTTGTCTCTCACTATAAAACCCCCTGCACATCAGTGACAGTCCTGCCTATGAAATGATTATTTAAAAAAAAAAAAAATTTTTGTTGCCTTTCACATGCCACCCCCCCCCCGTTTAATTTTAAGTGAACGTTTTGAGAGAGACCAAGATCAATGTTTGTATTTTCACTCTTGAGAGCAAAATAAGTCCACTGCCGTTATTCTAATAATCATCTCTTAATTGCTGACTTTTCTAATTTTAATTCTAAAATACAAGAACACAACTTTGCATTGTCCAATTGAATCTTCTGCTCTAACTGAAACCGCAGAACAGCCGTTATACACAAAGATGGGGGTTTAAGTCTCACCAAGAAACTATTCTTAATTTCTAATATACAAAGGACAGCTACTAGTTTCAAGGCACACTCAACTGCTAGGTCATCTAACTAATCCCTATCGCAGGTGCCTGCTCAGGTACATTTCCATTTGTTCAACACCCACCAACCTGTGGTTTATGCAGCAATTATGCCACTTCACAGTTCTAGGAGAGAGTCAATAATGTGGTGTGATCGAAAGTTTGAACAAAACCAGTACACTCCAACTCTTGGTCACGGTGACTTATGAATTTGTGTTAGCACAACCATCAACAGCTTGAACAAAACTGGTACACTCCATAAGCTCGAAATAAATAAGTTAGTTTCGATAAAATTTTCCCAGACAAAGACGTTTTTAATATTAGTTTTGGATGACAAACCAATGCATTATATGTACAGATAACAGTAAGATAGAGTATGCAAACGCCCCTGCCAACAATTCCATATTTTTAAAAATTACTATAATTGCGTCTGTTTGTAAAGGCATCGCACAACAACAGACAAATTGCAGTCTGCAATAGCAAGATGAAAAGAAATTGAATAGAGCTTTTAGGTGCACAACTCATGTACTGTCTTTTCAGATACCGACTGGCTGCTTACAGTGCAATTCAGTAAACAGTCTTATATATTAATGATTAAATCAATTTTTCTAAATTCTGTACAAAATTGGTCTTGCACAAAAATGTTTGGTGTATATTTATATTTCATTTCTAATATCTGAACAGTGTGTCCAACAGATTTAAAGCAGTCAGCAGAAAAAAAAAAAATGAAAATATCTGAGGGTGTCATTGAGGTAGATATATATATTTTTCCATTTTTAAACGAGTCATTTTGCTACTCAGGTTTCTACCATGAGTGGAGTCTTCAGGCAATTTTTAATAACTGATTTTACTGTTTTTCTTTTTAAGAACACTCTTGTAACAGTGTTTTATTTGAACGTTCATGTGGCAGGGAATTTATGAACGCGCAATTTTAAAATTAAAACGGATTATGACGTTTTCATCCATGGTTGTATGAACCTAAGAGGTATTTCTTAGTGTGGATGCATTTAGTCATAATTTCTGTTCTTTTATTTAACAGTTCGTCTTTATTTGGGAATATCATAATTTCTCATTTTTCTTCTTGGCACAGTCTACATGTTTGTCCACCGTTGTAAGGCTTGGCTGTTTTTACAATGCTCCACGTTATGTCTGGGTCTTTTCCATATTTTAATACAAATGTGTACTGGTCTAAGCCTATTAGGACCAAAAACTAAATATTAAACAATCAATATATATATATATATATATATATATGTGTTGTTGTAATATTTTTATTATTGGTCTATATATAATGAAAACTTTTTTTTGACGTCGTGTTTCGGTGCTATTTCTAGTACCTCATCAGTGGTGCTAGAAATAGCACCAAAACACAACAACTCTTGTGTAGCAAAAGAAGGTTTATATTATAAACTCCAACAATAGAAATATTACTACATATATTGCTCTACTACATATCAGTACTATTAAAAAGTACATGAGACTAACTGCGGAATGTCACACCATTAGTTCTTACTACTACAAAGAGTGTGTGTGTGTGTGTGTGTGTGTGTGTGCGTGTGCGTGCGCGCGTTTACTGCCAACGTTGTTTTTCAGTGGTTTACTGATAAAGATATTTTGACAATCAGCTTTTTTGTCGTAAAGTGATAGCAATAGGGCATTAATAGGATTAATGTGGGGAAGGTCGTCCCCTAACTGAGCAGTGTCATGCTGATTTCAAAGTTTTGTGAAAGCACAGTTATGATGTCCTCACTCATCAGGGTTGAACTTCAAACTGCTGTTGTGTCCTAGCTTTTTCCTTATTTATATGGTGCAATTTGATATTTTGGTATGTGATTGGTTCTACAGGTGGTTAATTGTTTTTGACTGACTTCTTTTTAATGTTGTATTATTTGCAGGTGGTTGATTTTCCTTTTTGTGATTTCTTGCACAATAAAAAGCAAATTTAAAAAAGGGTGGCAACAAGAACAAGCCCCAGGCATAAAATGGAATGGGGGGGGGGGGGCAACAAGAACAAGGCCCAAGCATAAAACGGAGTGAATATGACAACAGTAAAGAGGAAAACTATCAAAAACCATTTTTTTTTTTCATTGAATCAATAAGTTTAAAAACGAAAACAGCATTTAAAGCAATGGTTGGCTAACTTCAATGAGTTCAAATTTATAAAATAAACCTTGAAGTTTTTTGGTAAGTCATTGCTGATGTCTATTACATACTACCCACACATCCCACCACCCAATAAAAGCAAGGGAAGAAAGCAAGAACTAGTAAAAAGTATTTAAAAGAATATGTACAATATGTCGCTTTTCATAAGAAAATTTAGTTGCATCTCTGGTAAACACAAATTGGGAAAATTACTCTGTCCTCCAAGATTTTTATATGCCAAGAACACAGGAGGAATGTACACCTGCCAACATCTGTGCATGTAAACAACAGGCAATTGTAAGCCTTACAACTACACATGTGGATGCCAATACCTTAAGTTATGAAATAAAGCAACTATTTCACAGATATTTAATCCTAAGTGTAAACACAAGCCCCAAGCATTAGGAACATCTTAAAAATTTGGGGCCAGAGACAACTAATCAGAATCATTAATAATAAAACTGCTAACAAAGAATTATTGAATTAGTTTTGACAACGAAAATGTTAATTTTGAAAAAAAAAAAAAAAAAAAAAGAAGAAAGAAAAGTGGAACTGAGAAAGATTAACTTACAGGACTGGAAATAAAAGCAATGGAATCGAAGCGAAAAGCCAATCTTTCCAGGATTGAGGAAAGTAGAAAATGAAGAACAGGACAGCAGCAACGACATAGATGATAACGGAATACAAAATCAAGCTTCCAATAAAGTTCTTTTGGTACTCCTGGTTTTGACGTCTGAATCGTTGGTGAATTGCAATGCTCTGGAAAAGTAAAAATTCATGTTAGCATAATTTGGTCAAAAATAGTAAAGGAAAAAAAAACAACACTTTACACAAACTATATTTCCTCAAAATTAGCATTTTTTTAATCATTGTATTAAAATATTTAAAATGTCTAGTGAGGCACAAAACAGGAGATTCAGAAATGCAGTGGTTCAATGCAAAACCTATCCAAGTGCTGACTGTGGAAGCAACCACCCCTCCCAGTCATCTGCAAAGTAAGGACGAAACTATGGAGAATGATGAAGCCTTGTGCAGCATCCAGAATGCATTACAACACGCTCGTCAATGACCTCAACATGCAGAAAAAAAATACACTAACAGTTTGAAAAAACAAATACGAACAACAAATTGGAAACGAAAACTCGAAATAAGACACACTAAAGAAAGCACTAGTGATATCAGCAAACGACATTGTCCCAATCGTAATAATCCGGCGTGGAAAAAAAAAAAAAAAAAAAAAAAAAGAGTGAATGACTGAAGAGATTCTCGGCATGATGTAAAGGAGACAGAAAAGACATGCAATGGAATACAGGAAACTACACAAGGAAATAAGGAGCAAATACAAATAGGCTAAAAAGGAATGGCTCAACAACAAATGTGCAGTAGTAGAGACTGAGCAGGACTAATAAAGCAGACTTGCATAAAGAAATAAGGGAACTGACAGGACAAATAAAGCAGACTTGCATAAAGAAATAAGGGAACTGACAGGACAAAAATAAACATGCTCTTCAGCAGGATGTATAAAATCCAAGGATGGAACGATCATATTAGCGAAAGAGCCAATCCAGCGATTGGAAGAATATATAAAAGATCTTTCCCACAACAAGAAAGAGCAACCAACAATACACAAAAATGAGGAAAAACTGGAAATAGCGAACAATCAGTTTGATGAGCCACATAACAAAACTCATCATCCGAATCCTGATGAACAGAGTATCAAGCAGAATCAGGCCCGAGACAAAACAAGAACAATGCAGATTCATCAAAGACACAGGAACAAGGAATGCAATATTTATGATTAGGAGTGAGTTTTGTTTAACGGCATATCAACCTACGTAGGTCACTTAATGCCAAAATGGTGGGGGTTTAAGATTTTTTTTTAATGTTTGGTTATTGTGAGAAGGTTAATTTAGTCAAATTTTAACGAAAATTTTGTTTGTATTCCTTTTTATTTTAGAAAACTGAAAACGTATTTTAGTTTTGTAGAAAAAAATGTCTTGCTGAGAATTTTTTTCCTTCAAAAATGTATATTTTTCTATAAAACTCTATTCTTATGTATATATTTCTATAAAAGTGTATTTTTATACTTTCATAGTGTTTTGACCCCAGTTAGGGGGTTAACTATTTTTCCATAGCTGGGACCCTAACAGACGCTATCAATCCAGTTTAAGGTGGACCTGGGAACAACAGCAATGAAGAGGTGGTTCCATGCTCCTCACAACGTCCTGCCTTGCTACCAGATGCAGCTTACCATCATGTCCAGGACCTTTATGATTAAGATGCTATCAGAAAGGGCAATACAAATGAAAAAAGGCATGTACTCAAGTTTTGTAGATTATGCAAAGGTGTTCGACAAAATACACCACAAAGACTTGATAGAAAGGCTCAGCAACCTCAACAGATTTGGGAAAGACAGAGTAATCAAGAATCTTTACTGGCAGCAAACAGCCTGTATACGGACAGGAAACAAATCCAGCAGATATACAAAGATAGAAAGGGGCATAAGACAAGGATGTGTCTTTTCACAGGATCTATTCAACTTGTACAGTGAGACTGTTCTGAGGACCATAGAAGTTATGCCAGGATTCGTTATCGGAGGCCACAATTTGAACAACATAAGGTACGCAGATGATACAGTGCTGATAGCAGACACGGAAAGGAAACTACAAGACCTCCTACAGAAGGTAGCTGAAGAGAGTGACAAGAAAGAATTACAAATAAACTGCAAGAAAACCGAATGCATGGTCATCAGCACAAAGAGCATCCCAAAGTGCCAAATACAGGTTGGGGGACACCAAAATCAAGCAGGTATAAAAATTTAAATACATGGGAAGTGTTCTAACAGAAGACAGAAAATGCAACACAGAGATCCAAAGATGAATTGGCATGGTGAAGGATGCATTCCAGAAACTAAGTAAAGTATTAAGAGACGGGAAAATTTCACTAGAAACAAAGAAGAGATTACTGGATTGTTATGTGATGTCAGTTCTTCAATATGGCAGTCAGTCAATGCTGGACAATCTCATCAAAGATGAAGGAAAAACTTGAAGCAATGGAAATGTGGTTCTACAGAAGGATGCTACGGATATCATAGATCGAGCATGTGAGCAATGATGAGGTTTTGGAAAGGAGAGAAACAAAGGAAATTAACATTGAGCATCAAGAAGAGACAGCCGAAGTTCCTGGAATATCTAACAAGGAAGGAGGGCTTGAAGAATCTGATACTCACAGGCCAGATGTAGGGAAAGAGAGACAGGGGAAAAGTAGCTTTGACAGGCCTGAGCAGGTGGATGGCAGAACAGTAGACTGGGTGGTGCAACAGGAGAAGGCGTGCTAAGAGCCACCAGGGATAGGGGGATGTGGAAGGCCATGATCGCCTACGTCCAGAAGGGACAGGGCACATAGAAGAAAAAGTGAAACAACACGAACAAAGCGAACAGAACAGATTTAATCACTCTGTTCATATGAGTGTACTCCTGTTGTCATTTCAGAGGATTATTAGCTGTTTCCTCACAGGCTATCCTCCGTGAGCATGATAGGAAGGCATGTGTGTGTGTGTGTGTGTATATATATATATATATATATATATATATATATATATATATATATATATATATATATATATATATATTATAATCGTGTGGACCCTAGCAAGGCATTTTACTGCCACTGTTATGCAGAGGATTACATAGAAAAAATGTTATGAGAAAGAGTGACAGGCTGCAGGGGGTGTCAAGAAGAGATTATGAGAAGAAAGAGAATACTGATGAGTGGGGTGGTGAACAAGAAAGCATGAGAGGATGTAAGTTAGTGAGACAGGAGATGACTATTGACATATATATATATATATATATATATATATATATATATAATTTAAAACAATGCCCATTAACAGGGAGTTAATAATGATGAGACATTGTTTTTTGATGTCAAAACAAAATGTACACTTTTTTTTTAAGTAAATTATAATTTGTACATGTTCTAAACTATAACTTTATGCTCTCACACCCTGATTGAGCACTCTGGAAGAATGGTAGGCTTTGAAAAACAGTAGCTGCTCTGGCATCCACGCATTATTCATTCAGCAATGAATTAGAACACTCAGCTATTGGGCATGTATAATAATAATAATATACACGCTAAAAGTCTGCCTCCTTCTACCGAGCACCCGTAGCTTCGAGGTAGAATTGCCGACTGACGCCAATTCAGCCGGGTTTCAAATCCTGGGTAAAAGGCAATCGGCTGTCTAACCATACTGATGAGCTGTGATACAGCGAAACAGATCTGTCTGTGGATGACTATATATACATATATTAGTCATCCACATAGAAATGTGGACATGAAATTTTACTGTATCACAGCTCATCAGTGTGGCTAGACACATCCACTTACTTCCGGCCGGGATTGAAACTCGACCAATTTGATGCCAGTCAGAGTCACTACCCCTAAGCCATAGGCGTATGGAATCAGAAAAGGGAGATTTTAACGTGTTTTGTGTGTGTATGTGTATATATATATATATATAATTTGATATTCCTTATATGTTTAAAGAAATGCAGATTGATGGCTGCTTTGGGCCACTGTCATTGACACAACCAACGAATGCAGTGTGCATGTGGTTGTGGAGGGTAACTGAATGCTTGCTGAATGAGATCAAAAAAAGTGGATGTGAGCACAGTTAGGCAATGGCTAGTGAGTGACAGCAAGGCACGTGAAAAGATAATTTATGAGTGCAACATTGTTCATGAACAATGGTGGCATGTTTTGTTGCTGAAAACCTCTTCTATCCAATGGTATTATGTTCCTTGTACATATTGTAGTTTCTATAGAAATACCTAAGAGGTGTTACTTTCTGAGCAACCCTCATAATTACTATGACAAAGTAAAAACGAAGAGATTATAATTGGGACAGGGACAAGATAACTTATCCAATATCAAAGTTCTTGATACTGAATTGTCATTGTTTGTTAACCTACAAGCAACTTGAAAAGATTACTGTAGCAAACAAAAATACAGTTCTCAGCACTTGTTCAGGAAATTTTTTAAAAGCTTTGCTCAACTTTGAAGAGAAACCTTCCATATCAAAAGAAAATTTACAAAGCAGTTCATTTTTAATTTCTTTGTCTTACTTTTTATTGCAACTTTCAGGGTCATCTCATAATCACCAATCCTGCCCAAGAAATCCACTTCTCCGACAACTGCCTTACTGATTAGGCTACAAGGACGACCCATTGACAAAAGCTTATATCTAACTGGAAAGTTTTCTTTATTTTCCTGATATGTTACAATCTTTGTTTATAATTCAGTCAGCTAAGTGCCGTACAGGATACAAGCAAGTGCAATCATGTCTCAATTCATGACTAGGCATATGATTTTCCTGTAGGTTTCTTTCTGTTCTAGACTGGTCTCCAATCAAGGCTATAGGACCCAGTGTGCTCTGCTATTACAATGAATCGAAAAATTGTGTTATATAGGCTTGATTTGAATTCATTTAGACAGTTGGTCATGTGTGGTCGAGAGGTCTAATACGCGCCAAATCAATTGGTGGCTTCCCCTATGTGGATAGGGGTCGCAGGTTCGAATCCTGCCGAATGACACACATTTTCATAAAAAAAATTTATTGTAAATAATCAGGCTGGTAGAAATAAATATGTAATACTGTTTGATCATAAACAGAATATCTACTTAATTACGAGTATTGATCAAAAATAATGTTCAAACAAATAATTTCAAGTTGTTGGTTGTTTATAACCAGTTTCGTTAATCTTCGTTAATTTCCGTAATATAAAACAGAATATCTACTTAAATACGAGTATCGATGAAAAATAATGTTCAAACAAATCATTTCAAATTGTCGGTTGTTTATAACCAGTTTCATTAATCTTCGTTAATTTCCGTAATATAAAACAGAATATCTACTTAAATACGAGTATCGATCAAAAATAATGTTCAAACAAATCATTTCAAATTGTCGGTTGTTTATAACCAGTTTCATTAATCTTCCATAACATAAGTAAATGTAACAGACTCGACTGAAATTTGAACTCCGTTCTCCAATTTCACATTCCATTACACCACTTCACACATTTTATAATGATATTAAACAAAAACTGACAAAGCTTTATTTAAAAAGAAAATATGTCATTAAATAAAGAAAACTAATAGAAAAATTGGACTAGGTTATTTCCAGACTTGAAAGAAAAAAAAATATAAACATTTACTCCTGTTAACCTGTTCAAAAATGTTAAAAAATAAAATTTTAAATCTAATAATTTTTGCCAGAAAACGATTTCTTCAACTTTAATAATCTCATTTTAAAGCATTCGTAAATAATGTGGTAGCCATGTTGAAATTTGCAAACCTCTTCCGCATGATGTTCATGCAGAAAAGGTTTGCAAATTTCAACAAAAATGGAGTTGTTAATGCTTTTTAATGAGAAGGATCAGATTTAACACTTTCACTGCAGTGGACATACACAGACGGATGTCTGAACTTTTTATTGCCTGCTGTTTATTTACAGACATTCCTACACGTTTAAGATGTTGTGAAATGTCAGTCCCTAACATTTGTGTTATCAACTGACATTCAGTGCTGTTTTCAAACCAGTGCAGACAAAGTAGCATAGAATATGACCTGCTTTCTCATGCATTTTTATTGGCTTGTGTTTTGCTTAGTTTGGATAGATACTCTGTACGACAGTAAAAGTTAAAATAGTAGCAACAATAAAAAATTTCATCAGTCTCTTTATAGTCATTTATTTCCAGTAAATGACAATTTACTATTTCTCCCAAAAGGGCCAGTACAGCCAGATAACAATGTTATAACAATGCAACAGCAAAATTGTTAAAAGTATTGAGCCAGAGATGTTAAAGACCTTTGTTTTACTTTCTACGGATATTGTACACTCGAAGAAGGCTACAGAATGGATCAACCAAAATGTTGTGGCAATTGCAAAAGCAACAAAATGAATGGGATCAAAAGTTTGCAAAACTCTTGGAATGTTTGTAACTCATCTCACAATTACAGAATTTTTTTTTTTTTTTACATGGATTGTATGCCTGAGACAGGTTGAAGAATGTATCAGCTAAGATATATTTAGTTTGAATAGTTATGTCATTTATTTCCAGTAAATGGTTAAGTTCCTATTCCTTAACACCCAAGTTGGCCAGCATAGCCAGGCAACAATGCAGCAGTGTTAACAGAATGAAAGAAGCAGTCAAATTCCCAACAGGTCAAGAAACCAATTCAAGCTCGCATAATTATCCACAATATTTAAAAGTCAAACAGCCTGGAAAATTTAGTCTCGTTTTGAAACGATGCCTCTTCAAATTGTTTGGATTTGAGTCATTAAAGCTATAAATAAAAATGCTCATCACAGAATTCCTGTGGATGAGGCCACACTTCACAAATTTTTTAAATTTCTTCTAATTGGATAAACGACAGCAAGTATTTGTATGTAAATGATTAAACGATGTATTTTTTAGAATGAAAAAAAAAATAGGTTAACGTTATAGCTTGTTTGTTGTTTTTAATTTCATTCATGAATTGAAATTTTAAAAAAAGATTCTCTCCTAAAAACAATCGAGATGATTGCAAAAGTTTTACTGACAAAATGAAAAGTAATTTTATTTCTTTCTGACTGTTAATCTGAACTTAGAGTTTTTGTTTACTTTTAAGAGGACAACAAACTGACCAAAATAATCACAAAAGACTGGAACAGGACTTTTTGCCCTCACTTGACAATTCGAAATCCTTTACACACACTTGTGGAAGACATTCTCCAATGCAGCATCTTTCCTCAGACAAATCTATTGCTATTTTCAAGAAAAAAGTTCCACTCAGACCAAAATTGTTCCCCACATGAACTGCTATTTTGTAGGACAGGGTTTTATATGCTTGGTTACCAGAACACTACAATCTTAACCTGTGCAGGTCAAGGGTCAATCATTATCTAAACTTATCTTCATAATATTCACCTATCATTTTCCTTTTTTCATTTGTATCACATCTCATTCATCATAAACATTTAGAAAGTGACTATCTTGATTGTTGCTTGAGCCTTGTATTGGGCAAACCCTGCTATCTTGAGGAGCTCTTTAGCCTTTTATTTGGTGAATCAATAAAGTGTAATGACAGATACAACTTACCTTGGAATTCGAAACAAGCATGAATGTGTCTTGCCTGCAAGATAATAACAAAAAAGAAAGATGGCCGCTATTGAAGACAATTCATGCATGCCTATCTCATCCAAAATGAGATGATATTTGCACCCATGCAAATTTTGGCCATCTTGGAATGGTATAAAAAGCAGTGCCAGTGCTACTGGGTGAAGACAGATTGAGTTGTGTCCAAGTTGGGGATTGATAGTCAGACTGACAAAGAGGAAGTAAGAGTGGCTTTGTTGGTGTCTGTTTCACAACTGGCCGAGAAAGGGAAACATGAAATCTATTTCCTTGGGGCAATCAAAAGAAAGAAAGAAAAAACAGCTGGCCTGCCCCATGCACTGCACTTTTTGGCCTCCCCCACTAATTATCATGTCTTTTTTTTTTTTTAACTACATAAAGAGATTCAATCAATTGATTACTTATTTTTTTTTTAAGCAAATGAATGCCAACTAGCCAATAATTCTAACCCATTCTTTAGCACCACTAGTTCAGACCTTTACAACTATGACGATTCACCATTGCTACCTCTACAGAGTCAAATCGCTTTTATTTCCTCTATTTTTCAAATGTAATGAGAAGTTGCCACTCACTCAGCTTTCCACCCCAAAATAACTGCTAGCTTATCAATCGAACTCCTGTGGGTATGCTCCCAACACTACAATCTTCAAGTTGAGAGTCACTCATTATCTACCCTCATATTGTTGACTATTTACCACCACTTATTTATACCACACCCACCACTTTAACAATAGCAGTAACTCATTAATTCAATCTGTATAACGTCCGGCATCAATTTGGACATGTTTGTTAACTTTTTATAAGTGAATTCAGCTAAAGGCAAATGTCTGATCTCAAAACAATGAGCAAAAGTGACATTTTACTTCAACTTTTTAATGTGCCGTGTTCCTTCAGGACATAGGCGATCATGGACTTCCACTTGGCTCACTTTCTTGTTGCTCTAAATATTTTCCTCTTGGTATTGTTACTAGGATGCATTTATACATATAAAAATATTAATATCTTAAAAGGCTAAAAGTTATAGTAAAGGATTCTATTGGGTCCTACTTGTTATTACAAAAAGTTTTTAATTCATGAAGTAGTCGTAAAAATAAGGAAATTAGAGATAGAACGTTTGGAAGATGCCAGAATGTCTGAGAAAATTCAAGAAAAATCTTGAGAATTCTAAAGGATTCTAGAATATGCAAATTAGGTGTTAGCCTCTATAAAATAAATTTTGGAAAGAGAGTAGTCAGTTGTTAACAGGATTTGCTGACATTATCAACTCTGGCCTGATTCATGGATCTGTGCATCCAGCTGAAAGAATCTCTAAGAAAAATTGCCGACCAACCTGAAAGAGAACCTCATGGGACTATATGAATAAATAGATATTTTTGACTCTTTCATTGACCAAGCTAATAATTATTCTTTATATACACATATTTGAGGATTTCCAAAAAGTATAGCACTTAAACTTCTTTGCTATCTTAACTGGGTAAAGATATTTGACACCTTCCTTCTCCTTCGTAACACTTTGCCTGCCAGTAGTAAACTGTTTTTCTTTTTGAATGCAAAAACTGTACATCTGTAAATATTTTTATTTAATGTTTTAGTAAATTAAATATTTGTTTGTGATTTATCTCCAAGTTTTGGTTAAACAAAATTTAATTTTCTTTTGTTACACTCAACACATAACAGTATCTCTCCCAAACCTCGCTCTGCTATCCATTTGTTCAGGTCTATTAAGTAGGTCTCGCTCTGCTTTCCCCTGTCTCTCTTTCCCCCTATCCGTCCTGTGAGTATTAAATTCTCCAGGCCCTCTTCCTTATTACTGTCCCAGAAACCACATCTGTCTTTTATGTCAAGTATGAGTTTTTCCTCGTTATCGTCCTCTCCAACACCTCGTTGTTAGTCACGTGCTCAGTTCATGGTATCCTCAGCATCCTTCTGTAACACCACATTTCTGCTGCTTCAAGCCTCTTCTTCATCCTCGATAAGATCATCTAACATTCACTGCCATACAGAAGGACAGACATCACATAGCAATCCAGCACTCTTCTTTGTTCCCAATGAGATTTTCCTGTCTCTCATTACTCTGCTTAGCTTTTGAAATGCATCCTTGGCCATGCCAATGCGCCTTTGGATGTCAATCAATGCAATGTGGCTTTCTTCTGTCCCTTGTACAAATACATTCATGGCTTCTGCTGCGATAAGCTTAGCTCCCTGGCAACCCCTCGGCATGAATTTACTCAAGCTACTAGGCTAGCCATAAAATTCATTGACTTCCATTAGTCCATCTATCACACCCTCTAAAATAGCCATACATTGACCAATCAAAACCAAATTTTGGGGAGAAAGTGCAAACAGGTAAGTGGGGGACAGAGTACAGTTGGTTTTACAAGGCTGCCTAGCTAAATACAATAAATTTTTAATAATTTTGGGGGAAAAATTGAAAGTTATATTATTTAACATAAAATACTCCAACTATTTTAAAAACAATTTAACGATTAAAATAAATACATTAAATAAAAATGTAATAAAGTTTTTTTGTATATCTTAAGCTTTTATATACAAGAATCCATTTTACTTTGCATTTGTGTGAACTATAAACAAGTCACAAGGCTAAACGCTTCAAAGCATTGAAATTTTGCTCCTGAACAAAATATGCATGGCCAGTTGCATGTTGCATGCTCAAGAGTAAGAAATCCTAAGAATTTATTCTTCATTGCTAAAAAGGAAAAAAAATTAAATTTCTTGAATGATATTGTTTACCATGAAGTCCTATAAAATTAAATTAAAGAAATAAAACCCTGAAGTAGAGTTTTTGTCAAAGTATTTTTCCAAACAAAAATCTAACAAAACAGAGTTTGGAAATTTCAACAAAAATATTAGCAATTACGATACTAAATATGAAGATTTCAACAAGCATCAGAATATTGCAAAAAATTCTACGAATAGAAAAGACTTAACCAATCATGCAGTCATTGGTTAAGGCATTGGTAAACTTGTATTAATATAGGATTCTTCTGGACAAAGTGAGGGATCAGTTTTTATTGTTATTAAGTAATAAACCGATCACCTCAGAATCACCACATATTAATAATTGGAAAATATATTTAAAGACTTGCATGTGAAAAACAATGGAAAAGACTTAAAACGTGTAGACATTTTTGATAAACACAAATTAACTTGAATTATCCTAAGATTCAATTGAATATAAAATTGTGTGAGGAGTTCAGTCAGTCAAGTGCCACACGATACATGCTTGAGCGATCAGGTCTCCAAAGAGACATGACTGACTGGGCAGAAGGTTATCCCACAGTCGGTTGCCATTACTTTAAGTGGTAGATTGGTTGCCAGCCAAGGCTATAGAACCCAATCTGTCCTGTTATTTGACTCATAGCTAGAGGGGGAAGAGATGTATTATATTATTAAGTAGTAATTAGTGGGGGGGGGGGGTCAGTTTATTACTTCATAACAGTATAAAACTGATCCCCCACTTTATGCCCAGTAGAAGCTTTATATTTTCAACTATTATATTCAGTCAGTCGAGTGCTATACGTGATACATGCTTTGGGTGATCATGTCTCGAAAGAGACATGACTGACTAGGCAGAAGGTTATCCCGCAGTAGGTTGCCATTACTTTCAGTGGTAGACTGGTTGACAGCCAAGGCTAGAGAACCCAATCTGTCCTGTTATTTAACCCATAACTGAGGAGAAGAGAGATTAATACCTTTCCCAAGAGTATTTGTGTGTAAGTGAATGCAATGAATTCAGCTAGAAGTGTGAGGAGTTACTTTTCTATTAAGTCAAAAATTGATCTAACAGGATTACCACACGTTAATATCAATATAATAGCCGGGAACATATTTTAAAACTTCCTCAAATCCTGATAGTATATTTTTTCCAATATTCTGCTAAGAAGTCACACATAAAAATATACGAATAATAGCAAGGACTTCACAAAATATGTTCTGATTTTTCACACCATGGATAAACTATTTATTTCAATAATACCTGTTGAACAAGTTACAAATTAGGTTAATCATATTGTGGGACTTTGCTCTTATGCTCAGGGTGAATAGATTATCTATCATAGAACTTATTCACTATGTCTAATGAGTGTGTATATATATATATATATATAAAGTTATTTGAAGGTAGATCACAACTGAGAAACAAATATATAAAGAGGAAAAAAAAATTAATATTCTTTGTGCAGAACAAAGATGGTTAAATTTTAAATTTTGACCAGTCTACAAAAAAAAAAAATATATATATATATATATATATTTTTTTGTAGACTGGTAAATATTTATATATTAGCACTGAATATATATATATTTATCTATATTTCTTTGACTATTAACACTTCAGCAGCTATTGATACACATCTTTACAAAACTTAAAATGCTTGCTGTTGATATATACATATGTTTTAAAGACCATGAAATAGTCTTCCCTCATATTTGCTGTAATTTTTGTGTGTGTGTGTGTGTGTGTGTGTGTGTGTGATAGTAGTATACAGGTGTCCATATGTGTATTGTATGTGCATGTTATGTGTATGTGTGTAAAGCATGTGCATGTAATTGTGTGTGCAATGCATATGTATGAATAACATCAGGCAATGAAAATTTCGGAAATCCCTTTACATATGTCCACCACAGGGAAAGTTAAATCTGATCCTTCTCATTAAAAAACTATTAATGACTCCATTTTGTTAAAATCAAACAAAAGAGATTGAACTTTTACATGACTGACATTATTTACAAATGTTTCTTACAGATTTATTGTGCGTCTATGCATGTGAAAAATATCAGTAATATTTTCCCACTGCTTTTTATGAATAAATACTTCTGCTGCTGATGACATACATTTTTAATTTGCATGATGAACTATTTTTAAAACAGTGGACATAGCAACCGGCTTTGTGACATTTTTTTTTTTATTATATCGTCTGTTGGGTTAATGTTTAGATTAGTATCTGATCATAATTACAATAGCGACAACCATGAGAAGTCCTGTAAGTGTCGTTATAGTCATTTATTTCCAATAAATGCAATTTTACATTTCAACCCACCTTCCACAAAAAAAAAAAAAAAAAAAAAAAAAAGAGCCATCACAGCCAGGCAACAGTGTGGCAGCAAAAGTATGACACACTGCCAGCCATAATCAACAATTTACAAGGAGAAAAGCGTGTGAATCAATATTTGGGGCAATGCCAACTGACAGCAGCAAGACTGCTTCATCTACATCACAATAAGAGCCCATCTTTCTACACAAAGGGAGAAGAAAAAAAAGCAGAGAGGAAGGCGGGGTAAACTACACACTGATTACGGCCTTGTAAAGACTATGACTAAATGTGTAGCTGCAGGAAGGCACTCAGGTAGGTTCAATACAAGATATAATAGATTTAGAAGGGAGAAAGTGCATCGACAGCCAACAAATACAAGAGGAACATAATGGCTACAATTTTTGCCATCACTTGCCTATGTTGTATGTAATTATATTAATGAAGTCAGTCGGAGCAAAACCACTACTTAACTATTGTTAAGGCTTTCTGACTTGACGATTAAAAGTCATTACATTGAAGAAACATGCATTAGGATTTAAAGGTCGTCTTACAGGCTGTGAGGGATAAATTGTCATCCCAATGACGAAAAATGAAAATAACACCGACATCTCATTTTAAGAGATATATTTACAAAAAAATATCTTGAAATACTAAAGAGAACAGTGTTTCAATTAAAAAAAAAAAAAAAAAAAACACACACATCATCATTCACTTTAACCATACTTTCCAGATGACTTCAGAATCTTCTGCAACTCCTCTGGACAATGAATGCTGCCATAAACCTTGCCTGCAGTTCATCTTTGCTATTACGAGAAGTTTTGTTGGTCTCTCACTCAAATGTGCCCCACACCTTTTTTTTTTTTTTTTTTTAATCATATCACCCCGAGCAAGGCGGTAACACCACTGATGTGCAGGGGGTTACGTAAGAGTGAAAAGATTGGAAAAGAGAAAGCTGAAAACCGCATCCTAAACAGGAAACAAGGGATGAGCCTCTTCACCCGTTCAATAGACGTGGGTGGAGTGTGAACCGGGCGATAGTTTAGTCTATCTACTCCAATTGAAAAAAAAAAAAAAAAAAAAAAAGAGGAAAAGAATGGAAATGAGTAAAAGATTGGAAAAGAGAAAGCCGGAAACCACATCCTAAACAGGAAACAAGGGATGAGCCTCTTCACCCATTCAATAAACGTGGGTGGAGTATGAACATAATCAAGTGGGTTGTAGTCCGGGTTATGTGGCTAGACGTAAGAGGCAATGTGGTTGCAGAAATTGTCTCAAAGCCATGACTAGGTTCTTTTTTCTTGTGTGGCATGGTGCAGAGTCCTGTTGCCAGATATAGGGTCCTCCAGCAGCCATCCTCTTAACCCAGGACAGTACTATCTCTTCAAGGAATTGATGTAAACCTATTGTGTTGGTGAGGGCCTCAGACTCAACAAGTCCGGTGGTTCTTCTCAGAATGAAGAGTGTGTTTTCCAAACTGCGCTATCTTTGTAATCACATTTTGACTCGCCCAACTCCTCTGCACTGTCCTCAGATTGACACCGAAACACTGAAATGTTTGTTTTTAAAGCTTCCGGCGCGAATGCCAAGCAGTACAGGATACAGTTTACAAATTTCTGGCAGAGTGAATTGCATCATGGTGCTCTTTTTTCTCAGTCAGTTTAGTCGAGTGCCATACGTGATAAATGGTTTGGCAATCATGTCTCAAAAAAGACATGACAGACTGGGCAGATTTTTCCTGCAGTAGGTTGCCATTACTTTCTACAGGCAACCAAGGCTTTAGAACCCAATCTGTCATGCTGTTCAACTCATAGCAGGAAGGAGAAGAGATGGATAAATAACTTTCCCAAGGTTAAGTGCGTGTAAGTGAATGCAAAGAATTCAAGTTGAATTCAAACTCTGCTCTGATTTCTTGTACTGAGCCAATATCTACTGCACCACAAAAAGATGGTGCCCAACTGATCCTACTATACTGTATAGTCAACAGAATCAAAAGCAACAAACTTCATAAAATTAATATAAAATTCTTGTAGTAGGGTCTTATAATTCTTTTTTTTTTAAATCAATTCATCTCAACCAAGGCAATAAAGCCACTAAGAAAGAAAGGGGCAACTGGAAGACAAAGAGGAATAAAAGGCCTTGTTCCCAAAAGTTGTTACACACAATGTCCAGCTTCCCAAAGGATATCAGGATGCAGACAAAAGAATTCTACCAACCACACAGACACCATATCAGTTCTTCATAAAAAGTAGAAAGTATTAAACCAAAAATAATAACTTCAACATATTCATATTCCTTTTGAGCAGCATTGTTCAATTATTTATCGATTATTGTAGAGCCCTTAACTGTCAGTCAAGTTGTGGACAAATTTCTGGCGCTCTACACCCTCGTCAGGTTGATGACTGAAGTTCTCAAGTGATAGTTCATCCCTTCTTTTTGGATTAGCTACGGTGTGTCTTACTCATTTCGCAGTGAGTCTTCTATTTTGTTCAAAAAAAAATTTCTTGCAACATAAACATAAAACAGAAGACACATCATAGCTAATCAACAAAAAGAGGCAAACTATCACTCGAGAACTTTAGTCATCAACCTGACGAGGGCATAAAGAGCCAGAAATTTGTTCACAACTTCACTAAGAAAAAAAAAGTGGGGGTTGACAATAATCAATAAAAAATAAAATATGAACTTCAGACAGTTTATCCACAACTGTGTATAATACTCAACACATCTGGAAATTGGAAAAATTGAATAAAAAATAGGTTTTGTGTCAAGGTACCCCCACAACATTTTGCCCCTCTCTTTGTGCTCCACTTATATATATACGAGTACTGTGCAAAAGTATTAGGACAAGAACTATTTTATCTTTTATGAGGCATCAAAATAGAGTTTAAAATCACCCCTGTCCTAACACTTTTGCACACTACCGGTGGTGTGAAAAAGTATTAGGACAGGACTGATTTTTCCTAAAAACCTCACTGAAATTCAAATGCAGAGTGAAAAGCCAAGTAAATTGCTAATAAATATCGATTATTTAAAACTAGGTGTAAAAGAAATGTATTAAAAAGAAGTTATATTTAATTTTTCCTATTTTCTATTAAACAAGAAGTTATTTTGAAATTACTCATTATTCTATTATCCTTGGATATGACTGACTTTTTTCTTATTCCCCACTCTCGAATTGATAAATCTAATGTTACTTTGCAAGACATACTTTGGGAACAAATATAAGCTGATTTTATTAAGTGTGTAATGTAGATAGCTTCTAATATCTGAAGCTTCTTTTTACTGTGTGTATGAGTGAGGATTATTGTATTGCTGACTAAAGTCTGTCTGATATTACCTACATGGTTATGTTTTTCTGAGAAATGTTGTTTAATTGAAGATGGCTCATGTGAGACGGAAGCTTAGAACCAACTTAAAAAAATTAACCAAATGTTGGAGAATTTTTGTCTATTTTCACCTGAAATTAAAGCCAAAATACGATGTTTAGAATTTTTTTTTTTAATCATATTACCCCGAGCAAGGCAGTAACACCACTGATGTGCGGGGGGGTTGCTACGTAAGAGTGAAATGATTGGAAAAGAGAAAGCCAGAAACCACATCCTAAACAGGGAACAAGGGATGAGCCTCTTCACCTGTTCAATAGACGTGGGTGGAGTGTGAACCGGGCAATAGTTTAGTCTCTCTACTCCAATTACATTTTTGCGCCAACAGTGAGCCAAAGATTTTATTTCAAAGATGAAATTTAGCATCTTTTTTTGCAGTAATAGCTATTATCCCCACACAATCATTATGAAATTTGGAGGAAATTGGTCTAAATATTTTTTATTAGTTAAAAGCAGGACTCTTTAGAACATAAATCATTTTTTTTTTTTTTTTTTTTAAAATAGTTACTCATTTACTGAGAAGCTGGTCTGAACCATAAAATAAAAATTGCAGTATTTAGGAGTTTGCGTTTCTAGTGGGTTATATCTCTCCCCAGTCTTTGCCAATTAGCGTTTACCACTAATCCCCCTTTTTGTCCAATGAACCAGAGCCGGATCAACTGTCTAACATTCTTCACATTTTCTGATAGCTGATCTAACATCTGCTTTAGTAATCGCTGGGCAAACCCGCTGGGTGAAATATACAGTACGTCAGATGCCCAGGTGTCCAATACCTTTATGTATTTCGATAATCTGACAACTTGTCACTCCTCGCTGCACAAACCAGAGGTATGGGCTCAGTCGTAGATTTTATTCTTTTGCACCACCTTTGTGGTACCCAGGTTATGGAGTCTGCTAAGTTGACAGTCTCAAAATTTAAATATCAACTGACTACCCTGGATGTGCATTGTGGTGCAGTGGATATCGACTCTGAAGGACAAATCGGGATACCAAGTTCAAATTCCAGTTGAAGTCTCTGCATTCACTTACGCACAAATACCCTTGGGAAAAGCACCAATCCATCTCGTCCCTCCAGCTATGGGTCATATAATAGGACAGATTGGGTTCCATTAGCCCCGGCTGGCAACCAGTCCACCCCAGAAAGCAATGGCAACCCACCGCAGGACAATCCTCCTCTGCCCAATCAGTCATGTCTCTTTCAAGCCATGATCGCCCAAAGCGTGCATCACGTATGGCACTTTAACTGACTGACCCTCACAATCTCTCAGCTTTTATGCCAGCGAGGCTTACGCTTATGCAAATGAATACGGGCCTTGCTCTCAGTCTGGTCACGCATGCACACTGCCATTTTTGTGTCCGCTGCCATGATGTTTGCCTCGTCAAACGTTCACTCATACATTTGTTACAAAACCAAAAGTGAAAACAGATGCCCAAAAGACCTTAAGAAACTGTTTCACTCGTCACCATGAAAAAGAATAAACGGTCCATAGTAGAAACCCAAGTTTTGAAACCCTCACAAACTTTTAACTTGAGCTTGATTATTTGAACCCGTTTGGTTTGTGGCTTTTACAATCTCAACTCCAGCCAGACTGATACCTATAATTCACCTTGCCACAAATTGTTACTCTTTAAAGGGATCAGTCAGTTAAGTGCCATACGTGATACACACCCTGGGCGATCATGTCTCTTTTGAGACATGACTGACTGGGCAGAAGATTATCCCGCAGCAGGTTGCCATTACTTTATGCGATAGACTGGTTGCTGACCAAGGCTATAGAACCCAATCTGTCCTATTATTTGACTCTTAGCTAGAGGGGGAAGAGATGTATTATATTATTTAGTAGTAACTAGAGGGGGATCAGTTTATTATTTCATAACAATATGAAACTGATCCCCCACTTTATGCCAAGTAGAAGCCTTAATCATGTTTTCAACTATTATATTAGTCAGTCAGTTAAGTGCCATACGTGATACATGCTTTGGGTGATCATGTCTCGAAAGAGACATGACTGACTGGGAAGAAGACTATCCCGCAGCAGGCTGCCACCGCTTTCTGAGGTAGACCGGCTGCTAGCCAAGGTCATAGAACCCAATCTGTCGTATTATCCGACCCACAACTGGATGGAAGAAACGGATCAATACCTTTCCCAAGGATATTTGTGCATAAGTGGATGCAAGGAATTCAACTGGAATTTGAACTCAGCTCCCCGATTTGTCATTCCGAGTCGATATCCACTGCACCACCCACGCACAAAGGGATCACAAAGCATTTTTTTTTTTTATTGTTGGTAGGAATAAGACACATTGAATATTTAACAATTTTTCAACCAAAGAAAAAATAAAGTATATTCCTACTTAAGTATATGCTTTTATTAAATAATTGTTATAATATATCGGGTGTCATATATAAAAAAGGATACCTCCGGCCCCTGGATACATTGCATCAACTATTTACAGAATATATACTTATGTGAAACACCCTTCCAGCTCCATGCTTTTTAGCCAACTTTTATCTGCAAAAACTTAAATGCAATGTCAATTCCCTCTCTGATGTCCTGATTCAGTCAATAAAGTGCCATATGTGATTCAAGATATGATCACTCAAGCATGTGAGACATGACTGACTGGGCATGTTTTTTCTACAGTATTGCCAACTGAGGCTATAGAACCCAATCTGTCCTGCTATTAACCAATAGTTGAAACGAAGAAATGGATTAATCTAGGTACCTCCATTAAATCGTAAAAAAATGGCATAGTATGAATTAAAAAGGTTCAAAACTTAAAAAACTTAAAACAAACTTTTTCCATCAAAATGCTTATATCATTTAGAAGAAAATTCAAAGTAATTTTTATTTTTAAAAATTTTTTAATCCCTTTTAACGTTTGAAATTTTGGCAGAAAATTTTGTTTTGATTTGAATTAGTGTTGCAGAAAAATGTCATGACTTTACAATCAATCACGTAATTTTACGTAACTCGCTTTTTTTTTGGGTGACAAACAATTTGGAAATTCTCGCAAAAAAATCAAACTGTCGAATTTTTATGAAACATTCAGTACTCATTCACAAATAAATGAAATTATTTTTTTTAAAATGTTTGTGAAAGATGTATTTTTTTTAACTGTTAAACATAATAGACATTCATTGTCTCTTAGATTTAACAATATATGTTTAGAACATTATCTACTGCCTCGGTACACACACACACACACAGAGTGTAAGCGTGAAGATCATCTAAATCTCTTGTTTGCTTGGGGATTACATAGCAAATAGGTGTGAAAATTTGTATGATGATTTTTTTTTTTTCATGGCAGATGAAATCTAAACCTAGAAAACAAAAGAATTACTATATGGGACGTTAGATATATTTTTTCGCTTTTTTCATTATTATTTAATGCCGACCTTATAAATTGAAAATGTTCAGGAAATTTCATCTAAGTGTAAATAAAAGATGAGATGATAAATTTATTAGTTTAGAAAATAGTGAGTCAAATTCACAGGGCAATGTTCAGTTACTCATCAATCATTTTTTTTTTCTATTCCGCTCATGCCTTCCAAGGTCCAATGTGATCTGATATTAAACACGAACAGACTGTTTACTATTCTTGACCAGTTCTTTCATCTTACTGTGTATTTTTATCGCAACTTTCTAAGTCAAATATTCTGACTTCTAAAAACTTATCACCTTTATTGAAAGACACCATAACCAATTTGACTACAGGACACAAATCTAAAGGTTTTACCTCTGCGAGAGAGGGAGGGGATTGAAAATCATTGGCCCAGTCAAAGAGACCCCCCCTAAAAAAACTTTTACACACTAATAACCCTCTTACCTTCAAGAGAAAATATCCACCTGTGACTTCTATATTAAACTTCTCGTGTGTGTGTATGTGTGTGTGTGTGTATATATATATATATATAAAAACACACAGTGTGGATATAGAATCCAAAGGAGTGTCCTGTACATAAAGTATAGAATAACTCAAGGAGAGCTCTAAATATATATGTATATAAATACATATAGAGCAAATATATGTAAAAATGAAGACATTATGCCATGGTTAAGTGGAAGTATAGGCCTATTTTAGGCAAACCATCATCAACATCCATCTTTATTGTACAGAAGATTTTAAACATCTCATCTATATATATATATATATATATATATATATATACACACACACACACACACACACAAATAGATAGATATGAAAATGTTTAAAATTGGATGTAGTTATAGAGGAAAGTTTGATGCCTGAAACTGACATTACCTATGCCCATTGTGTGTGTGTGTGTGTGTGTGTGTATATATATATATATATATATATACACACACACACACACACATTTATTTATTTGGGCAACAATCTCTTATGTATGTTTCATTAAAAATAAGACAGGGTATTTTATGGTTAAGTTTTTTATGTAATTTTTCATGTGATCTTCTGTTTTTTTTTTGTTTTGTTTTTTTCTTTTTTGAATGACAAATTATTTTTTTTTATAGCCATATCACCCCAAACAAGGCATTTTACTGCCACTGTTGTGCAGGGGGTTACATAAGAGAAAAGGTTATGAGAAAGAGTGACAGGTTATAGGGGGTGTCAGGAAGTGAGTAAGAGAAGGATGAGAATACGGATGAGAGTGGAGTGGACGGAGAAAGAAGCATGAGAGAGAGGATGCAAGTTAGTGTGATAGGAGATGACTATTGACTTTACATTTAAATTCTTGGAGATTGTAACTGTCAGGGAAGCAAGCAAACGGAAGGGAATTTCACAGGCAGGAAGTTCAAGAAAAGAAGTTGCTGGAGTAGAATTTGCATTTATCGGTAAAATTGTCCAAATGCTTTATTTATCCGAGTGCTTTCAGCTATACTTTTAGCCATTTTTGAGCATGGATTTTATTTCATGTGTAACAGAATGTATTTAGTGTTATGTATGTTTTATGCATTGAACACGGTAACCACGTAGTTAGCATATTTGCAGTTGATACTGAGTCGGGTTTTTTTTTGTTTTTTTTTAACATGTGGATGATGCGATGATTTTTGTGTTGCCAACAAGTATGTTATGGATAGAGTTTGGCAGGTCTGTGTTTAAATGAGATCGAATTGAACTCTGGACTGAGAGGGATGCAGCCCGAGTCTTACAATTTATAAAGAAAATGTTTGTATGCGTTTCACTGAAAACTACTGACAAGGAAGATTTTATTTATTTTTAATTTAATTTTTTGATTTTTACAGGGTGAAGTATTTTACGGGTTTCCTTTTTGCTGGAGTTAAATGTAAAAATAATCAATTATTTCTACAAGCATTTTCAGCCACTTCTCAAGGGTCTTACATTTTCAGTGTTTTTGTTTTTTTTTTTTATTCACGACACGCAAATACCCTTTGGGAAAGGTATTGATCTGTCTCTTCTCACCAGTTATGGGTTAAATAACAGGACAGATTGGGTTCTATAGCCTTGACTGGCAACCATTCTACTGCAGAATGTAATGGCAACCTACTGCAGTATAATCTTCAGCTAAGTGAGTCATGTCTCTTTCAAGACATGATCACCCAAAGTGTGTATCACATATGGCACTTAACTGAATATAATACTTGAAAACATGATTAAGGCTTCTACTGGGCATACAGTGGGGTATCAGTTTTATATTGTTATGAAGTACTAAACTGATCCCCCACTAATTACTACTTAATAATATAATACATCTTTCTCCTCTAGCTATGAGTCAAATAACAGGACAGACTGGATTCTATAGCCTTGGCTGGCAACCAGTTTAGCACAGAAAGTAATGGCAACCTACTGCGGGATAATTTTCTGCCCAGTCAGTCATGTCTCTTTTTAGAGACATGATCACCCAAGCGTGTATCACGTATGGCCTTTAACTGGCACAGTACCTTGTATTCTTAAGAGGTCACCCATCTAAGTATCGACCAGACTCAACATCAATTAACTTCAGTGATTATGTGATGAGAACCAATGTTTCAAAGTGATATCCCCATAACCCTGCATCAAGGAACAATCGTGATACCTACTATTATTTCATTATCTCTATACAAGTATCAATTATTATTAAAATGGTCTGGCATCTTTATAATATTTCCAACTTAGAAAAAAAAAACAAATATTGCAAGTTTTTAGCACGTAATATTAGAAAAAATTCCAACCAGAAAGCAAAAATTATGGCACAAATAGATATTCACATTCAACAAATATTTACTGTCTGCTGACCTCAAAGATGAAAAAAAAAAAAAAAGAGCAGACATCTCATAACTGGAAAAGAGAGCTGAATTTAGAAACATTTCCCAGCATGTTCCACCCACAAATACGCACACTGCTTCCCAGCCAAATAATTCTTTCAACTAAAAATAGAAGCTACTAAAATCCAAAAACCAGCACCACCAAAATATGACGAGGGTTTAGGTAATTTCATTTAAGTAAAAAGGTAAACAGTTTCTTGGCAATTTACATTCTAAAGGCAAAAAAGATTTTGCTGAGAAAGGCTGCTAAAAAGCAAAATGGTTATCATTTAATATTTTAAAGTTAACACATTAATAATCATATATTAATTAGAGTTGTCTCTCCCTTCATTAGTTTGCACGACCGTTACGCCCTGCCAATACATCATAAATAATATATCAAAAGATGCTACTTGGGTTCAGTGAGAAAATTAAAGAGGAGATAAAAATGTTTCACATCATACAAAAAGTTGTGGATTTCATTTTGTTTTCATTTGTCTCCTTAAAATAATGATCAGCATTTATAATTAGTTAAAATTAATGCAACTTCAGTTTTTGTTTTTTTTTGTTTTTTTTTTACCACATTCACCTTGCACAAGACTCAAGAGCCGCTCAAGGCAGGGCCACACTCCCAACTAAAGCAATAATGCCAGCAAGATGTAAGAAGACCACCAGAAGTGAAATAGACATTAGAGAGAACTGGAAAAACAACCCTAAAAAGGAATTAACCTATACTTCTGTAAAATAAAATAAAATAAAATAAAATATGGAAAGTAGTGTGAAGCAGATGATGAGGGGAAAGAAAGAGAGGTTTGGGGGCGTAGGAGAAGGGGAAAGAAAGAGAAGGTTGGGGGGGCGTAGGAGGAGGGGAAAGAAAGAGAAGGTTGGGGGGGGCGTAGGAGGAGGGGAAAGAAAGAAGGTTGGGGGGGGCGTAGGAGAAGGGGAAAGAAAGAAAGAGAAGATGGTGGGGCGTAGGAGAAGGGGAAAGAAAGAAAGAGAAGATGGTGGGGCGTAGGAGAAGGGGAAAGAAAGAAAGAGAAGATGGTGGGGCGTAGGAGAAGGGGAAAGAAAGAAAGAGAAGATGGTGGGGCGTAGGAGAAGGGGAAAGAAAGAAAGAGAAGATGGTGGGGCGTAGGAGAAGGGGAAAGAAAGAAAGAGAAGATGGTGGGGCGTAGGAGAAGGGGAAAGAAAGAAAGAGAAGATGGTGGGGCGTAGGAGAAGGGGAAAGAAAGAAAGAGAAGGATGGGAAGGGGAAAGAAAGAAAGAGAAGATGGGGTGGGGCGTAGGAGAAGGGGAAAGAAAGAGAAGATGGTGGGGTGTAGGAGAAAGAATGAGAGAAGAGAGGCAGGAGACAATTGATAATTTCACTTGTCAACACTCATGGAATTTCCAAGATGTCCAGCAAGGTAAAATTAATTTTAGTTAGAAATAATTGCTTAATATTGTTACAGAGCATTTCTAACAAAAATGGAGAATTTTATATATTTTATGTTAACATTTGTGTTGTGGCATCTGGGGGGGGGGGGGGGGGGATCACCCGACAACTTTCATCAAACAACTAAGAGATACAAAGTTCAGCATTCAGAAGAATTGCAAATCATCAGAAGCAAAACGAGTGAGGGGAGAGCAGTGTCCAGGAATGGCATGCAAGGGACTGGGGGGATTGTGTGTGGGGGGGGGGGGGGGTGTTGTAATGAAAAAATGAAAATTCCAATTCGGCTCAAACTATAATTCAATTACTTACAAGTAAATAATACAAACTCAAATGACAAACTTACCTTTTCAATTTCCTCCAAAATTTCTATTGTGGTTTTTTGTTTCTGAAAAAAATAAAAATAGAAAAAAATATTAAATAGTTTCACATCAACAAAAGCATCAAATAATTACAATAAAATGTCTGATCAAAGAAAATAATGTTCAGTGTATTTAAAACACTCCAAACGACAAATTGGGGAGTCAAGTTCGAATTCCAGTTTAATTCCTTGCATTCACATATGCACAAATACCCTTGGGAAAGGTATGAATCCATCACTTCCCTTCAGTTATGGGTTAAATAACAAAACAGATTGGGTTCTATAACCTTGGCTGGCTGGCAACCAGTCTACTGCAGAAAGCAATGGCAACCTACTGAGGGATAATCTTCTGCCCAGTCAGTCAAGTCTCTTTCGAGACATGATCGCCCAAGCATTTATCACACATGGCACTGACTGTATTTAAACATTTTTAAATTCATAATTCAATTTGAATATTTAATTTTACATGGAATTTATTGGTGAGTAATTGAATAACAAAAATTGAAGTAAATTCCTGTGGGATTCATTTCAATAGATGAAAGGACTTCAGGGTTTTTTTTTTTTTTTTTTTTTTAGATCATTTCACCCTGAGCAAGGTGGAAACGCCACTGATGTGCAGGGGGTTACATAAATGTAAAAAGATTAATTAGAAAAGAGTGAGGAGTACAAACTAGTTAGAAAGGAGCAATAGAAAGCTGAGAAAGCAAGTGCGATGACAGATACATAGGTGGAGAGAAAGGGAAGGTTATACAGGGGAGGGGAGAGAGCTTGAGTCCAGTGGTTAGTAGATGAGTATTGACTTTGCATTTAAATTTCTGGAGGTTGTAGCCGTTAGGAAAGCAAGAATACGGGAGTGAGTTCCACAGGCGGGAAGTGCAAGAGAAGAAGCTGCAGGAGTAGAATTGTCGTCTGCATTTGGCTAACCTGACTGTGAATGAGTGGGACCCAGTTGCCAGTCTGGTTGCACGAGTAAACACCTGTTGAGGAGGCATCAGTGACTTAAGCTCATCCGAGCAGGTTAAATGTTTTTATTGATTGAATCATACATTCCACGAATAAAAAAAAAAAAAAAAACATTTAATTGGAGGGTCTTTCAAAGAAAGAACAAAGCATATCACTAGATTTTTCCATTTTGTCATTCAATTACCCACCATTAGTCTACGGTATACAATTTATATACCATGCTCTCCCGAAGATGTTATTTTAAAACAAATAAGACAGATTCTATGGCAGTTCATCAACATTGCAAAACTTCAGAAAAAATTAGTCAAAAAAATTCCTACAAGTTTTTAAAGATATTTAAACCATTCATAACATATCTAGAATGAGTTTGCTTGTTATATTCTATATCAGCGGTCTACAACCCCCAGGCTGCGAGCCACACCCGGCCCTCCAGTGAATCTTGTCCGACCCGACCTGCTACCTTACTCTGGACACAATACAAATATAGGTAAACCAAACCAAAGTGACAGTTGATTGTCCGAATATATTGCGTCGAAATTAAAAAATTTATTTCTTTTTACCTGGAGAACGTGTTTTACTTTTATTTTTTGTTTGTAGGGATCACCAAAATTAGCATAGGGCCTCACTTTCACTTTTTCTGTGAAATTGCTTTCATGAGCGGGCACTTTTAAATGAATATGAAATAGTGTTTTCAACCGAATTAAATGGAATTATTTTTTCAGTACTGATTTATGAAAGTTATTTTTAAAATGTAATTTTTTAACAAAATTCCTGTCAGATATTTTTTTTTTTTAATTCTTTAGAAACCTGTTTTTTTTTATCAGATTGAGCAAGGTGACTTTTTGCAAATTTAAAAAATTTTTAATTTCCTGGTAGATTTAAAAAAATAAATAAAATAAAATTTAAAAAAAAATCAAAACATATTTTCCAAGGTAAAAGTTATCGAAAATAATTTCTAAATCATTTCCAAATTGTATATAAAAATCAATTTTTATGCATTTTTTTACTTTTACCATTATATTTTTTTATATATTATATATTTTTTTGGTGAGTGGCAGGGAGGAAATTACATTCCCACGATTTAAATGTAATTTTTTTTTATTATGAAAATTTACGATATATGAAAATGCTTCTGCAACTTGTTTAAACAAATATTATCATAAAAGGTTTCAGCAGTTTTAAAAACAAACAAAACACAGCAAGGCTATTTTAAAAAAGTTTTTGTTTTCACATAGAAAACTTATTCACATATTTAATAACATAGTTCTCCTCTATGACACTTGAGCCATAGCTGTTTGGCCCTCCTCCAGGACTCTCCATAGTTTTTTAGCCCTCAATCTCCAAAAGGTTGCCGACCCCTGTTCTATACTAAGCAAGTGAATTTAGTCTTCACTCTCTCTTATTGACATTCTGATAAGATAAACAGTTTTTTTTGTTTTTTTTTTTTTAATTCCATGTCCCTTCAAGACATGGGAAATAAATTTTAATTTTTTTTTTTTTTTTTTAATTATCATGAATTGTAGAGACAAATATGAAGTGTTTTTCCATTGTCTTCTCCATTCTTTGAAATTCAGTTTTTCTTTAAGATTCATTGCCACCCAAGGCTAGATGGAGAGCACAGTCTACTCTGCTATTTAGCTCAAAACTGAAAGGAGAGAGGGAAGACACATTAATGCCATTTGTACGAAAGTGAATGCAACAGACTTGCCTGTAATTTAAGATCAGCTCACTGTGTCAACTTTCCATGCCATTATCCATCAATACCACTCATACACATGACTTGATTAGAACCTATGTTCACCTCGACAAAGTGTAACGGTTAACCAGCTTTGTCTTGCTTGATAATTGTGACTGACTAGTGAGTTTGATCCTTGCTAGGTTTCCCCATATTGTCAGCCTTTGCACGACAACTTATAAAAAAAAAAAAAAAGTAAAAACATTTTCCCGGTAAAGACAATGAGCAAATCACCTAGAAATATACTGGCAAATGAGAAAAATACTCCACTTAAATAAGAAAAGCAGGCCATAATCAAAAACCCTATCTAGTAATTTCAAGATCAGAAATGAATCCTCAATGGATACCTTAATTCTATTGGCCTAATTTTCAATTTGATATAAATACAAGAAGCATTTCAAATCCTAAAAGAGAAAATACACATCAGGTCATCTTCTTCGATGTGCCCTGTCTCTTCAGGACATAGGCAATCATGGCTTTCCACAGCTCCCTATCCCTGGTGGCTCTTAGCACACCTCCTGTTACACCATGCAACCCTAGTTCCATCAGCCACCTGATTAGGTCCTTCAAATATGTTATCCATTGCTTTCTCCTGTCTCTTCTCTCTATCTGGCCTGTTAGTATCAGGTTCTCCAAGCCCTCCCACTCAACTAAAAACACAAAAACTGAAAATTCTGATGTACTCCTGAATAAACTTTAAAATTTGCTCTAGAAATTTAAACTTATAGTCTTGTTTCTCTAAAGTTAAAACAATAAATAAAAATAAAAAAATGAAATAAAATATATAAATTTGCTTTTAACAACAAAGTTGTAGGAACAATGTCATACTGAGAATTTAACATGGCAATAGTAGCAGCTTGGATTGAGAAATCGAAGAGCCAAGTTCAAATTCCAGTTGAGTTCATTACATTCACTAAACATGATCATACCCTTGGGAAGTTATGAATCTATTTCTTCTTCCCCAAACTATAGGCAAAATAGCAGGATAGACAATTCTATAGTCTTTGGTTTGCAACCAGTGTAGGAGAAGGAAAACACTGAATTCAAATGAGCCCGGAGAGGGTTGTGCTCCGTCAGACTGTCATACCCCCCCCCCCAAAAAAAAAAAAAACTTCTACCATGGCTGCAGTACATGTGGTGCACCTATGACTCACAGGATTCCTGGATCTGGATATTCACTAAAACCTGATAAAACCAGATTTAACTCATTTTAACAGGTTTCCAGTAAACTCAATCTTGCTATTTTGACGAGAATATTCTTGGCACCAAGAAAAGAGTCTTAAAGACGTTCATATCCATAGTAACTGAGAAAAGTCGAAGAAATGCTCATATCCTTGGCAACGTAAACAAAATACAAACAGAAGAAGATGCACTGTGAAATGAAGAAGACGGATCATAGCCAACGGGCAAAAAGTAGAAATAATTTTCTTTGATAGAATATCCCCTTCTACACTGAAATGAATTCATTCTCCATGTTAACAAATTAATTTGGATATAAAATAATTGTCTTAGGTATCGCTCTCAACAACTTTATTCCCTAAGTGAACATTAATTCACTCGAATATGAAACTACCTCCCTGAGATAGTTATCTTGATAAATTTCTTCTTTTTCTTTATTGTGGACATTGAATTTAAAAATATACATTTCCTTCAAGTTATGAATTAAACTGTTTCGTTGCTGTTACAATTTTAGTTTGTTTTTTCGTTTTTTTTAAATCAATGATATTGATAAATCGCTGATACCTTTATTTTATTGTTTTCTTTCGGTTAACCAAATTTTTGTCTGAATCCTTATTTATACCCGAACCACATCCCTGAGCCAATCTGGACATAAAATATCAGACGAAAAAAATATTTTTTAAGACACAGCAGCCAGGGTTATCAGATAAAAATTTGAGTATCTTTCGAAGTTTTGCCCCACTCATGACACTATCTAAAAGGATTGATACATTGACAAATAAAGAAATGGCAAGAATTTGTAGATTTACAAATACAGGACCAAACAAAGAGCAACGAGCATGAAATATCTGACCTAAATTTACATAAACTATTTTAAGAAAAATATGTTTATATTTTCATCATCGATAGTTCTCATAAAAAACATGAATGAAGAATTAAAAATACAATACCCAAAGTATTCTTTTTATTTACAATAATGTTCATCCTATACAAGTCCCGAGCGCCACTCAAGATAGGTGGTTACAGAGTAAGAGGCACAACTTAAGCGGATATGTTTGGAAGATACCAGTTAACCCTAGACTTGAACAGGTTAAGATGATAGTGATCGATAAAGCATCTTCTTCGGAAGCAGTTTTCACAAATCGAGATTCTCAAAGATATTGCATTAAGAAAAAGTTTTGATTCGTCTATTATATAGGAAGATGCTAAAATACTCTCAGACCTATGCACAGTGTTCCTTCAAAGCATTGGCAATCATGGCCCTCCACTACTTCCAGCTCCTTGCAACTCTTAATAAATTGACTCTCCTAAATTTTATTCTATTATCCACTTACACAAGCTCATTAGATAAATTATACATTGTTTTCCACTGTCCCTCTTGCTTTCAATCTGTCCTGTGAGTATCAGATTTTTCAAACCCTCTTTCCTCATTACTTGTCTGAAAAACTTCAATTGTCTCTTCCTGATATTAAGTATAAGTTTGCTTTTTATTTCCATTTTCTCTAACTTTTTTTAGGCATAATATTCCTTCAGGACTTCAATGATTGTGGCTCTCCACAATTTCTTCTCCTTCATGTTTTCTCAACTTTGTTCTACCATCTATTTACTCAAATTCGTTGTGTAGGTTATGCCTTGTTTTCCTGCCCTCTTCCCTTCAATCTGTCCTGCGAGTTAAATTTTCCAAATGCTCTTTCCTCGTTATGTGCCATAGAAATTTCAACTGTCTCTTATGTTAAGTAGAGGGTCTTTTAGTATCATTTCCAAAAAATTGTCATTACTCACATTATCAGTCCACAGTATTCTCAGCATCCTTCTGTTGAGCTACATTTCTGTTGCTTCAAGTCTATATACATGAAGGGATTCTCCAGCATTCACTACCATTGACCTACTACCCAAAGAAACTATTCACCCCCACCCCTTTTCAATCTAGACATGGCCGGGCCAAGAACTTCTCAGAAATCCCTCATAAAATGCTCAGAGGAACAAATAACGAAGACCTGAAGGAGACTACCACCACCCTAAATTTGTTGTTTTACATTTTTTTTTTCTTTTTTCAGTGCAATCATTTCAATTACACCCTAAACTTTCCAATTGGGAAAAATTTCTATATTTAAAGAAATGGAGGGGGGGGGGTTGCTCAGTTTTTCATACAAAATTATACTAAATTGATCCTCCATTTTGGAACCACTTGCAGGTACAACATTACCACCACCTGTAAATTGATTATACCCTAAACATTACGATTGACAAAAAAAAAAAAAAAAAAAAAAAAGAAAAAAAATTCAATATTGAAACAATTATGGGCTCATTTTTTCATACAACCTTATAGTAAATCAATCCTGTGCAATTAACTTTTTGTTTGTGCAAATTCAACAACTGAATCCTTTGCAAAATTTTTGAATAAGGCCATTCTTGGAGTTTCCGGGGAAGATGTTTTCGTAAGAACTGAAGAAAACTTGAAAAAGGCAAAAACAACAACAACTCATTCCCCACCCCAAAAAAAAAAAAAAAAAAAAAAAAACACGACCCCAAGGTAAGTCATTCCAAAATGGAGGATCGATTTACTACAACGTAGTATGAGAAACTGAGCCTCACCAAAATTGTTTAAACATTGAAATTTTTCCAAATCTTTTTTGATAATTGGAAAGTTTATGTAATAATCGATAAGACTGTGCTGGAAAAAGTAAAAAAAAATAAAAAAATAAAATAAAAAAAATAAAAAAATAAAAACAACAAATTTCAAGGTGGTGGTAGTCTCCTTCAGGTATGCCCAAACAAGAAAATAATATTGCTTTCATAAAATGCTTCTCAAAAGTATTTTTGATATAAAAATTTCATAACAAGTGCCAATAAATGCTTGTTATCAAATAAAATCAAATGGGTTCATAATCACATGAAGGCATAAAAAATTAAAGCTTCCCAACTTTTAAAACCTAGAACAACACAAACGTATGGGAATAATATTAAGATTACTTCCATAAACACACAAAACATTTATAGAAACTTTTTACATTCAATAGTAACTTTCTCCCTTTAATTTACTTAATATGAGACCCAAGAAAAAAAAATTAAATGTTTCAGGCTTTTGAATTAATATAATGCAAGATGGAAAACTCTCACATGTAATTCTAAAGAGAGTACTCCATCTTTTACACCTTTTCATCTATAATTAGATTCTAATAATGTTCTCACCTTTGTTCTGAAGAAATTCAGGTGGTGGCTGTGGTTTTGAATGTCAAATTATGAAGATAAACATGGGGGAGAGATACTGATCATTCAGAAAGTGAGAATTAGATGTTTTGTGACGGCACTATTTCATGAAATAAAGATTAGATGTTCCCCACCCCAGCATCAGAATTTTATTCCTGGTTTTCTAAGACATGGAGACTTTTCTTGTAACACTAAAAAAAAAAAAAAAAAAATTAGCCTTCAAGATTCAGTTTACGACGAAAAAAAAAAAAAAAAAAAAAAAATTTATTTTATATCGATACCAGGAAATCAAAATTTGGCTTACATCCATTCATTTTTCTTTCAGTCTACGGTTTCGCTTTAACTGGAAACAACTATTGCTTTTTAGTCTTTCGTGCCAACGTCCAGAGAGTCTGAGCTCCAGGACCATGGATTAGTTTTAAAGCTTTCATTACACCTGAGCAATGCCGGGCTATACTGCTAGTGAAATATAATTACTAGAGGTATGTGTGTTTTATGTTGTAATTTTGTTCCAGTTATATTTTGGAATATAGTTTAATTTAAGAAATTGTAGGATATTATATGGATTTTTGTCATGATAGAGTTCATTCATGTTGATTGATATATTGTTACTATTTTTTTATGAAAATGCATTGCTTGTGTTTTTATAATTTCATAGGGTTTTGTTTTTGTTTGAGGGGGGTTCACTATTTGCCCATAGCTGGAACCCTAATAGGTGCTACAATCCCGGGTCAAGAGGAACCTGGGGATAATAGCAATTAAGACTTACACTCCTTGAAACCTCCAATCTCTCAATCAGAGGCAAAAGTTAAATCTGTAGCATAAATTGCCAAGGGTGGAGTACAATTTGCCAATAAATAAGGTTTTGTCTTTATAAATCTAAAATGAATGTAAAACTTCTTACCGACATCAAAAGAGCCATTTTTTTTTTTAAGTTACAAAAACATTACACTCCTTGAACTCTCAAGTTGATAGCGTTTTCTGTACCTAGAATTAATCATTTTACTAATAGTCAAAAGAGGACAAAATGATACTTGGTGCACAATTAATGCACTCAACAGCCTTTGGGATTTTATTGTTGGCAAAAGGAGATAAAGAGACTTCAAAGGATTCGAAATGATTTCTGTTGATGAATATGAAGTTAAAAGGACATTTGACAAAAATGTATGAGACAAGCAAAACATGTGCTTTGACATAATTGCTCATGACTTTTTTTAATTCAATAATTAAGATCTTATCCTTTGATATATTATTCGTGACTCATCACTAAAAATAGATCAAACAGATGGTGCATGAAGTAAAATGATAGTGACTTAAAAAAAGTTATAAGCTCCAACATTCTTCAAGTGTTAGAAATTTCAAACCACACCCTTTATGGCAATCACTGGGGTACATTCTCATTCCTTGTGCAAAGCCTCTTTTGGAAGCCATGAATTATCACCCTCTAACCAGACTCTCTAAGTTACTTGTTCACCACTGCTGTAGCCTCACAATTCTCTAGGTCAAGTCACTGGAACAAACCAACATCTATATACACTAGGCCAATAGTCCGAATAATGAAAATATTGTAAATACTACCTTGTCTCAGAAATACAGACAATCAGAAATATGCTCAGCTATAAGGATCTCTTTAGTAAGCTTAGTATAGAAATGAATATGATATCGGAAACATTAATGAAGAGAAATGACAGCAAAGCTTCAGCAACAGCAGTAAGAATAAATTAAAAAAATAAGACAATAAGAGAATTCTTGGTGAATGCAATCAAATGTGACAAGCAGGAGTTTAGGTTTAAGCCTCCAAGTTCTACACTCAAAATTGTCTCATTATGCAATTAGCCTGGTGGATTTACAAAAAAAGAAAAAAAAAAAAAATTGCTCCAAAAATTTGTGATAGTAATTACAAGTGAAAACCTTGGTCTGGGCAGTGAAGACTTGAAATCAGTGGAAACAAGGTGAGTAATAACTGGGCAGTACTAAGAACAAAATGGAATATCCCTTGGCATGGTCAGCAGAAACAGAACAATTTAGCCCTATAGATGTCGAGGTTCAGTTTGAAATTCCCTGCAGGTTATCCAGATCAACACCTGAAGAAGGCCAGAGAGCACAGGTGAGGACAATAGCACATATGTAGATAATGTTGGTTGATTTTGTTTAGCAGCATACCAACACCTATGTGAGTCATTTAATTCTGAAATCTAATTGTATACCTTCAAATGCATTGCTGGGAAGTGCACCATACAGAGGAGGCATTGCAAAGAGCTTTACAATAAAAATGTAAAGCTATACTAACAGTGTTTTTTTTTTTTTGTTTGGGAGTTGACTATTTATCCATAGCTTGGAACCTAACAGGTGCTACTATCCCAAGTCAGGTTGGACCTGCCTGAGAACAGCAGCAATTAAGTGATTCTAAAATACAATTGAGAGACTCAAAATGATTCATATTTAGTAAATTCAGTCCCATTCTGTCCTAAAATCATAGCGCAATCTTCATTTGTCCAAAGTTTTGGATCAAGCGGAATTCTTAATTTGTGAACTTGTTGCCATATTACTGTTACACCTCATCGTTACTCTTGATTTGCCTTGCCTGAATTGTTTGCTTGTTTATATAATTTTTTGCAACGTTCTTTTCTTTTCCTTGCAAACTTTGTCAGTTCTGCCTGTTGGACGGTTTGCATTTGACCATGGCTTCTCTCTCCACAAATCCTCAATAGGGTCTTGTGGTTGAGAATTACATATTTCTCACTTTTCAGCCTTCCCACTCCCTAGACACAATATCAAGAGCCCATCGCATTTTCTAAACGAGTTCTATTATTTTGTTTCATCAGTTCAATCCTCATTTGAAACTCAAGAAATAAAATTCTACTTGAACAGCTTTCACCCCTGCCCAAAGAACTGCTATGCTTCTTCGTACATTGCAATCTTGACCTCTTTAAGAGTCAATCATCATCCTTTCTTCCTTATCATACACCTAATCCAACATTATTATTATTATTTTGGTTATCTGAAGGACATGAAGGAGACTACCACCACCTTTAAATTTGTTGTTTTTGATTTTGTTTTTACTATTTTCAGCGCAGTCTTATCGATTATTACATAAAGTTTTCAATTATATATATATATATATATATATATATTATATAAAAAAAAAAAAAAAAAAAAGAAAAAAAGGAAAATTTCAATATTTAAACAATTTTAGGTAGGTGGGAGGGGTGCTCAGTTTCTCATAACATTATAGTAAATCGATCTTCCATTTTGGAACCACTCGTGTTGGGGTCACTTTGTTTTGGTTTTTTGGGACGAGTTGTTGCTCTTGTTTTTTGTCTTTTTCAATTTTTCTTCAGTTCTTACGATGGCATCTTCCTCGGAAACTCCAAGAATGGCTTTATTCAAAAATTTTGCAAAGGATTCAGTTGTTGAATATGCGCAAACATAAAAGTTAATTGCACAGAATCGATTTACTATAAGGTTGTATGAAAAACTGAGCCACCCCCCCACTCAATAGCTTAAATATTGAAGTTTCTCCAAATTTTTTTTTTGTCAATCAGAAAGTTTAGGGTTTAATTGATAAGATTGCACTGAAAAAAGTAAAAAAAAAAAAAAATTGACAATCAACAAATTTATAGGTGGTGGTAATGCTATACTGGCGAATGGCTCCAAAATGGAGGATCGATTTACTATAACATTGTATGAAAAACTGAGCTCCCCTAAAATTGTTTAAATATTAAAATTTTTACAAATTTTTTTTTTTTGTCAAACAGAAAGTTTAGGGTGTAATCAATAAGATTGCATTTGCATTAAAAAAAAGTAGAAAAAAAAAAAATTTAAAAAGGTGATGGTCGTCTCCTTCAGGTCCGCCAGTTATCCTACTACCTCGAGTGGCTGTCAAGACTTGAATTGGGTGAAATTTAGTACACTATATTAATAAAACAACTTAGTTAAAAAATCATCCAGCAAACAATACAAGTTCAATGCTGGCCAAAAGGCAACCTCATTGTGGCACACTGCTAAGCAAGCTGAATATTAGTAGGGAGTTTTATTTTCATTGGGTTCCTTATATGCATGACCTTGTGCCAGAACTAAACAGTTGTCAGCACCTGCTTGCACCCAATTAGTCATCCTCTTACCCCATTCTCTTTCTCCCCCACCCCTCATGTCAGTGTCGAATATGGCAGTGAATCAAAATGTTTGACAAGGCCATTCACATGAATTTGATTTTGGAGGACAACTCAGTGCAACGAATAAACTCACACACTTAGCCAGAAACGCCTCCCTGTCAGCTGAAAGAGTAAAGTTTGTACTAATTATGAAAAAGTACATGAACTGGTATATTTCTTGCTAATAAGCATCTACGCGTGGGCAATAAATCTAATCAGACCAACATTGCAATATTATATTGCTACCATCTTATGTGCAAAGATTTTCATTAAAAGGTGGTGTTCTTTGTTGAGTATAAATACCAAGGGCACTTTTCCTCTCCTATTCTGTTTTTTTTAAAAAGGTTTTCCTTGTTTGCCACCTTGAAATTGGCACGAAATAAATGTTGCTCCAAATTCACCTTTCCAGATGAGATGATGGTCGAAATTATTTTATACTCTGACATCAGTAACTGAATCATGCCCACCCCCAAGAGAATGTTAAAATAGGCAGAGCAGCTGAACAGATTTATAAATTACATCATATTGCCACCAATAAATAAAAAGGAGGGATAAAAAAAATGTTTATTCAAATTGGGAAATTAAGTTTAACTTCAAAAGATGACATTGAAAAAAGGAATTTACATATTTAGATCCTTTGGTAAAAATCATCATACAAATAGATTTTTTTTTTATATTTATAATCATATCGCCCCAAGCAAGACATTTTACTGCCACTGTTTTGCAGGGGGGGGGGTTACATAGAAGAAAAGTTATGAGAAAGAGTGACAGGCTGCAGGGGGTGTCAGGAAGTGGGTAAGAGAACGATGAGAATACTGATGAAAGTGGAGTGGAGTGGACGGAGAAAGGAGCATGAGAGAGAGAAGATGCAGGTTAGTGAAATAGGAGATGACTATTGACTTTACAATTAAATTCTCTGAGATTATAGCTGTCAGGGAAGCAAATAAACAGAAGGGAATTCCACAGGCGAGAAGTGCGAGAAAAGAAGCTGCCGGAGTAGAATTTGCATTTACATTTGATTGGTTTCACAGTAAAAGGGTTGGACCTAGTTGCTAATCTTGTGGCTCGAGTAAATTTACATATAGAGGGCACCAGTGAGCTAAGTTCATCGATTTCTAAGATGCTGAAAAAATTTATCTGGCCAAACTAGTTTCTTAAATCTAACCTAATGACCAAACATCAGAATTCTTTCGTGAGTTGCTTCTTGGTTAGGCCAAGAAATTTGTTAACACCCTGCCCCAATATTTTATAATTACAGAGATTTCAGCATATTTAAAAAAAAAAAAAAAAAAAAAAACGTTATTTGCTTGTTATCAAAGTCTTTTTGTATAAAAGAGAATCGAACATATTATAATTGTGATTGTCACTCCCTTTGATAGTTTGCACAACTGTTAAGACTTGCCAATAATGGACTAATAGTTTTGATTGGAGAGGGAGATATATATGGAAGGGAGATGGGGTGAAAGAGAAAGAGGGAAGGAGTTAAACAGCTGTTTCAAAGAAATGGGAAAGTTGTCAATTTCAAATATTTTCATTTTCTCAAAACCAGCTTTCATCTCTATTGATTTTTAAAAGGGGTTAAGCTCAAATATTTAACAATCTGATAGGGAAATTTCAAGATATTCTATTTTCATAATAATTAACTTTAATAAAATTCATCAGAAAATTCAAATAGGAAAATTGAAAACCTCAGAGTTCTTGTTAAAAATAATTATAGGTAATGCCACTCATTTTCAATATCTAGATTTTAAATTGAATTTTTAAAAATAAAGTTTTCTTGAAACTTTTTAGTTTTAATTGAAAGCTAAATGATTAACTTTATTTCCAGTAAGCAAAATACTCTGGTGTATTTAAAACAGAAATTATATTGATTAGAAGATAAACTTTTGAGATTTTTTTTAATTTTTCAGCCATTTTTAAGCAATCAACACATTTTTTTAAAAAAAGTTGATTCTCAGTTTTAAAAAACTTGCAAAATTAAAATATACATCTGTGACATTATTTTCAGAAAATTAGCAAATTTAATGTTATATTCATCTGATTTAGACAAGTATTATTTATAGCATGAAATTTAGAATAAAACTATTCAACAACAGTAAGCCCTCAATCCCCCCTCTAATCAACAAATTACAAGGCTGAGTGCTTCGCTCGCAGATTCTCCACTCACTCAACACTGGACTCGTCTGGAGTGTCTGTACCCGACTTCCCTCTCCGAACCCTGGCCCAACTGACTGACATACTAATTACTCCCTCAGTGGTCTCCAAAATAGTTTTTAAACTTGACCCCCATAATGCAAGCGGCAGCAACGGAATACCCATCATTGTCCTAAAGAAATGTGCTCCTGAACTCTCCTCTGTTCTCTCTAAACTCTTTAACTTCTACCTTTCTGCTTCCTGCCTGCTGGAAATCCTCCTCCATGGTTCCAATACATAAAAATATTGAAGAACCCTTTGACTCTGCTAATTATTGCCCTGCTTACCGATCTTTGGGAAAGTGTTCAAAGCCATCATCAACACTGAGATGGTACAACATCTCACAGCCCATAGACTTCTCTGACAAGCAGTATGGCTTCCGCTTCACCAGGTCTACTGCTGATATGCTCACGACCATCACTGAGTATATACACCAGACCCTCGACAAAAACAGCGAAGCCTGAACTGTGGCCCTTAACATCTCCAAAGCGTTTGACAGAGTCTGGCATGTTGGCCTTCTATGCAAGCTGCAGGGCTATGGTATAACTGGACAATTGTTTGACCTAATCCAGTCCTTCCTTTCATACCGTACAATGAGGGTGGTATTGAACGGACAAGCCTCCCAATACTATCACATGAATGCGGGTGTCCCTCAAGGCTCTATTCTCGGTCCTACACTTTTCCTCATCTATATTAACAATCTCCCTGACATAAGATCCCAAGTGGGCATATATGTTGACGATACTACGGTTTACTCTCATCGCGATCAAAAATCTACTGAGGCTCAAAAAGCAAACCTCGCTGCTGTGCTTGAAAAAGACCTCCAATCTGTGGTGGACTGGCTCGTAAATTTTAATGCTTCCAAAACGAAGCTGCTATCTAATAACCACCACAGACAATCATTCCTCCCGCCCATTAACATGGATCAGGCTTCTCTCCCTGAAAGCAAAACACTGCGCCTCCTCAGGTTAACTCTCACACCAGACCTCAAGTGGAATAACTATATAGAATCCATAGCTAAATCCGCTGCTAAGAAAGTCGATTCTCTGTAGAGTCAGGAAGTTTTTCCCATCCCAAACAATCCTGTACATATAAAAGTCTACCATCCGCCCGTGCATTGAATATTGCTGCCATATCTGGTCTGGCACTCCTGCTATCCACTTAAGTGTCCTCGGCTGAATCCAACAGAGAATCTGTAATGTGATTGATCCTGACTTGGTAGCTAGGACACAGCCGCTTTCTCACTGACGCAGTGTAGCTTCCCTGTGTGTCTTCTATAAATATTTTCACGGCTTCTGATCCGATGAACTTAGCTCACTGGTACCCCCTATATACGAATTTCCTCAAGCCACAAGATTAGCAACTAAGTCCCACCCTTTTACTGTGAAATCAATAAATTGTAAATGCAAATCCTACTCCAGCAGCTTCTTTTCTCGAACTTCCCGCCTGTGGAATTCTCTTCCGCATACTTGCTAGCCTGACAGTTACAACCTCCAAGAATTTAAATGTAAAGTCAATAGTCATCTCCTGTCTCACTAACTTACATCCTCTCGTGCTTTTCTACATCCACCCCACTCATCAGTACTCTCTTCCCTCTCCTACCCTCTTCCTGACACCCCCTGCAACCTCTCACTCTTCATAACATTCCTCTTATGTAACCCCCTGCACAACAGTGGCAGTAGAATGCCTTGCTTGGAGTGACAGGATTAAAAAGAAAAAAAAAATTTCTTAATCACAGAGTTGAAAATTTTTAACTTGTCTGCCGTATTATAAAATGTTTTTAGAAGTTGCCGGATTATAGACATAAGCGTATGGTGATCGCAAGTGACAAAAATGTACAAATTTTTTTTCCTGCAAAGGGAAGAAACTCTGAAACACATGACTAATTTATATCGAAATTACTATACAAAAAAAATTTAGTTATTTTAAAAATACACAACGATTTTAACTAATTTTCGATTAGTAATTATAATCTTTGATTAATAAGTTTTTAAAGAAACTTACCAACAAATCTGAAATATTTTCAAAATATTTTTGCAACTTTAAAATTATAATTAAAAAAAAAAGCAAAATGAAAAGAATTCTTTTAAAATTTCATTATTAATGAAAACATTTTTTCTTAATTTATAGTATTTATTTAATCAATTAAAAGCTCATCAAATTATTAAATAATGTCATTGGGATTGCATTTTTTATTTTATTGAGAGCAGATTTTCGGAAATAAAGGCAAAATTTTTCAAAAAAAAAAATAATAGATGATTCACATTCCACAATGAGTCCTGCGTTTAATAAAAACCAATTATCGCAACAATTTTTTTTTTTTAATTTCATGAATTTTACGTGAAAATGGGTTACAGATATTAAAAAAAAAAAAAAAAAAAAAAATTACGAAGATCTTTTTAAAAATAATTTCCAAATTAATTACATTCATTTATGAATAAGTCCTGAAAGTTTCATTAAAATAAGACAATTATTTGATTTTTGCAAGAACTTCCAAATTAATGAGCGTGTCACGAGAACAAAAAAAAAAACTGAGTTCCGACATCACGTTTTCCATTTTCTCGTCATGATTTGGTAAAATTTGGTTACTTGCTAAACTAAAATCAAATCAATTTTTTTACCCAAATTTCGAACGTGTTAAAAGGGATTACAAAATTTAAATTAAAAATACTTTGATCTTTCCTAAAAATATAAAATTAAAAATCTTGATAGAAAACGTCCGTTTTTAATTTTAAGCTTGTGGCCTTTTTTATTCATGCTGGTTTTTAAAGTGATTTAATGGAGGTACCCGAATAATTACTTTCATATTTAACTGTATTTTTTAACTGATGGCAGCACCTTAATAAATTGCTTAAAGAGGAGGGTTTACTGTGAAATTAACTTTTTTCACATTAGCAAAAATGAAAATAACTTCAAATCGAAAAATTTGTCAATCTAAACTGGTATATAAATTAAGAATTTTTAAATTCAATCAGAAGCAATTGATATCTAATAATTAATTGAATAATTGTTTTTGTAGTAAGCTGCTTTAAAATAGAAGTGTTTTGCTTTTTTACGAAATAAAGGCCCATGCGTGGGTGGAAATAAATTCTAGGTTGTAATTCGTCTGACACAAAAGAACAAATATACAACGATTTAAAATAAGAGAAAAATGTCTACACTTGTGACCTTGGCCTGCTTTTCTTTCTTTCTTTTTTTTATCTCCTCTTTTTCTTTTTAGTTTCTCTCTCGCAACATAATTCCGCGTCAATGTCACAAAGAAAAACTTAAAATAAAAAACAGAGCCCTGAAAAAGAAAAAAAACAAGGGAAATCCCAATGAAGCCAGGAAGAAGAAATTCAATAAAAAAAAAAAAAAAAAAAAAAAAAAAACACCGGCCACAAGTCACCCCCCCCCCACCAGTCACAGCTGGAAAAACAAAAACTCCCGCCAATGGGTCAGGAATCCACGGCACCCGCACCCAACTTCCACAACACAAGTAGAGAAAAGAAAGAAGATCTTTAATAATTATAGGCTTAATTATTTAAGATGAAGAGAGCTGGCTTGGGATATTTTTCATGAACTAATTGTCGGGATGGAAAAAGCCGGTTTTTCGGGGTCGCTATTGAAAAGAAGCAACAGAAAATTCCCTCCTATCTTAAAGAAAACCAGTCGGACAAAATAATTAAAAACATTTTTCTTCATTAAAGTAGCATTGAAAACAAATAGTTTTTGTTTCGTTTTTAATGATCCTTTTCACCCCAAGCAAGGCAGGAATGCCACTGGTGCACAGGGGGTTACAGTGAGAAAAAAAAATGGTACAGAGGTTGTTGAAGAAAGGACAAGAGATGGATGGGATTCAAGAAGACCGAAGATGGGAATTGATGTTGCATTTAAACTTTCAGAGATAAAAGCTCTGAGGGAAGCAGTTTAAAAGAAGGGTGGGGTCCACAGGTGGGAAGTGCAAGAAAAGAAACTGTTAAAGTAGAAATGGGAGTTACATTTAACTATTTTTGCAGGTAAAAGGTGAGACCTTGATGCCTTGAATTAGAAGACTTTTTTAACAGAGAAAAAGAGCCTGTATGAATTATGTGGTCAGACAACTTATAAGTTGATAAAGAAAAAGTCATGCCGAAATTTTCATCTGATAATTTAAAATGATACATGACTTTTTTTTTTTTATCTCTGTCAATCTAAAAATACCACCACAAGAATGTTTTCCTTCAGCATCACAAAAGAGAAAAAATGCTTCATCTTTACGTAAAGAAAAAAAAAAGAATTCTTATTTTCAATTTGTAGTTTTAATTATTTACACTGTTGTCCTCATCTTTGTTGCCCGATTCACAACATTTCAGTTGTATGCTCCAGCCTTCTTCAAATGGTTGGAATTTCAAACTGAACCCTTTTCAAAATGTCATGAATGGTAACAAAGATGAGGACAACAGTCTGAACAATGAGGTTTTGACAAAAATAACTTTTTTTTTTTTAAGTAAATAGAGGGAAATGACATTTCTTCTGTTTTTTTATGAGTATTTGGTTAAAAATAAAATTGTTACTTCATTCCGCCCTGTAGAGGGGTACCCCTCACCTCCACCCATGTGGCCAATCTTGGGTATGATGTTAAAATACCTCTGGATCCTATGTTCACTAATTTAAATCCAACAGCAGGGCCTCTTATTGGGAATTTTTAGGAGCATGGAACCACCTCTTGTTTTTGTTCCCAGGTTCACCTTGACCTGGGGTAGTAGCATTTGATAGGGTCCTTGCTATGGGCAAATAGTTACCCCCCCCCACATAAAAAGCTGGGGTTAAAGCACTACTAAAGTATAAAAATAGACTTTTATAGTGAAAATTCCAGTAATACTTTAAAAAACTATTACCAGCAATACACCTTTCAACAAAACCCACTTTACAAAAGTACATCAATGAAACCTGATCTACAAACTTTTTTTCTTACAAAGAATATCTATTCCAGTCATACAAAACTTTTTGTAAAAATCTTGTTAGTTAAATAAACCATTGAGGTTGATATACCATAAAACAAAATGAATCAAATGATATAACTTCATTTGCTTTGTGTCCCTCTAGAGAAAGTTTTCAGTTAATGAATGCAAATCAATTTTTGAAAACATTGTTTTTTTTTTTGTTTGTTTTGTTTTTTTGTGTCCATGGTTTTATTTTAACAATCTTTTTGACTCTCTTTGAAGAAAAAAAAAATGCTGTGTAAGAAATTGCCCAAGAAGTTTTTTGTTTTCATGTTAATAAAACTACAATATTTGTCTATATTTTACATTTAGGTACCTCTTAATTTTTTGCTAAGAACCCAAAAAAAAATTAAGACTTATTGTCAAAATGTTTAAGAGGCAGGACCAAGGTTTTAATTTTTGTTTTTTTTGTTTTTTTTTTAATACATCTGTTACTTCCTCACCCAACCCTCAATGTACTTTCGTGAAATTTCAAGAAATTAAATTGTCTGCAAATTTCATTTTATTAATTAAATAAATTCTTGGGAATGTAAAATTTCCCCCCCCCCCCCAAGCAGTTACGACTTTTCTGAAAATCTGCTTCAAATACCAAAATAAAAAAAATGCAAATAAAACTGACATTAATTAGATAGGCTTTTAATTACTTTTATAAATAATATATATTAATGACATTGTTTGAAGAAAACTTTTTGTGATTAATAATGAATTTTTACAAGAATTTATTTTTCTTGTAATAATTTATGGTTTCAAAAATCTTTTAAAATTCTTCAAAACGTCTGCATTAAGTTTTTAAGTGAAGATTATGTTTACTAAGAGACAATTGAAAAGCTTAAAACAAATCATGACATTCAAAGATTAGAAAAATTAACTATTTTTCATGTTTCTAAAATGTGCTCATTTCAAAACTATTGATGAGCATGCACAAAATTATCAGAAAATAAGATGAATGATTATAGTAAATTTAGTCACCATTCCTAAAATTAAATTGCAGAAAATATTTCCAACATTTGTAAGCTTACTAAGTCCTTAAAAAAATTATATAGAAAAGTGTTCCTCTCATTCTCTTAAATTGTTTTAATAGATAAAGGCTCTGTAGCAATAAACAAGTAAATAAATTTTCAGTGCTTATGGGTGTTGAAAGATATGCAAATCACTATTACTGTTTGTTTTAAAATCCGTTTTTCTGCTACATTTTTTTTTCTTTATTAAAAAATGAAATTGAATTGCCATGAAAAACTGTTTAAAAATGTGCTAATCAGCTATTTTAGAAAAAAAAATTGATTCTAATCGATTTCTGTTTGGAAAATACACTAGGAGTATTTTGCTTAATGCAAATAGTAAAATCAATCCTTTTAGCTTTCAATTAATGCAGGCTTCAAAAAGCTTTCATTTATCAAATTAATTTTAAAACTTGTGTATTATGAAAAAGTGGAGGTACCTACTTAGGTAGGACCAAAAATAGATGTTTTTTGTTTTCTTAAAAAAAAAAAAAATAAAAGAAAAAAAAAAATCCATTTTTGGTCAAACCTAACAAAGATTTTGACAAAAATAACAGCGTAAATAACTTGCTATCCTGTTAGCTCAACAATTTTTCTCAAACATACACCACGGATTCTCTACCTCAACCCCAACACCAATGCCCTCTTTTCACAGAGTTTGATATCATTCTCAGCTTCCAATAACTAAATCAAAAAGGTTTATTGTAGAAGGTTCAATATTCCAACAGTTTCAATTTGTCAAAAGATTTCTATATTTTGAGATTATATATTTCCTTCCTGTCACACCCAGGGATTCTGATTTTCTCTCCTTATGTTTTAATATAAGACTAGCAGTATAGCCTGGCGTTGCTCGAGTGTAATGAAAGCTTTAATACTAATCTATGGTCCTGGAGCTCAGACTCTCTGGACATTGGCACAAAAGACTAAAAAGCAATAGTTGTTTCCAGTTAAAGTGAAACCGTAGACTTAAAGAAAAATGAATGGATGTAAGTCAAATCTTGATTTCCTGGTATCAATATCAAATAAGTTTTTTTCGTCATAAACTGAATTTCAAAGGCTAAATAAGTCTTCTGAGTAAATGGTATCATGGCTGAGACTAAGAACTACAATTATATCTACTTAGAGCCAAACCCGATAAAATAAAAGAGCTGAAAAAATACAGACATACAGGTAGATAAACACACACAAACATCTTGCCTTTTATATATATATGTATATATATAAAAATCGATTTTCTGCACTATTGTAACAACTGCAACCTTGAAACTTCTGAATATTGTTTCTTATGTCTTTGTAAGTGTATCAAATTTGATTAAAATTGGACCACTCTTTTTATAACCCAATTTTTTCGATCATCAATTTTCTACATTTATCGGGGGTACCTCGACACAAAACCTAGCTTAGAACACTTGCAGACGCTTATAGTACAACTGTAAATTTTCAAGAAAATCAGTTCAGCCGTTTTGGAGTCTATAGGTAACGGACACATACACGCACACAGACAAAGTTCCATTTATAAATAAGTTTAGATACTCAAATAATAGGCACATCAATATATACATTGCCGTGATTTTAGACAGTATATTGATATAAATATTTTGCCATCATTTTTAACAGCACGGGCCCACTCATTTTAAGTAATTACCAAAATTACAGACCAGTAGCCTAAATAGTAATCCAAATGTCAAAGCTCAAAGTCCACTGAAGGTAGTAATAACAACACATATGTACCAATAATAATTGGTATCAAAAGAAGCTACAAGGTGGTTAGTCACAAATAGTCATCATTAGTATATAGTGGTGGTGACATTCAAACATTAAGAATAGCTATCATTACAGAAAAGCTTACAAATGGGTTTTTTGTTTGTTTTTTTATTTTAATTTGAAAGATTCATTTTCTAAACTGAAATGAAATTAAAAATACCAGGAAAATATTCCAAGCAAAACAAATATCAAGAATTTTTTTTTTAAATTTAATCCTAAACAAGGTGATAATGAGAGTGAAAAACAATAAGACTCCAGAAATGTGAATATAAAATCACTTATTTTTATTATTGGTTGCTACCTCTCGAAAGTAAGAATTTTTACTGCTACCTACTCAGGAAGTTCAAGTAGTTATGGGAAAGTGGTTTATTTCCTCATTTGATATTCTCCATCAACCATTATAACATGTCAGGGATTAAATTTTTTCAAGAGATACCTAATACAGAAAATGAAATAGGTCCATGCCTTTCTCTAATGAGATCAGTGTGAAGTGAATGTAACGGCCTTGATAGTTTGATATATTCCATTTTCTGTACCAGTAACCATTATGCAACCGGCACACATCATGATTTATTTCATATTACTTCTAAAAGGCAATGAACTCAATCCAAGACAAACCAAAAATTTCTCTTGAGTCTTAGAATGAAGACAACTTTGGAAAAAAAAAAAAAAAGGATTGGGGGAGGGGGAGGTTTTTTTTTTTTTTAAATAATCATGCCACTAAATACTTAACCAGTATCGTTCTGTATGAGAAATCATTAGCTGTACAAAAAGTTTATCCTGCTACTGAAGCTGACTGATCGATAAATTAGAATTTTATAGTTCTGTTAATATCCTGCTATGGCAACAGAAAACACCTGAGTGAAATTAACAAGATTACTGCAATTGAGAGGCCTTGAAAAAAAAAAAAAAAAAAAAAAAAAAAAGGGGGGGGGGTCAGCAGAAAGGTGATTTTTTAAGGATAGCTTAGATGTGGCACAAAGTGAAAAGTATGGGCACCCGGTAAAGATCGAACTTACTGTTCAGTCGTAACAGTTATAGCAAGACAAGCTTTCTAACTATTACACCATGTCAAGGGTGCCCAGAATGCAGGGGAAAAGGAAGAATTAATAATGCAAGGATTGAAAGGTCAAGGCTGTGTGGGTCAAGTAACGGATAGTGATACAGAATGAGAAATCAGCAACTGAATTCCAGTCAAGTTTGGTAAATTTTTTATGTGCAAGTGCATTGTGGATCAATGGATATCAACTCGGAACGACAAATCAGAGAACCGAGTTAGAATTCCAGTTAGACTCCCTGCATTCACTTATACACAAATACGTTTGAGAAAGGTATTAATCCACCTCTTCCCTCCAGTTATGGATTAAATAACATGACAGATTGGGTTCTATAGCCCTGGCTGGCAACCAGTCTAGTGCATTTCTGGCAGCCTACTGCAGGATAATCTTCTGCCCAGTCAGTCATGTCTTTCGAGACATGATCGCCCAAAGTGTATATCACGTATGGCACTTGACTGACTGATCCTTTGCGAAAAATGAGACGCTATCTCTTCTCCCACCAGCTATAGTTTAAATAGTAGAGCAGACTGGTCTCTCTAGCTGTAGTTGATAATCAGTCTAAGAGAAGGATAACTGAAGTTCAAAAACCATAACAACCAAATCATAGGTTGCCCTTTAGTAATTTTAAGTGGATAAAGTTCAAAAGCATCTCTAAGTCCTTGTGAGAGAAAATTTTCCACCCTCCAACCCCTCCCCCACAGGCAGGATGTGGCAAAGTCTCTCACTGCTCTATCACTCCTTCTAGGGAAAGTGCTCAGACATACTGCATTCCTTGGTACCATTAGTCCTAACCTTCACGGGTGGGAGCCACCATGACACTTACATTAGAGCAAACCACCCACATTCCCTGCGTATTCCATTGGTGAGAAATTCCAATCAAACAGATTTTTCTCAGAAATCACCACTCTGGAACAAGCTCCCAAGAGGATTTTCACTGATCACTACGATCTTACTCTGTTAAGCCTAGGGTTAGTCGTTATCATCCCCTCTTAATGTAACCCTCTACCTTGAGTGGCCCCCAGGCCATGGCATATAAACTCTTTAGAATCATTTTATACCAAAACTAATTTATTTTGGGAAAATGGACAATCTTGGGTTTTTTTTATATTTTTAAATATAATCCAAGTGTTTTCAAGTATGTTATAATTCTATTAATTCTAGTATTTTCAAAGAGTTCTTTTAAGATGTTTGCCTTGAAGAAACTGTGCCTTTTGGAGTCAAGATCAATGCATTCAATTAGAACATTATTTACCCTATATTGGGTTTAACATGTAAACCCTTTAGTGAGGTATAGCACCAAGAAGAAGCCACCCTTGTTAATGTTACAGTGAAAGGTATCATTACCAGGAGGCTGGATACAGTCAACAGTAACATAAATATTAACAATTTTCTTTAAAAAAAAAAAAAAAAAAAAAAATTCAGCCTTCATTGACTGAGCAGTCAGAGCCACTTTTGGTTGAAAGACTTTATGAATTCAAGTGCAGTACTAGATTGACAGTTAGGTCTCACTATTTTACATTTAAAATGGTTATATATAACTAAATTCTATACTAAGTTTCTAGGTATAATCACTTTGGAAACATTCTTCTGGCTTCTTGCTTTTCACTCAACTTTGATCTTCAAAAATTTCAATGTCAATCGTTATCCTCTGTCTTCTTAATTCCTGTTCTTTTATTGTTCTCTCTCCTTAATTATGTTTTCTTCTTCTCATATTATTATAAGTCCAATGCTAACAGTTTCTTCTCTTGCTTGTAGAATTCTCTTCTGGCTTCAAAAATTTAAATGCAATGTCAATCGTTATCCTCAGTCTTAATTCCTGTGCTTTTATTGTTGTTTTTTTTTTTATCCTTATATTCCCTCACACAGTAACCTTTTGTGTCTTAGTGGCTTTACTGCCTTGCTTGGGGCTGAAATAATAATTAATAACTAAATAAAAAATAATGAAATCTTTCTCTGAAAACTTTTCAGGAAAATAGATGATTTCTCAAGTTTGGTAACTTTTCCCAGTATTGATGGGGTGTGGGGTTTACACAATAATATATGCTCAACATAAAACCCAATATGACGACAAGTAAACAGCAGCAGGAAGAAACAGCATGTGGATGCTTGGGGGGGGGGGGTGTCCAAGAGATGACCTACTTAGAGTTTGAATAGATGTCAGTGAGGGGAGGAAGGTATTCCAAATAGTAAAGATCAACAATCACTGAAGAAATTCTGTATTTGGGGGATTTTTTCCTTTTTTTAATAACTGAAACCTTGCAACACGGCAATAAGCAAGCGACCTGCCTTAATTTTGGAGAGGCACAAAAATGTCAAAGCTAAATTTGACTACATGACACAAATTTTCAAGGGACAAATATGACAACAAATGAAAGCTGGGAGGGGGGGGGGGAATTGTTCCATATTCTCAAAACTTGGTACTTCAGACTATCACTCGTTTAACAGTGCAATATTGGGTGGAGGGAGGCAGTGATTTCAAGAATTTCTAAAAGAATTCATCAAATGAAGACGTGACTTGTTATGGTGGATTATTCCAAGTGGTAATGTTTTTTTTTTGGGGGGGGGGGGGTTAAGTGATTATTACATTAATGCTTATCTTGTAGATAATGATTTTTCCAGACAAAATCCCATTTACACCATATCTAGGGTGAAAGAAAAAAAGGATTTAAACCTTTCAAAACAGTATTTGTACATAAGGGAATATAACAAACAAAACTAGAGAAAAAAAAACTGTTACAATAAAATGCAATGTACCTGGAAAGTAATATCAGGTCAAATAAAACCCAAGAAAATACAAGAAATTCTTGCATTAACTTTAGACTTTGGAATAACAGAAAATTTTCCTTACTTTCTGGTTTTAACTTACAATAAAAACAAAATAAATAAATAAAAAAAATAAAAAAAATTGAATTGTTGTTTCCTCCAGTAAGGGAAAAAAAAATTCACTTTTTACTGAAAACAATGTATGCTAAAATTCCATAAAAAATTACCAAGAATGTAATCAGTATTTAATAAACAAAGTTTTTTAATATTTCAAAATTTATCCACAAAAATAATTACATAAACATCGAAATATTTGCTATTCTTTTGTTGAATATTAGAGTCACTTTCATCCCTAAAATCTGCCCGAATATGTGGATGTTGGGGTTTTAAATTTTTCAAGTAGAAATATGTTTTCTTTTTTCAGAAACAGACCAAAGATTTGATTAAAATCAATCCAAACATTATGCTAAATAATTATATAAAGCAATAATCCATTTTTCAGCATTAATTGAGGAGAGAGACCATTGAGGATTGGTTTTAAAACATAACTGTTTATGAGAAGAGAACATAACAGAGACCTCTCAAAAACAATAAATATGAACATCTGTTGATGAAAATAAAACACAGTCAAAGATAAATGACTAAACAGGATTTACTTGACAAACATAAAATGTCTAACTTTATAACACTCCTTTATAAGATGCCAGGACAATGAACATCTGTTGAATTGCCCCCTTAAAAAAAGTAGAGTTTATAGAACATGGGAGAGGGGGGGATAACATCTATCTACAAGGTACAGTCAAGTTTAGTTTGTTTTATGCCAACAAACATTTTTTTTTTACAATAGATTTGTATGAATAGAATACATATTCTTCATAAATAAGTTTGTAGATCAGGTTTCATTGACGTATATTCATACAGTTGTTTTTATTGAAGGTCAGATGTATTTGCTAGTAATATTTTTTTTCCATCAAAAATGTGTAGAAGGTACAGTCAAAGAAAGCTAACTAGCAGATATTTTATATATGTATAGAATTTTTGTATTGATCACATCTTTTGTTTTAGATATGGTTGCGACAAATTTTAATGTTGAATTTAAATTCCTTTCGACTGTAATTGCGATAAATTAAGTGAGTAGAACTTTTTTTTCGATAAAAGACTTAAATCAATACAAAACAACGGACTATAACTAAAAATTTATCACCTTGCAAGGATTGCTAGAAAGAATATATTGCAGAAACCTCAAGAAGTTTAAATAAAAGATTACAAACACATTAGTTACTCACAATAATGAGAAAGACCACAATTTTCAACAAAAAAAAAAAAAAAAAAAAATGCTACTCTAATCGAAAAGAAAACAATGTATTGAGACAAAATGTTTAGAAAGTGCTTTGTGAATTCATTCATCGTAATTCTGCATCTAGATTCTAACATTTCACCGTTCTTAGATCTTCTATTATCACAATGTGGAATATTTAATAACAAAGATGATGGAAAGAAAAGAAAAAGAATCCAAATGAAATTGGCCAGACCATATACCCCCAAAAAGATCCTTACAACATTTCACCATTCTTAGCAGATCTTCTATTATCACAATGTGGAATATTTAATAACAAAGATGATGGAAAGAAAAGAAAAAGAATCCAAATGAAATTGGCCAGACCATATACCCCCAAAAAGATCCTTACAACATTTCACCATTCTTAGCAGATCTTCTATTATCACAATGTGGAATATTTAATAACAAAGATGATGGAAAGAAAAGAAAAAGAATCCAAATGAAATTGGCCAGACCATATACCCCCAAAAAGATCCTTACAACATTTCACCATTCTTAGCAGATCTTCTATTATCTCAATGTGGAATATTTAATAAAGATGATGAAAAGAAAAGAGAAAGAATCCAAATGAAATTGGCCAGACCATATACCCCCAAAAAGATCCTTACAACATTTCACCATTCTTAGCAGATCTTCTATTATCTCAATGTGGAATATTTAATAACAAAGATGATGAAAAAATTGGCCAGACCATATACCCCCAAAAAGATCCTTACAACATTTCACCATTCTTAGCAGATCTTCTATTATCACAATGTGGAATATTTAATAACAAAGATGATGGAAAGAAAAGAAAAAGAATCCAAATGAAATTGGCCAGACCATATACCCCCAAAAAGATCCTTACAACATTTCACCATTCTTAGCAGATCTTCTATTATCTCAATGTGGAATATTTAATAAAGATGATGAAAAGAAAAGAGAAAGAATCCAAATGAAATTGGCCAGACCATATACCCCCAAAAAGATCCTTACAACATTTCACCATTCTTAGCAGATCTTCTATTATCTCAATGTGGAATATTTAATAACAAAGATGATGAAAAAATTGGCCAGACCATATACCCCCAAAAAGATCCTTACAACATTTCACCATTCTTAGCAGATCTTCTATTATCACAATGTGGAATATTTAATAACAAAGATGATGGAAAGAAAAGAAAAAGAATCCAAATGAAATTGGCCAGACCATATACCCCCAAAAAGATCCTTACAACATTTCACCATTCTTAGCAGATCTTCTATTATCTCAATGTGGAATATTTAATAACAAAGATGATGAAAAAATTGGCCAGACCATATACCCCCAAAAAGATCCTTACAATATTTCACCATTCTTAGCAGATCTTCTATTATCACAATGTGGAATATTTAATAACAAAGATGATGGAAAGAAAAGAAAAGAATCCAAATGAAATTGGCTAGATTGTAGACAAAAAGGTTTTTTTGTTGCAAATTTAAACTTACTAGTGTCGTCTTTGTGCACATGGAGGTATATCAATGTAAGAAAGCCTAATCCGATAAAGCCCTAGTGGACAAAATGCATTACGCAAAACTTTTCACACTGTTTTTATATATATATATATATATATATATATGTGCGTGTGAAATGATTTGTTTGAACATTATTTTTAAATCGATACTCGTATTTAAGTAGATATTCTGTTTTTAAATAAACAGTATTATATATTTATATCTACCAGCCTGATTAAAAAACAGAATATCTACTTAAATACGAGTATCGATAAAAAATAATTTTCAAACAATTCATTTCAAATTGTCAGTTGTTTATAACCAAGTTTCGTTAAAATTTATTAATTTCCGTTATATATATATATATGTGTGTGTGGGGGGGGGGTGTCAAATTTTACAAAATTGTATGCTAATTTCAACATTTGAATTTAACACACATCTGATCAGTGATAAACATTTGTCATGCTGAATGTTTTGTTATTGCTGATAGGACAGGTGTTAAATTCACTCATTGAAATGGCCATCCAATTTGGGAAACTGAAATTCTTTTTATATGTAAGAAATACTGGCTCTATAAGTAAATTTAATAAGATTGGTTAGTATTTTCTTTAGAATTTATTATATATATATAAATAAATAAATAAACACACACAGCTATCATTTCTGAAGGAAATTCCAAAGTAATACCCAATATGAAAAAGAAATCATTTTGATAGCAATTCTGAATATCATCTATTTACACAAAATACTTAATTCAAAAATATATGCTACAATGCAACAAAGCCATCTTGTATATGCCATATTCCTTCAAGACCTGGAATAATCATGGCGCTCCACAATTTCCTATCTCTTGTAGCTTTTAACAAAAACTGTCTTTTTTTCTATCCCCTGAGCACCCTGTGCTGCCACCCATTCACACAAGCTTGTTATGTAGGTTACTCACTACTTTTCCCTTCTTTTGCCTTCAAAATGACCCAAGTATCAAATTTTCTCAAGTATTCCAGAAATTTCAACTCCCTCTTTCTGACCTGTATAATTACCCTTTCCTTTTTAATTCGTAAAATTTCCTCATTGACCAAACTTCATCCATCGTACTCTCAGAATATTTCTGTGAAGTCATGTTCCATTGCTTCAAGTTCCCTTTCCCTCTTCAAAGATTTTATCCAATCATCATCTTGTCTTTCTGAAATATTCTTTTATTATCCATCCTCCTCACTAAAATATTCCCGTTCTATTTTGCTTCCACTAACCCCTTGCTTCTTAGGGGCATTATTGTCTTCATAGAGGTGAAATGATACAAAGATCAAAAAAAAAAAAAAAGTTGAGTATTTCCTGGCAAGACTGATATTATCAAACAGCTAAGCAAGCATTCTTTTCTTTATTTCTAACAAAAGTTAACATTGGTTAATTATTTTTTTTACTAGTAAAACACAGAACCGAAGCTTAAATTTCATGCCAAGTAAAAGGTCAAAGTTAATAAACTAGAAAAAAAAAATTTTTTTTTTCAAATAAACCTAATGGCTAATCTTGGATGGCCATTAGATTTAATCTGTAACAAATAACTTTGATTAAAGAAAGAAATTAATAAAAATGATCACTTATTTTATCCATTATTCAATCATCTGTAATGATGAGAAAGTCGTCCTCATTTCTTAGCTTAAGTAGTCAAAAATGGATTCTATATTCATACAAATAAAGATTACTGTTTAGAAAAGCAAAAGTGTTATGAGGATGCATTTGTATATAAAAGTAAGAATAATGCCTAAAACGTTGGAGTAAGGGATTCTATTGAGTCCTACTTGTTATTACAAAAAAGTTTTAATTCATGAAGTAGTCGTAAAAATAAGGAAATTAGAAATAGAAAGTTTGGAAGATGCTAGAATGTCCAAGAAAATTCAAATAAAATCTAGAGAATTCTAAAGGATTCTAGAATATGCAAATTAGGTGTTAGCCCCTATAAAAATAGGTTTTGGGAAGAGAGTAGTCAGTTAACAGGATTTGCTGACATTATCAACTCCGGCCTGATTTGTGAATCTGTGCATCCAGCTGAAAGAATCTCTAAGAAAATTTGCTGACCAACTAAAACCTGAAAGAGAACCTCATGGAACTATATGGGTAAATAGATATTTTTGACTCTTTCATTGACCAAACTAATAATTATTCTTCATATTGAGGATTTCCAAAATGTATCACACTTAAACTTCTTTGCTATCTTAACTGGGTAAAGATTTTTTTTTTAATCGTATCACCCCGAGCAAGGCGGCAACACCACTGATGTGCAGGGGGCTACGAAATAGTGAAAAGATTGGAAAAGAGAAAGCCGGAAACCACATCCTAAACAAGGAACAAGAGATGAGCCTCTACACCTGTTCAATAGACATGGGTGGAGTGTCAAACCAGGCGATAGTTTAGTCTATTTGAAACCTTCCTTCCCCTTCGTAACACTTTGCCTGCCAGAGTGTATATAGTAAACTATAGTAAACATAAACTATGTCTAGTAAACTATGTTTTCGTTTTGAATGCAAAAAATTGTAAATTTTGTATATTTATCATTTTGTGTTTATCATAAAATAAATACTTGTATGTGATTTAACTCTGAGTTTTGGTCAATCATTTTTTTTTTTCCTTTTGTTACACATAACAAAAAGAAAAACTGGGACAGTTTTTGACATCATTATTTGAAGTTAGATTTGACAGTCTCCAAGACAAGTTCTGGGGGACAAGATATGTTCAACCTTGGATCAGAATTTTATTGCACTGCTATCAACCAAAAATAAGTTGCTTCAGCTGTAATAGAAGAATTAACTAGATTAAATCAAAGATTTCTTTACATTAATCATTTAGCTACCATTCAATACACTGGAACCACAAAATTGTTCCTTTTAAGCTGAGTAGCAGAAAAAGGACATTGAATTTTTTTTTCTGGCATAAACAGTCTGACTGAGCAGCTACTAGGATATACATTGTGGTGCAGTGGATATCGACTCAGAACGACAAATCGGAGAGCCAAGTTCAAATTTTAGGTGGTTTCCTTGCATTCACTTATGCACAAATACCCCTTGGAAAGGTATTAATCCATCTCTTCTTCTAGTTATGGGTTATATAATAGAACAGATTGGCTTCTATAATCAGTAACCAGTCTACCACGGAAAGCAATGGCAACCTGCCGTAGGATAATCTTCTGCCCAGTCAATCATGGTTTTTTCGAGGCATGATCGCCCAAATTTTATATCACGTATGGCACTCAACTGAATGAATATAATAGTTGGGAACATGATTAAGGCTTCTACTGGGCATATAGTGGGGATCAGTTTTATATTGTTATAAAGTAATAAACTAATCCCCCACTAATTATTACTTAATAATATATCTTCCTCCTCCAGCTATGAGTCAAATAATAGGACAGATTGGGTTCTATAGCCTTGGTCGGCAACCAGTCTACCACAGAAAGCAATGGCAACCTACTGCGGGATAATCTTCTGCCTAGTCAATCATGTCTCTTTCGAAACATGATCTGCCAAAGTGTATCACGTATGGCACTTAACTGACTGAGCAAATACTCCTTGTAACAGACATTTCATCTAAACTTATAAATAGAACTGTCTGTGTGTCCCTTATCTATAGAATCCGAAATGGCTGAACTTACACAGTTGTACTATAAGCATCTGCGAGTGTTCTTAACTAGGTTTTGTGTCAAGGTACCCCCAATAAATATCGAAAAAAGTCAGGTTATAGAAGGAGTGGTCTGATTTTAATCAGAATTTGATACACTCATAGACAAAGACATAAGAAACAATAGTTAAAAGTTTCAAGGTTGCAGTTCTTACAATAGTGCAGAAAATCCATTATATATATATATATATATATATATATATATATATATATATATATATATATATAAAAAGGCAAGATGTTTGTGTGTGTGTCCATTGTACCCTCATGCCTTCATCAAATAAGGTGCAGGTGTAAGCAGAAGGGTAAAGGAGGGAGATCAGAAAATTGCCACAGTCTCTGTGTCTTACATCATGGTTTTATTGGGAAAGTTTTCTATTGTTATGAAGTAATAAACTGATCCCTCACTAATTATTACTTAATTATGATTGACTGGGCAGAAGATTATCCCACAGTAGGTTGCCATTGCTTTCTGCTGTAGACTTGGTTGCCGACCAAGGCTATAGAACCCAATCTATCCTGTTATTTGACTCATAGCTAGAGGGGAAAGAGATGTATTATATTATAGAGTAGTAATTAGTGAGGGATCAGTTTATTACTTCATAACAATAGAAAACTTTCCCAGTAAAAACCATAATGTAAAACAGACAGACTATGGCAATTTTCTGATCACCCGCCTTTACTCTTCTGTTTACACCTGCAGACTGATGCTATTCTTAAAGGTATGCCTGATGCCGATCATTTCCTGATGGTTGTGTCCAGGTTGCTACTTAATTTCTGCCCAGTATCGGATTACCCCTTACTTCTTACTGTAAAAATTGGGGGGGGGGGGGGCGAAGTTTAGGTATTGTTTGCCGATGATTGGCTTGTGGTGTACAGATGTTTTGAACCCATTCTCCCTACATGTTAGCACATCCAGTAAGGCCAGCTAATTATTATTTTCTACTTCCATTGCAAATTGGATCAAAAGGTCATATTGTGTTCCCATGATGCCATAGTATTTTGACAACTTCCTGGTGTATGACTGTGCCATCTACATATTTTGGTCAATACTGATTGTAGAAATCATGCAAATCCACTCATGCAAATGTGTTGGACCTGCCTAACACATTTGCATGAGTGGATTCTATTCACTTATATCTCGCTGGGTTTACACTCCACCCACGTCTATTGAACAAGGTTAAGAGGCTCATCCCTTGTTCCCTGTTTAGGATGTGGTTTCCGGCTTTCTCTTTTCCAATCTTTTCACTATTATGTAGCCCCCCTGCACATCAGTGGCATTACCGCCTTGCTCGGGGTGATACGTTTAAAAAAAAAATAAATAAATAAATAAATAAATAAAAATCTCTCCATTAGATCACTTAATAGATTTTCCTTTCATTTGGGGTGACTACACCAGTCTACTTGTGTCAAATCACTTGCTATTAACCAATATCTAACACTGATGATTTTACTGGCACCATTCCTAAAGCCATTTTCATGAAATATTCCATTTACATTATTCAGACTATTGTCCTCATCTTTGTTGCCATTTATATGATGTTTCAGCCATTGTACGCTCTGGCCTTCGTCAGGTGCTAGGAATTTTGAACCAAACCATTTATTACAATCACCGGGGTATATAAACACTATTCCTTGCCGAGAGCCGAAAGTCATGAGTTATCTCTCTCTAACCCTGTAAGTTACTTGTTCACCACTGCTGTAGCCTGGTATTGAACTCATAACTCTTTGGGTAAAGTCACAGGAACTAACCAACATCTATATCTACTGGGCCATGTGTCCTTAAGATGAGGACAATAGTCCAAATAATGTAAATACTACCTTATCTCAGAAATAGAGACAAATATTCCATGTATATAGTCACTATTACTGGTGATAATGGTGAACCCATAGCCAAGCACTCTCCCTGTTGCGATATGTCAAACTCCAGTTGAAAGAATTATCTGTACACAGGAGAAATAATTAAAAGAAGTTTTCAGCATGCTCCCTGTATCAAAGAAAAAGTTGATGAGTTTATGAATTGAGCATGTAATAGTTATTCCCCTTTGACACTTGCCCCACCCCCCCAACTCCTTTCGAGTGCGAGAGTTTGGGAATGAACACAGGAAAACAATTCTAATAAATGTTTCTTTATAAAATTAAGTGGGGAGGAGCATTTTGAAAGAACGGTGCACTGCAGTTTACTCATAACTGTTCTAACACCCCCACCCCAATCTAGAATGTTAGACCAGTGGTTCTCAAACTGGGGTCCACTGTCCTCTAGGGGACCGGGAAGGGGGTTTCAAGGGGACCAAAGAGGCCACTCAGTTGAAATTATTGGCTATTTGAGATTGTTACCAAAGTGGATGTGTGTTGTGGTGCATTGGATATCGGCTCAGAACGAGAAATCAGGGATCCAAGTTCAAATTCCAGCTGAATTCATTGCATTCACTTACGCGCAAATACCCTTGGGAAAGGTATTAATCCGCCTATTCCTTCCAGTTATGGGTTAAATAACAGGACAGATTGGGTTCTATAGCCTTGGTCGGCAACTAGTCTACCGCAGATAGCAATGGCAACCTACTGCAGGATAATCTTCTGCCCAGTCAGTCATGATCACCCAAGCGTGTATCACGTATGGCACTCAACTGACTGACCAAGTTATAATGGCAGCGTTATTGTTGGAAAGGAAGATTATATCTTTTCATATTCAACTCTTCCTTATTTACTTCCTTTTTCTTTTGTATGCATTATTTTTATTTCTTGAGTTACCTCCCTTAGTTCTATTTTAACCCTTGCTTATGTTTTAGTTATGTAATAAGGGGAAAAGCCATCGCAAAGGTACGCTAATCTAAATGAAGAAGAAAAAAGTATTTGTGTTCTACAGTTTAGTTTGCATGATTTTCTTCGAGTTGCTTTGACTGGAGGTGAGGTAAATTGCGTGATTATATTCGAATTGCTTTGATTACAGGTGTAACAGTGATTCCAAAGTCTAAGAGTATCACTAGATTAAATAGGCCTGTAGCAGAGGGAGTTCAGATGGTAAAATTTTTGCTCCAGACTTAGTGGAACCAGCTATAGTACTCACATGCAATTTGCATCAGTGATTTTCGCAAGGAATAATTGATTTCCAAAAAATGTTTTTGTTTCAATAGAAATTAGTTGCCATTTTTTGAGTTGTTATTTTTTTAATAAATATTTGCCAAAAATGTTAACTGTGGTTAATATAAAGCCCTCTAAATTATTATAAAGAGACTGCCATGCAAAAATTCCTAAAATAGTTTGAGAACCACTGCTATAGACAGATAGCAAAGAATGCAATCAAAAGATTAAAATGTGTATTATTAAAAAAAAAAAAAAAAAAAAAGACAAGCCAATAGAAATTTATAGAACAAACTAAAAGAAATGAATTTATATATTTTAAACTTACAAGTAAAGAGAAAGTTTTAAATATAAATTTACGAATGCTTACTATCATTTGTATTTTAATAAATCTGTATTTTTACTAGACAAAGCTACAGAAAAATTCTTTATAAATCCTTTATCACTTCCTCATCATTAAGATCATTCTTAATAGTATTTTCATTCTAGAAACAAATTCAAACAAGAAAAACCGGCAAAAGGAATTACAGCTATATACAGTTTATTAGATTTCAATAACAAACTTTTCTCATAGAATCCAAAGATGTTTGCTAAAACGGGTCCCAAGGGAGAATCCATTGAAAAGCCATCATTTTGCCTACACATGACACCGAAACTAAGTTCAACAGACATCATGGCAAATTGCATCAGTTTGACAAATATCTCCTCAGGAATAATGGGAGATGACAACTGACTGTGATACAAGGCATCAGCACATATATCAATAGTTTCAGTTAAAGGGACGCGGCCAAAGAGGCTGAAAATGTAATAAGAACATAAATTTGTTGGTTGATGGATAATGCTGTATAAAGTCGGAGAACTCAAATGAAGCTTGAATACAGAATTTGTTATCCCGTTCCAAAACAACTACGTCCCACGCTTTTACAGTGAAACAGATAAGATGTAACCACAATTTCTACTCCAACAGCTTCTTTTCTCACCTGTGGAATTCCCTTCCGTATACTTGCTTCCCCGACAATCTCCAGGAGTTTAAATGTAAGGTCAATAGGCACCTCCTAACACACAAACTCGTACCCATTCTCTCACTCTTCTTATCTACGCAACCCTCTTCCTCGGTATCCTTACCCGTCTATCACCTTCCTTCTGACATTCCCCTACGTAACCCCCTGCGCAACAGTGGCAGTGAAATGCCTTGCTTGGGGTGAACTGATAAAAAAAAAAACCCAGGCTGTAATATAGTCATAAGCCATTTAGCCACACCATGTTGGGAAGACCCTATCATAGATAAAATAGGTCTCAATGGAAGACCATCCTTATGCGTTTTGGGCAGACCATAGGGATATGAACAAATAGAACCCGAGAATTTAATTTCATTTAGAAATTTCAGTGGGTAAAACCCTACTTTCAACTCATTTAACTAAGCATTTTTTAATTTAGCCTCAATAGATAGTGTAGACATATTAGTTTATTGGTCCTAACTGAACAAATTTAGAAGCATCCTCAAGAATGGTCATCATCTTGTAAACAATAATCTTGATAATCAAGAATGACAACACCCAAGCCTTTATCAGGTTCTGTAATAACCAAAGACTTATTACACCAAAGTGAATTGATAACTTTATATTGCTCTCTTTACTTACTAAAGTACACTGCTATATGGCAATGAGACATGGACCACATACACCAGGCAAGAGAGGCATCTGAACACCTTCCATGTGAGAAGTATCCAACGTATATTGGGGAATTTCTTTCATGGCAAGACAAGGTACTCAACACCGAGGTTCTTTCCTGCACAGGTTTGCCTACCATGTTCAGTGTTGGCTAGACCATGTCCACCGCATATCGGACGGTCACATTCCAAAAGATCTCCTGTATAGAGCTGGCCTCTGGAAGACGACCCACTGGGCAGCTACAGCATCGTGACATCATAAAACGCGACATGAAAGCTGTGGGCATCAACACAGAGTCATAAGAGAGCGTAGCAGTTAAAAAGACCAAATGGAGAGCAACCCTAGCACAACAACTCAAATCAAGAGAGGAGCAAGTGACAAGTCACCATGGAGAGGCAGGTTGACAGAAAGCAAAATGACAGCTCCAACAGACCACAAACAAAACATAAATGCAGCCTTTGCAACAAAGACTGTCACTCCCACATCGGTTTAGACAGTCACAGATGCCAATGCTCCAGCCAAGCAAACAACTAGGATGCTACCCATGGTCAACTGACCAACGGAAGCTGTCTACTACTACTCCTCCTCACTAAAGGAAACAGGGGTACCTGCATAAGAATGCACAACGTCATTGTTTAGCTTTGAGGTCACTAACTTTTCTGGGTGAGTCTGGCCAACGTATAAATATTTGCTCATATTTACAGGCCCACAAAGCTACAAGATATTTGTGCTGCCTACAGAAGAGGTTCAATTACAAAAAAGAACCACACAGAAATGATTTTCATGCAGCAAGAAATGAAACTGACCCCAGACTCTCCATGTTCCATCAGACTTGTTCAGATCAATGAGGACTGACTGAACAGGCTCATCCACAAGGATATTGACTCAGCAGATTGGGCGTTCTCATGATATCATCATCCGTTTCCTTCAGTAAACATGTTAAAATTTATCGATGAATAAGATATATAATTAAAAAAATAAATTTTTTTAAAAAAAAGTTTATCCATAGAAATAGGGTATGAGTATTGTCTACCTAATTTTAGTCAAATTGCAATTATGACGTGTCAATAATCCATAATCTGACTGGAGTTAATTTCTCTCGTTACAATGGAAAAGTACAAGTTAATGTATAATTGTAATAATATTATTGAACTAGCTAGATGTAACTCTGTACATTTTATTATAATAGTTACTATTTTCGAATATCTCGTCTGGTTTTTTTTTTTATTCCCTGCCACTTACAACCTTCAAAAATTTAAATGCAATGCCAATCACTGCTTCCCTCTGCCCTTAAAAGGGTCCTGAGAGTGTCAAAACTTTTCCGACAGAGACAGCCCCCATTTTTTAAGTTAAAATATTACCTAATATGAAAAAAAAAAAAAAAAAAAAAGAATCATTTCTATAGAAACTTCAAATATTGTTGCAAAAAAAAACTTCAAAAAATAAATGCCATTCAGATTAAGTTTTAGCTGCAGCAACAATATCTTCTATGTGGTAATGACTCTCCACCAACTTCCTATCCTTCGTAGCTCTAAGAAATGACTATCTTTTTATTATCCCTCACCCTGTCCTGTCGTCCATTTACACAAGCTCATTTGGCAGATTACTTGCTATTTTTCTGTCCTTTTTACCTTCAAAATATCCCAAGTGTGTCAGATTTTCAAGGCTTCCTTTTCTCATGTCCCAGAAATTTCAACTGCCTCTTTTTGATTTTTTCCCCCACCATTATTCTTAAAACTTCCTCAATTGACCACTCGTTCCATCTATTCTCAGGCGCCACATCTTGCATCAAGTTCCCTTTCTATCTTAATGCACCTTGACCTGGTGTAATGGCTAAAAAGCTTGTTATCACTAGGAAAATTACAACCATGTAGTGAGTTTGATCCTTACTGGGTGGCCCATAATTTCAGCTTTGGACCACATCTCATGCTTTCTTGAACCCTGATTTTTTTTTTTTGCCCTTTCTCCTTACTACATCTTAGTCTCTTTCACTCCCAAGTAACACCCCCCTTGCATCTTAGGGCCATTATTGCCTTCCTTGGGAAAAATAATTAAAAAAACTAAAACAAAAATGTATAAAATTGAAAAAAAAAAAAAATTAGAGCTGCTTGCTTTCAATTCATTCAAACATCACTAAATCTTTATCCTTATTAAAAACTAATCCTGCATTTTCTAACCTTTAAGCATCTATCACAATAACATTTACTAATGAGACATTTTTTTCCCTTGGGCTTTTAGTCATATTTTCTGCTTTTTCCAGGAGCTACAGCCTCATCTGTAACAAATCACGTTTTATTGTGGTTAGTACTCTCAACAAAGCAGTCTCTTCCTTTTGTGTTAAGATATCCTGGATCAAGTACAGTAGAGAAAAAAAAATAAAACAATGAGTAAGTTTTTCCGTTATGATGACTCATCTCAAAATGGCAAAAATTACCTTCTATCCAACAAGTGATAAAGAAAAAAAAGTTACAGTGGATTTATAAATATCCTGCAACACACCCGATGTGTTTAACCCCCTTGTGTCTTAATGGCTTTATTGCCTTACATGGGCTGATACTTAGAAAAAAATTTTGACACTGAAAATTTCAAAAGAGAGTTCCCAATAAATTGGCTTCTTCAAAAAAGGCAGAAGACAAAAATCAATTTGCTCTAAGTGCTTCAAAAAAGTTATAATCCCAAGAAGAGGAATGTGGTGAGATATATGCTGACGTAGAGTTTAACATGTGAAGTGTGAACAGAACACTTACAGTTATTTTCATTAAGAGAAAAAACTTGAAATTTTTGCTTCTTAATAAAAAAAAATTTTAAAAAATTAAAAATTTATTGTAAAAATATTTTTTTAAGTTATGAAAAAGAAAAAAAAAAGGAAAATGAATGTATTATTATTTTAATGGTTTTCAAACATTACAGGAAAAAAATTCACAACTTCCTTTTTTACCTCCTTTCCTGCCTTTTTTTTTAAGCTTCTATTTTGCAAAAATAAGAAATTTCAGCAAAAATTTTTAAAAAAATTAAAATTCTTGGGACCATAATTTTTAAAAAGTACTTTTTAAATTTCCATACAGAAATAATTTCTCTCCTATAAGTGAACTGAAAAGATAACAAAAAAATAGCTAAAAAACGTCAAAGTTTGAGATTTATTTTTTTTTTTTATAAAATTAATCAATTAATCATTTAAGTTTAACTTTTTATAATAAAGTTAAAAGAAAATTAAAGATCGTATATCAGCAGTTTTTTTTCTTAATTATTGAAAATTTTTTGTTTAACCATTTTTTTTAAAGTAAAAAATAAAATGTTTTATTACACTACACAGCCACTCAAACCTTTTTTGTCTACTGAAAAATATATATATATTTTCTTCTTCCTATCATTTTACAACGAGTTGTTTTATTATTAGCAACAAAACGGACTTTTTTTCATTCTCGAAAAATCAACGAATCTATCGTTGTAGAGGTGAAAAGATTCTTTTTTTTTTTACCCCTTTTTTCTCTCTATGAATTTGAGGCCCATAGAGATTTGTTAATCATGTATTCAAGGAAATTAATTATACATTCACATCAAGATCTTTAGAGAATGACGGATCGATATTAAACCCCGAAGAGGCTGGAAAAAAAAGATCAGCTGCTAAAATAAAATAGTACAACAGTACAGAAGTCATCGCAGACAATGTACTTAACATAACAAACGTTGGTCTCTGTGACCGGTACTAAGTACACAAATGACAAAGACTACCAGAGATGGACAAATTCCTTCCCTCATGTGATATTATGTTACGCTGTAAATTTGTCTAAAGGGCTTAAATTGTACAAACGTTAAATTATGTGTTAATTTTAAACTATTATTTTTAGTTAAAAGAAAAAAAAATGAACTCGAAACTTTTATTGCACTTCTAGCCATCCGTAGAGTTTTTAAGTCACACAAACAAAAGATGAAGTGTCAAAACCGAAATAATTAAATATTTATTTAGTAATTATATACATATAAAATGTTACTAATCTGATAACTACGAGAGGACACGAATTTGGCTTTAAACACGTTTTTAAAGTGAATGAAAGGTTTTTTTATTTATTGAACAGATGTTTGTTACTACCTGATAACATGGGTAGAGAAGAGAGAGCAAGTGAAAACTCGACAATGTCAAATTTTCATTTTAGCATATCAAAGAGCAATCTTTACATAGTGGCAAACATTTATAACAAATCATTTTATGGCTATTCACTAATTAATAATATGAAATAAAGACGAAGAGAATAAAGTTTAGAAATTATGAACAATAGACCTTCACTGCGTTACTTACTGAACTTGAGACAAAAAGTAAATTGGTTTGTTTTTTCATGAACTGAAAAGTTTTAAAACAATTTTGTCGGCAATATTTAAGAATTGTTAATTTTCCTGTAGAAATAAGAATGCTACTCAGTATTAGAATTAAGTTCAAGTCACACGAGTTTTTTTTTTTAAGGGTTAAAAAAAAACCCAGAGAAGTCTAGGGTTTGTTTTTGATTTTAAAAACCAGTAAATAAACAGACGAAGTCGAGCGATTCGAACTAAAACAACTTACCCTGAATTTGGAGATGATTAGCCCCATGTTCGGTGTTTAATGTGTATTTTTGGCTTTAAATAATATTTAGAAAAGACCTCCAAAAAACACACAAGAAACAGGCGGGGTAGGAGATTGGAAAGCACGTGTGTTGGATGGTTACATGTCTTTCTTTCAAGGCCGTTGGTCAGCTTTCACTGCAGACATCCCGAAAAAAAATATATATATATATATATATATAATTTTTTTAGGGCTTTCCTTTCAATTTTTCAACTCCTCCCCAGCCGTATCTGGTGTCACGGATGGTAAAAACCACTACAGACTTTCAACACTTGCTGATATTTTTCTCTTTGAACCCACGTCGTCGTTATCAACTATTCCTCTTCAACGCCCTGCCACCACCGATGATTTTCTCCTCCAACCGTCACTTGGCGAGAAAAGAAATAAAAACAAAATGATTATATTTCACTGCTGCAGTTACTGCTGGTCGTTCACTTGAATTTATTTTTAATTTAAAAAAAAAAAAAAATTTACTACACTTTCAATATTCTCCCGTGATTGAATTTCTTTTTCTCCTTTCATCTTTCTTTTAATTCTAATTTTTGTCACCCATTCTTTAAGTCTAGGACCACATAAATTCATAAACTGCATTATTCTCACCTTATTCTCTTACCATACAACAACCTCATTGAGTAAATTCACTGCCTTGAGTGGCTCCTGGACTTAAAAGTGGGTAAACATTAATAAAAAAATTTAAAATAAAATCTAACCTGCAGGAAATAGGAATAATTTTAATTAATTAATTATTATTTTTATTTATTTATCTTTTTAGGAAAATACCCAACACAAGTTTGTAAATAATTTTGAGTTTTGTGGAAGGGACACTAACCCTAAGACAATAATAGTAAGAAAAAAAAAACAGATTTAAAAAAATTTTTTAAACGTTTCAATGATATAATAAATTTTTTTTTTTAAATTTCATTCATTCATTAACCATTCTTGTGCAACGTAGACAAAAAAGACGTGTTAAATTTTTTTCTCTGACCTTTTCGATAAATCAATGATTAGTTCAAATTAGACTGCTTTAAAATCCACACGCATGACAAAAAGTTCAAAGAATGTTTGCAAAAGCTTCTTCTTTAATATTATCATCATGGTGACTTTTATCTATAAATCAATTAATTCTATGTTATTATTATTTTTAATTTTCCTAATTTCAATAATTTATTTTATGACATCACATCTTCTTCTTCTGCTATGTGCCCTGTCTCTTCAGGACGTAGGCGATCATGGCTTTCCATGTCTCCCTATCCCTGATGGCTCTTAGCACGCCTTTTCTTGTTACACCATGAAACCTCATCCATCATAAACCTGATTAGGTCCTTCAAATATCTTATCCATTGCTTTCCCCTGTCTCTTTTTCTCTGTATCTGGCCTGTTAGTATCAGGTTCTCTAAACCCTCCTTCCTCATTGCATGTCCCAGGAACTTCAGCTGTCTCTTCCTGATGCTCAGTATTAATTTCCTTTTTCTTTCCATCATTTCTAGGACTTCATCATTACTCACATGCTCGATCCATGATATTTGTAGCATCCTTATGTAGAACCACATTTCAGTTGCTTCAAGTTTTTCCTTCATCTTTGATGATATTGTCCAGCATTCACTGTTACAAAACACAACTTTTAATAGTTTAATTAAATTTTTTCTTTTTTATGTAAATTTTTTGCATGTATTTTTGCAAAAATATTGATTGATTCATTTTCAACAGCTTGTGGTGATACTGAGCAAAGCAAGGGACCAGATGTTTGTCCTCGGAGATCCAGAAGGCAAATGACCAAAACTGGTCTTTGCGCACCAGGCTCCACGCATATGTTCTGACAGAAAACCAAAAATTAATAAATATCAAATTTCTTTTCACGAGCCTACGTGAATTTTATTTATCATCCAATGGGAAGCCCAGAATTAAATATGAATGTGAATTCCCAAATGACTTGCTGGGACCCACAAAGACGAAATAAAAAGCCGACACAAAAAGCATCACCAGTTGAGAAAGTACGAGCGTAATTAGCACGTCCCTTGACCTCGTCAAGCGATCCACTATGCTCGCCTCCTTTTCTCTCTCACCTTCTTCTTCACTGTCCCCTGAGTGGATACATCAAAGACATTCCTAACTGACAAATGCTCTCACATACATACGTACAAACTCTCTTTTCGGCATTTACTGCTATAAACATTTTAACGTTCTTTAAACCCATTCTAAAGACATTACTTTATTTGTAAAAAAAAACCTTAATTGATATCTGTTTTTTTTTTTTAATTGTATCACCCTGAGCAAGGTGGTAATGCCACTGATGTGCAGGGGGCTACGTAATAGTGTGTACATATAAATGTTGTTTCTATTCTCAATTTGATTTTCTTGTTTTGTAACACCTTTTATAACTTATAGTGGGGCATCTAGTAACGAGGCCAAATTCAGTTATCTCTTCACTAGAACGGATAACCCTCTATAAGCTATCAAGCCTTTGCCAGTAATTTAAAACCAGAAAATATTTTAGATCATAAAATTTTCATTTTTTATATAATAATGATTTAGTGATACAAGTCTTAAAAATTAATTCATAGTAGGCAGGTGTAATGGATGAATTCAGGCCTTTTTCCAAGGGTATTTGCACATAAGTGAATATAACGAACCCAACCGAAATTGGAATTCAGCTCTACAATTAACAATTCCGAGCTATCCATTACATCACATTCACATCCTCACTTACAGTATCCGGCATTCCAAAGTTGTTAGCTATCTACGTACTGACCAGGTTTGACATTGCTTAATTTTAGGGATCATACAAGAACTTGGGATTACAATGTGAAGTGGCCATAAGCCGAAAATGTTATCTAAACTTATTTATAAATGGAACTTTGTCTCTGTCTCTGTGTATGTGTGTGTGTGTATGTGTGTGTGTGTGTGTGTGTCTGTGTGTGTGTCCGTTACCTATAGACTTCGAAATGGCTGAACCGATTTTCTTGAAAATTTACACAGTTGTACTATAAGCGTCTGCGAGTATTCTTAGCTAGGTTTTGTGTTGAGGTAACCCCGATAAATATTGAAAACTGATAATCGAAAAAATCCGGTTATAGAAGGAGTGGTCCGATTTTAATCAAATTTCATACACTCATAGACAAAGACAAGAAACGATATTCAGAAGTTTCAAGGTTGCAGTTCTTACAATAGTGCAGAAAGTCGATAATATATATATAAAAGGCAAGATGTTTGTGTGCGTGCCGGTTTATCTGTGTGTCTGTATTTTTTTCAGCCCTTTTATTTTAGAATTTTGCTTTGGGTTTGGCTCTAAGTAGGTATAATTGTAGTTCTTAGTCTCAGCCATAATACCATTTACTCAGAGGACTTATTTAACCTTCAAAATTCAGTTTACGACGAAAAAACTTATTTGATATCAATACCAGGAAATCAAAATTTGACGTACATCCATTCATTTTTCTTTCACTCTATGGTTTTGCTTTAACTGGAAACAACTGTTGCTTTTTAGTCTTTCGTGCTAACGTCCAAAGAGTCTGAGTTCCAGGACCATAGATTAGTTTTAAAGCTTTCATTACACCTGAGCAACGCTGGGCTATACTGCTAGTAGAAGTATAAAAGTTATATATATATATATATATATATATATATAGGGGACCAAAAAAGTAGCTAACCACAGTTATAATAGTGGTTCCAGGATTCATTTAATATTTGAATTCATTTAATTCATTAAAATTATTTAAAACTTATTTTTTTAATACTTTTAATATATTTATAATCATTTTTATTTTTTTTATAAATAATAATGATAAATGTTTTACAGGTGAAAAGGAGTGTGTGAACAACAGGGGCATATTTGAACATTTGAGGGAATGATATGTTTATTTATGGATATGTTTATTATAGAGGAGGCACAGGGAGGCCACGTCATGCTGGTGAGAGAGTGACTGCAGCCAAGCTGCTAAGTCGGTATCAATCACATTGCAGATTCTCCGTTGGATTTTGTCAAGAACCTCAAGGTGAATAGCAAGGGCACCTGACCAGATGTGTCAGCAGTATTCAAGACACGGACGGATGGTAGATTTATATATGTGCAGGACGGGAAAAACTTCCTGGCCCTGTACAGTGAACTGACCTTCTTGGCAGCGGATTTAGCAATGGATTTGATATAGTCATTCCACTTGAGGTTCACTGAGAGTGTGAGGCCAAAGAGGCATAGTGTTTTACACTCAGGGAGACTAGCCTGTTTCATGCTAATGGGGGGTCGGAACGATTGTCTATGATGGTTAATAAATAGCGGCTTTGTTTTGGAAGCATTAAAATTTATGAGCCATTTCTTTCCCCAGTCCATCACGGATTGGAGGTCCTTCTCAAGCTCGGCAGCGAGGTTTGTTTTGTCAACCTCAGCAGATTTTTGATCGAGGCGAGAGTAAACAGTGGTGTCATTGGCGTACATGCCTACTTGGGATCTTATTAATGATGTACTTATTATTGATATGTTTCTGTAGTCAATACAACACCTTTTATGCATGCATTTTGTTTTTCATTATTGTATATCTACTTAGCATCCTCTCCCTCCCTCTCTCTCTCTCTCTCTATATATATATATATATATTGTAATGGTTGTTACAATGGTTTATAAAAACATAGTATCATGACACAAAAATTTTTGTGTTTCGGAGCTACGTTTTCTCCTCATCTGGTGATAATTTGAAATGAAAAATAAATGGTGAGAATATGATATGTAAATGAATGTGGTGAGAGTTTAGTATGGGGATGTAGCCATAGAGATACAGTCTTGGGTTAGGAGAGGAGTACGGGTCACTTTTTAGTTTTGTCTGGGTAATTCTTATATTGGGATGTAAGGTTTTTTAAGAAAGGGTAGATAGTTTTTATTTTACTACTATCTATGAGTGGATGGAATAAAGTTGCTATTAATGTTGTGTGAGTTTATTTTCTTTTATTTATACAATGTTCGTTTTTTTTTATTTTGAGGATTAAACATGGGTGTTAATTACCTTTTTGGAGGAGATTATTTTATGTGAATGACGTATTTTCAGCATTTATTTTTCATTGTTTAAACCAATATATATATATATATATATAATTTGTGTATTTAGGCAGCAATTTTTTTTTAAACATGTCAGATTAAATAAATTGCAAACATTATGTTTGCATATTTTTAATAAAATCCATTCATACTCACGGTTATTCTTTCATGTATTACAATCAAATCGTATTACATGACGTCTTACATTACACATATCTGACCATTCGTCCATTTCTAGACATCTACAACAACATTCCTGTCTACATTCACAATATAAAAAATTAATGATTAATAACACAACTATCCCACACCAAGAAAACAAAAACAAACTACAGATCCTCAAGACAATATTAATAAAATCTTAGGTCATCAATTAATAGAATCAGTTATGGATACTATCATAATGTTCTAAAATATTTATAAAAATAACACTTTTTCATACCTTGTTTGGGGTGATATGATTATAAAAAAAAAGACAAGGTGTGATGGTTAAGTTTTTTATGTAATTTTTCATGCGATCTTATGATCTTTATTCTTTTGAGGACATAAACTATATAAAAATTGTTCAAATGTTTTGTTTATCTGAGTGCTTTCGGCTATATTTTTAGCCATATTTAACGATGAATGTTATTTATGTGTAGCGAAATGTATGCGGTGTTATGTATAATGTGGAGTAGTGGTATGTGTTATGTACCGAACACAGGAAGCATATTGTTAGCGTGTTTGTAGCTAATGTTATTGAGTGTTGGATTTTTGTTTTTATTAATAAGGCCACCATTATTTTTAGTCTTTTTACCTGTGAATGATGGTATGACGAGTATGTTCTGGATAGGGTTTGGTAGGTCTCCGTCTGTGTTTAAATGGGATCAAATTGAGCTCCTTTGAGGGAGATGTAGCATCAGTCTTCGAGTCAGTTTCTTAGTGATATGGCCAATATAATTATTTATGAAATTGGGATCAAGAACGCAGTTTTTTAAAGAACATGTGTCAATATCCAACAAGATGAATAGAATAACAGGTAGGGAAAAAGTGTTGTTAATCCCACATGTTTCACTTTAAAAAGCTTTAAAAAGTGTCGTTAATCACACGTTTCACTTTAAAAAGCTTACTCAGAGATTTTTTAAAGATAAATAGTTTAAAAAACTTAGAATAAATTTTTTTTTAATTCTAATAAAGATCCACAGCGACAGTATATTATTGAGGTTTGATTTCATTAGTCAGATATGTGTCACTTGTCATAAAACAATGGATGAATATTTTAAATGTAGAGGAAAAACTTATGTTTGTTTAAGTGTGTGTGCCATGTGTAAGTGTGTGTGCCATGTGTAAGTGTGTGTGCCATGTGTAATACAAAACACTTGATGTTTATTATGAATGTAAGTATATGTATGCAAAAATAATGTGTATCAAGGACATTTTTTTTTATAATCATATCGCCCCAAGCAAGGCATTTTACTGCCACTGTTTTGCAGGGGGTTACATAGAAGGAAAGTTATGAGAAAGAGTGACAGGTTATAGGGGGTGTCAGGAAGTGGGTAAGTGAAGGATGAGAATACTGATGAGAGTGGAGTGGACGGAGAAAAGTGCATGCGAGGGAGGATGCAGGTTAGTGAGATAGGAGATGACTATTGACTTTACATTTAAATTCTTGGAGATTGTAGCTGTTGAGGAAGCAAGTAAACGGAAAGGAATTCCACAGGTTGGAAGTGTGAGAAAAGAAGCTACTTGAGTAGAATTTGCGTTTACAGTTTATTGGTTTCACAGTAAAAGGGTGGGACCTAGTTGCTAATCTTGTGACTCGAGTAAATTTATATACAGGGGGCACCAGTGAGCTAAGTTCATTGGAGCAGAAGCTATGAAAGTATTTGTAGAAGAGACACAGGAAAGTCACATTGCACCAGTGAGAAAGTGACTGCATCTGAGATGCTAAACTTATAGACGTATCAAGTGTGTTTATATTTCAGTAATGTTAGTATGTGTGTGAATAACAAGATGAAATAAATTTCTGTTCAAAATTGTAGCAAACAATTTGGGTCAAGTGATGGAATGATTGACAAAATGAAAGAATTATGTATGTATGTGTATCAGAGAATCATGTATGAATGTGTGCGTTTATGAGACTGGATCATAAAACAAAATATATTTCCATTAAAAATTTCAGTAAAATAATGTATAAAAGTATTAGCTAAACATTTTATAAATAAATAGATTTGGAAAAATAGGATGTTAAAAAATTATTTCAATGAAATAATATGTATTAAAATATTAAATATACTTTTTTCCTACCTGTTCTTTACTTATTCTATTTATCTTATCGGATTTAGATCCATACATTCAACTTATATATATATATATATATATATATATATATATATAACGACAAATTTTCAGTTATATATATATATATATATATATTTATTATAAATTATATTTTAGAATATGTACAAATTTTTTTTGTATACATCCACTACAAATTGTACATTTTGTTTTGACATTGGACTTCCAATGTCTCATCAGGTGGTGTGGAAAGGAATGGAGGACCTCTTTTCTGTAGTGGATATATATAAAAAAAATGTACATTCTAAAATATAATTTATAATAAATATTCCATGCTCTATATTATACATCGAGCACTGTTTTAAATCAATGTTTTGGATATTGTAAATTTTTCTTCGTTCCTTATTTACTCGGACATATATATATATATATATATATATATATATATATATATATATATATATATATATTAAAATGAATAAGGAATGAAGAAAATATTAACAATGTTCAAAACATTCATTTAAAACCGATAATATATATTTATATATTTATTATAAATTATGTTTTAAAACATGTATATGGACATAATTTTTTCTATATATGTCCTCTTCTCTACAATCATATGTTTGTTTCAATGTTGGGACTCCAACATATCATCAGGAGAAGGAAAGAGAAAGATATGTAATTTATAACAAATATTCACAGCTCTATACATCATATATCTAGCAATGTTTTAAATTAATGTTTTGGACGGGAAAAAAATTCTTCTTTTTTCTCCTCGTTCTATACTCACTCGGAGATATATATATATATATATATATATATATATATATATATATATATATATATATATATATATATATATATATATATATATATATATATATATATATATATATATATATATATATATATATATATATATATATATATATATATATATATATATATATATATATATATATATATATATATATATATATATATATATATATATATATATAATATATATATATATATATATATATATATATATATATATATATATATATATATATATATATATATATATATATATATATATATATATATATATATATATATATATATATATATATATATATATATATATATATATATATATATATATATATATATAGATTTTATAGATATATATATATATATATAGATTTTATATATATATATATATATATATAGATTTTATAGATATATATATATATATAGATTTTATAGATATATATATATATATATATATATATATTTTATAGATATATATATATATATATATATAATATAATATATATATATATATATATATATATATATATATATATATATATATATATATATATATATATAAAAGGCATTATCTGAGGAATAGGTATGTTTCACCATGACAGCTTTGTTTAATTTGTAGAATATATAAATCTAAATCTAAATCTAAACTTATTTATAAATGGAACTTTGTGTGTGTCTGTGTGTGTCTGTGTGTGTCTGTGTGTGTGTGTGTGTGTGTCTGTGTGTGTGTGTGTGTCTGTGTCTGTGTGTGTGTCTGTGTGTGTGTCTGTGTGTCTGTGTGTGTCTGTGTGTGTGTATCTGTTACCTATAGACTCCAAAACGGCTAAACCAATTTTCTTGAAAATTTACACAGTTGTACTATAAGCATCTGCAAGTGTTCTTAGCTAGGTTTTGTGTCGAGGTACCCCCGATAAATATCGAAAATCGATAATCGAAAAAAATAAGGTTATAGAAGGAGTGGTCCAATTTTAATCAAATTTGATACACTCATAGACAAAGACATAAGAAACGATATTCAGAAGTTTCAAGGTTGCAGTTCTTACAATAGTGCAGAAAATTTGATATCGATACCAGGAAATCAAAATTTAACTTACATCCATTCATTTTTCTTTCAGTCTACAGTTTTGCTTTAACTGGAAACAACTATTGTTTTTTAGTCTTTCGTGCCAACGTCCAAAGAGTCTGATTAGCTTTAAAGCTTTCATTACACCTGAGCAACACCAGGCTATACAGCTAGTTTTTAAAATAAGTTATAAAAATTCAGTTATAATCTTTCAATGAAATAATATGCATTAGAATACTAAATATCTATGTATTAAAATTATACAATATCATGATTAAGTAATATAAATAATATATAAATATTAAAACACATATAAAATTAATGATATATAAATCATCAGTCTTTAACAGATCTCGAAACAAGCTTGTTAAAGTGAAATATGTTAGACTAAAGAAACTTTTTCCTAGCTGTTCTTTACTTATTCAATTCATATATATATATATCATGAGCTATTCTAAACATCATATTTTGGCTTTAATTTCAGGTGAAAATAAAAACAAAAATTGTCCAATATTTGGATATTTTTTTATTACGCTGGTTCTAAGCTTTCGGCTCACATGAGCCATCTTCAGAGAAGTTACAGGGACATTAAAATAAAGACATCCACCATCAAAGATGATTTTATCTTGTGTTAACGTAAAACATTGCTATGCAACAACAATAACAATCACTGAATGGCAAATATATATATATATCATTGAATATATTCTTAAGTACAACATTGAGTGAATCTAGGCAGTTTTTAAGCTCTACTACTCACTCAGTTCTCAAGCAAATTTCAAACAGTTTACAGAGTGAGATAAGACACCTCCTTAGCTACATTTTGAAAATAAAATTTTTGAATTTGAATTTTGGTTGAGAAAAAAGGTTACATTAAAATATGTGAAGCCCGAAAGGAGACTAACTACATAAGTACATAAGTGAGTGAATAACACTTCTAATAATATATCTTATTCTTTACAACTTTTTCTGTTTAATATTTTTGCATGCGGTTTTCAACATTTAAATTCTGATGATATCTTTTATCATTTTTGTCAATACAACTTTGCTTATCACTTATCATTTTATCAGAATTGATTATAAGAATTAATTATAAATAATCAATTTTTTATTGTTTTTTTTTAATCAGTTGCATATAATTTTTTTCTTTTTAATATTTTTGAATAGTTTTCAGCATTAAATTTATATTAAATTAATAGCACTGCCTGGAAAAATTATGGATTACATGGAAAAATGTGTGCGTGAAAATTAAAATTCTTAAGATTATATTAAACCTGGAAAAGTAAAGGACAACTTATTAAACCTGGAAAAGTAAAGGAGAAGATATTCTAGTGAAGTAAAAAAAAAAAAGAAATTTCTTACATAAAATATTGCATTAAAATTTTATTTTTACATGCAATATTTTAAGTAAGAAATTTATTATTTTTTACTTCACTAGAATATCTTGTCCTTTACTTTTCCAGGTTTAATAAGTTGTCCTTTACTTTTCCAGGTTTAATATAATCTTAAGAATTTTTACTTTTCATGCGCACATTTTTCCATGTAATGTGTGTGTGTGTGTAGTGTATTTAGGCAGAAATTATTTTTTATGCAGATTTTGTTATAAATGCAGACAAGAAACTGTGGTTAATGTTTTATATAATTTTTCATGTGATCTTTTAATTTTTTTCTATCTCAAACATAAATTGTAAAGAAATTAGTCAAATGTTTTATTTTTCTAAATGCTTTTAGCTATTCTTTTAGCAATTATCAAAGATGAATTGTATTTTACTTTCAACTGGATTGATTTATGTATGGATCGAGAGTTATAAGAATGTTTTATTTTCCAATCATGGTCAGCACATTGTAGCTTCTATCCATGTTCATATTTAATATCATTGACTGTTGGCTTTTTCTTTTTTATTAATATATATATTAACATAATTATTCACATATATTAACACTTGATAAGACACAAGAAGTGTTGAAACAAAATGTCTACTTTTGGAGTGATATTATAACATATCTCTGTTATAAATTCTAAATAAATATTATTCACTCTAATTTGTATTGAGCACTTTTTTAAGATTAGTGTTTCTTTGGATACAAATTTTTTTTCCATCCATATCTACCCTATACTTGTATGTATTAACATACACTACCAGCCATAATTATTAGGCCACCCCAGTGTTTTAAAAAAATGATGTGTTTCATACTATTTTTTAGTATTTATTGCCAAGTGAATAACTGTAAATGAAAATAGAATGGTTCTTTTGTTAATACTGCACAATAACATGTGCATCAAATGAATTTATAAATATTTAATAATTACCTATTTTACAGTCTCATCAATAAAAGAATGAAGAAAATTTACAGTGTTTTTGACAAGTTCATCTTTGCTTTCTTGCCTTGTAAAATTTTGCAAAGTAATAATAACAAAAGAACCATTCTATTTTCATTTGGCAATAAATACTAAAAATAGTATGAAATACATCATTTCTTTAAAAAAAAACTGGTGTGGCTTAATAGTTATGGCCGATAGTGTATATATTCCCACCCACACACACACACACACACACACTATATATATATATATATATATATATATATATACACACACACACACACACACACACACACACACACACATATATATATATATATATATATACTATCAGCCATAATTATTAGGCCACCCCAGTGTTTTAAAAAAATTATGTATTTCATACTATTTTTTAGTATTTATTGCCAAGTGAATAACTGTAAATGAAAATAGAATGGTTCTTTTGTTAATATTGCACAATAACATGTGCATCAAATGAATTTATAAATATTTAATAATTGCCTATATTGCAGTTTCATCAATGAAAGAATGAAGAAAATTTAGGGTGATTCGAAAGGGTTCATCTTTACTTCCTTACCTTGAAAAATTTTGCAAAGCGATAATAACAAAAGAACCATTCAATTTTCATTTGGCAATAAATACAAAAAATAGTATGAAATACATCATTTCTTTGAAAAAAAAAACTGGTGTGGCCTAATAGTTATGGTCGGTAGTGTATATACTCACAAGCGCACACATACACACACACACACGCACACACACACACACACACTTATTAATAAATATACATATTATCCTACATTTAAAGTGCTACTCAAAGTTTCATGCACTACGCAATTATCAGGTACATATATATTTAAAAATGTTATATATTTATATATATATATATATCATATATTTATATATCAGTGTGTACCTGTATGTATATACATGTGTAGACTTATTTACATCCATATATATATCATTGTCTTTGTTTAATATTTTTAGCTGTTAAATTATTTATCATAGAGATATACATTATCTTTGTTTTGATAAAAGATTTCATTGACATTTTTTTAAAAATGTCTACAACTAAAGAAATTGTCTAGAGAAGCCACTTGTTGCATTAAAAATAAATTACCACCCACAGCAATGTTGAAAGTCATTGGGTGTAAACATAATCAAGTAACAGATATATCTCTTGTCTCATGACCTACTAGATATGTCTAACCAACTTTTGATTTGTTAGTAAGTGAAACATAAAACTATACAAGTTTCTTCCTACTTTCCGTGAATAGAGTAAATACTAAAATGTCTAGTTTGTTTCTTTGGTCTGGCTCTTGAATAAGAATCCCAGTTAAATTTTTTTTTTTTTTTTTACAAGAAAGCAGAGAAACGTCATGTCTAACCAGATGTTGGTTGCTTGGTTGTTTTGTCTTTATGGCATCTCAACCTCGGCAGGTCATTTATTGCCAACTAATTTTTTTATTTATTTATTGCTGCTAATACCTTTTTTCTTTCAACAATTTATTGTTGTTTTTATATAAGTTTTGTATCTAGTAATACTTTTTCTTTTCCAGTATCAAGATTCATTGGGATTTGTTTTTAAGGGCAGGGTCCCCAAGTTCTACCCTGTTATTTAACCCATAACTGGAGGGAAGGGACAGATTAATACCTTTCCCAAGGGTACCAGTGCTTAAGTGAATGCAGGGTATTCAACTGGAATTCAAACTCGGCTCAACGATTTCTTTTTCCGAGCCGATATCTACTGCACCACAATGCATATCCGTCACTATACGCTTACAGCACCTGGTATTCCTAAGCGGTCCCCCATCTAAGTACTGACCAGGCTCAATGTTGCTTAACTTCGATGATCGAGCAAGAACCGATGTATTCAACATGATATGGCCGTAAGCAAGCACATCCGTCACTATACACTTACAGCACCTGGTATTCCCAAGCGATCACCCATCTAAGTACTGACCAGGCTCAACGTTGGTAATATTTTTCATTCAAAAATATCTTGTTGGTAATATTTTTCTTTCAAAAATGTATATTTTTCTATAAAAGTCTATTTTTATGTATATATCTCTATAAAAGTGTATTTTTATACTTTCACAGTGTTTTGACCCAAGTTTGGGTGTTAACTATTTGCCCATAAATGGTACCCTAACAGGTGGTGGACCTGGGAACAACAGCAATTAAGAGGTGGTTCCATGCTTCTCACAACCTCCCAATCAGAGGCCTTGCTGCTGGATGCAGTTTAACATCATACCCAGAACCCATGAATCAGAAGAAGATCTTATCTTAGGAAGATTATAACATTTGATCATCAGCAAAGATTCACTGATTATCCTGTTGCTGCTGGAGATGATTCATTTAAAAATGCTGACATGTGTTAAGTGTGATAAGTTGTAACAAAAGAAAAGAACGATTGACCAAAACACAGAGCTAAATCACAAACAAATATTTGATTTACAAAAGCACAAAAGTATAGATACACAAAATACAATTTTTTCATTCAACACAGAAAATTTGAGTTTACTACTGGCGAGTGTTACAAGGAGAAAAGGGGAAGGTAAGGAGCCAAGTATGTTTACCAAGTTAAGCTAAGTAGGACTCAATAGAATCCCTTGCTATAACTTTTTAGACATTATTAATATTTTTATATATAAATGCCTCCTCATAACATTAATACAAGTAGGACTCAATAGAATCCCTTACTATAACTTTTTAGACATTATTAATATTTTTTATATATAAATGCCTCCTCATAACAGTAATACAAGTAGGACTCAATAGAATCCCTTGCTATAACTTTTTAGACATTATTAATATTATTTTTATATATAAATGCCTCCTCATAACAGTAATACAAGTAGGACTCAATAGAATCCATTACTATAACTTTTTATATATTATTAATATTATTTTTATATATAAATGCATCCTCGTAACAGTAATACAAGTAGGACTCAATAGAATCCCTTACTATAACTTTTTATACATTATTAATATTATTTTTATATATAAATGCATCCTCATAACAGTAATACAAGTAGGACTCAATAGAATCCATTACTATAACGTTTTATACATAATTAATATTATTTTTGTATATAAATGCCTCCTCGTAACAGTAATACAAGTAGGACTCAATAGAATCCCTTACTATAACTTTTTAGACATTATTAATATTTTTTATATATAAATGCCTCCTCATAACAGTAATACAAGTAGGACTCAATAGAATCCCTTGCTATAACTTTTTAGACATTATTAATATTATTTTTATATATAAATGCCTCCTCATAACAGTAATACAAGTAGGACTCAATAGAATCCATTACTATAACTTTTTATATATTATTAATATTATTTTTATATATAAATGCATCCTCGTAACAGTAATACAAGTAGGACTCAATAGAATCCCTTACTATAACTTTTTATACATTATTAATATTATTTTTATATATAAATGCATCCTCATAACAGTAATACAAGTAGGACTCAATAGAATCCCTTACTATAACTTTTTAGACATTATTAATATTATTTTTATATATAAATGCATCCTCATAACAGTAATACAAGTAGGACTCAATAGAATCCATTACTATAACTTTTTAGACATAATTAATATTATTTTTGTATATAAATGCCTCCTCGTAACAGTAATACAAGTATGACTCAATAGAATCCATTACTATAACTTTTTAGATATTATTTATATTTTTTTTATATATAAATGCATCCTCATAACAGTAATACAAGTAGGACTCAATAGAATCCATTACTATATCTTTTTATACATTATTAATATTATTTTTATATAAATGCCCCTCGTAACAGTATAATACAAGTAGGACTCAATAGAATCCATTACTATAACTTTAGACATTATTAATATTATTTTTATATATAAATGCCTCCTCGTAACAGTAATACAAGTAGGACTCAATAGAATCCATTACTATAACTTTTTAGACATTATTAATATTTTTATATAAATGCCTCCTCATAACAGTAATAAGGGTATTCCTAACAGAATCCATTACTATAACTTTTTATACATTATTAATATTATTTTTTTACAAATGCCTCCTCGTAACAGTAATACAAGTAGGACTCAGAATCCATTACTATAACTTTTTATACATTATTAATATTATTTTTTGTATATAAATGCCTCCTCGTAACAGTAATACAAGTAGGACTCAATAGAATCCATTGACTATAACTTTTTAGACATTATTAATATTATTTTTTGTATATAAATGCCTCCCATTGTGTAATACAAGTAGGACTCAATAGAACTCACTATAACTCTTTAGACATATTATTAATATTTTTACATAGCTCTCCTCATAAATAGTAATACAAGTAGGACTCAATAGAATCCATTACTATAACTTTTTATAATATTAATATTATTTCTTTGTAGATAAATGCCTTGTTATAATGTTAGGACTCAATAGAATCCATTACTATAACTTTTATACATTAGAAGAATGTTTTGTATATAAATGCCTCCTCATATGTAATAAAAATACAAATAGGACCTGTAATAGAATCCATTACTATAACTTTTTAGACATTATTAATATTATCTTTGTATATAAATGCCTCCTCGTAACAGTAATACAAGTAGACTCAATAGAATCCATTACTATAATCCCTTATATTATTAATGTTATTTTTTGTATATAAATGCCTCTCCGTAACAGTAATACAAAAGTAGCATCTCCATAATCCCTTAATATAACTTTAGACATTATTAATATTTTTATATATAAATGCCCCAACAGTGAATAAGTAGGACTCAATAGAACCATTGTCATAACTTTTATAATATTTATTGAATATTATTTTGTATATAAATGCCTCCTGAATATAATAATGCCAAGCAGGATCTTATATAACCTCATCACAAACTTTTCTTTATACATTATTAATATTATTTTTATATATAAATGTCCTATAATAGTAATACAGTGAGACCTACAGAATCCTTACTATAACTTTTTATACATTATTAATATTATTTTTTTATATAAATGCCTCTCAGAAGCAGTAATACAAGTGCAGACCCACATAGTCCGCTACTATAACTTTTAGACATTATTAATATTATTTTTTATATATAAATGCATCCTCATAACAGTAATACAAGTAGGACTCAATAGAATCCATTACTATAACTTTTTAGACATTATTAATATTATTTTTTATATATAAATGCATCCTCGTAACAGTAATACAAGTAGGACTCAATAGAATCCCTTGCTATAACTTTTTATACATTATTAATATTATTTTTTATATATAAATGCATCCTCGTAACAGTAATACAAGTAGGACTCAATAGAATCCCTTGCTATAACTTTTTAGACATTATTAATATTTTTTATATATAAATGCCTCCTCATAACAGTAATACAAGTAGGACTCAATAGAATCCCTTGCTATAACTTTTTAGACATTATTAATATTTTTTATATATAAATGCCTCCTCATAACAGTAATACAAGTAGGACTTAATAGAATCCCTTGCTATAACTTTTTAGACATTATTAATATTTTTTATATATAAATGCCTTCTCGTAACAGTAATACAAGTAGGACTCAATAGAATACATTACTATAACTTTTTAGACATTATTAATATTATTTTTTATATATAAATGCCATCCTCGTAACAGTAATACAAGTAGGACTCAATAGAATCCATTACTATAACTTTTTAGACATTATTAATATTATTTTTTATATATAAATGCATCCTCGTAACAGTAATACAAGTAGGACTCAATAGAATCCATTACTATAACTTTTTATACATTATTAATATTATTTTTTATATATAAATGCCTCCTCGTAACAGTAATACAAGTAGGACTCAATAGAATCCATTACTATAACTTTTTATACATTATTAATATTATTTTTTATATATAAATGCCTCCTCGTAACAGTAATACAAGTAGGACTCAATAGAATCCATTACTATAACTTTTTAAACATTATTAATATTATTTTTTATATATAAATGCATCCTCGTAACACATCATCATCTGTTAAGATTCACTGACCCCTTGACTTTTGTTGGAGATGATTAATTTGAAGTTGCTGATATGTGTTTCTTTCAGCATGCACTGGGGAGGAGGGAGAAAAAAGTTACATAATCATGCATTCTTTTGTGTTTGAACAGCTTGGATACAGTCATGTCGCTGCTGCTGAAAGGTTTTTGTGAGAAATCTTTCCCAAAAGTAGGCTCAAGAATAATAGGGTTTTTGTTTTCTCTGATTGGTTGAATATTTCATATGGTGCTGTATTGTGGAATGAAGAGATAAACACAGAGAAAGATAGATAAACTACTTTATTAACAGAGTGGTACAACCAAGAGGTATATACACTATTTACAGTCCCTTGCAGTAGTATTTGTTACTTCCCGAAGTCCGTGATAGTGACAGCTCCCATGCTAAGCATGCATTGTCTTTCATACATCCGGGCCACCAGATGTCAGATGGTACGAGCCATGATACAACACATGGTGATATTAATTTTTTAACCAACAGACACTTTGAATTAAACAGTATGTGTGTTTTTTTTTTAATCATATCACCCCAAGCAAGGCGATAACGCCACTGATGCACAGGGTAAAAAGAATGGAAAAGAGAAAACCGGAAACCGCATCCTAAACAGGAAACAAGTGATGAGCCTCTTCACCTGTTCAGTAGATGTGGGTGGAGTGTGAACCGGGCGATAGTTTAGTCTATCTACTCCAATTGAAAAAAATAAAGAAAAGAGTGAAAAGATTGGAAAAGATAAAACCGGAAATCACATCCTAAACAGGAAACAAGAGATGAGCCTCTTCACCTGTTCAATAGATGTGTTGTAGTGTGAAATCTTTTTAACCTGTTTGTAAATATTGTGTGTTATTGGTTAGATAAAAATAAAGTGTGTGCATGTTCTAATATGGTAGATATGTGGGTATGTAATTGTGTTGGAAATAGTGTTTCTTTCCTATACACTTTATTACAAAGACGTTGACAAACATAGAGGGAGCGGCCTACGCAAGGCAGAAAATTTTTAGTGGGTGGAATTTAGGATCTGCTTTATGGTGCAATGGACGAGAAATTGGAGAGTCGAATTCATTGCAATTATTTATGCACAAATACCCTTGGGAGAGGTATGAATCTTCTCCCTCTGTCTATGGGTTAAATGGTAGGACAGATTGAGTTTTATAGCCTTGGTTAGCAACCAGTCTACCTTGCCCAGAAAATAAAGGGGTTTGTGTAGAGTCAACACCCCACTCTGTCAAAAGGTCAAGTTACTGAAGTATTGATTACCCCCTTTTGATGGTGAAGAGTCGTTGATGGCCTATGCTTTACTGGGAGTGATGGAGCTCAGGTTAGGTAAGAATTTAGGACAGTTAGTATAGTGAATGCAAGTTTGAATTCCAGTTGAATTCTTTGCATTCACTAGCACACAAACCCTCTTGGGAAAAGTATTAATCCATCTTTTTCCTACCAGTTATGGGTTAAATAATAGAACAGATTAGGTTCTAGAGCCTTAGCTGGCAACGAGTGTACTGCAGAAAGCTATGACAACCTACTGCAAGATAATCTTCTGCCCAGTCAGTCATGTCTCTTTTGAGACATGATCGCCTAAAGTGTGTATCACATATGGTACTTAACTGACTGACTGAATATAAAATTTGGAAACATGATTAAGGCTTCTACTGGACATAAAGTGGGAGATCAGCTTTATATTATTATGAAGTAATAAACTGATCCCCCACTTATTGCTACTTAATATAATACATCTCTCCCACCTCTAGCTATGAGTCAAATAACAGGAGAGATTGGGTTCTATAGCCTTGGCTGACAACCAGTCTACCGGAGAAAGCACTGGCAACCTACTGCAGGATAATCTTCTGCCCAATCAGTCATGTCTCTTTCGAGACATGATCGCCAAAAGCTTGTATCACGTATGGTACTTAACTGACTGAGTACAGTGAATTATCATATAAACTCAAGAATTCAAGATTTCAATAAGAATCAGAGGTGCGACCCATCACTTTAGCATCATAGAAAATCGGAAGACTGTTGCATATTAGTTGTTCAGTTCAGTCAGTTAAAGTGCCATAAGTGATACATGCTTGGGCAATCATGTCTCAAAAGAGACATGACTGACTGGGCAGAAGATTATCCTGCAGTAGGTTGCCATTGCTTTCTGTGGTAAATTGGTTGCTTGCCAAGGATATAGAACCTAATCTGTCCTGTTATTTGACTCATAGCTAGAGGGAGAAAATATATATTATTAAGTAGTAATTAGTAGGGGATCAGTTTATTACTTCATAACAATAGAAAACCTATCCCTCACTTTATGTCCAGCAGAAGACTTAATCATGTTTTCAACTATTATATTTAGTCAGTCAGTTAAGTGTCATACATGATACACGCTTGGGCGATCATGTCTCCAAAGAGACATGACTGACTGGGCAGAAGATTATCCCGCAGTAAGTTGCCATTGCTTTCTGTGGTAGACTGGTTGCCAGCCAAGGCTATAGAACCCAATCTGTCCCATTGTTTAACCCATAACAGGAGGGAATAGACAGATTAATACCTTTCCCAAGGGTATTTGCGTGTAAGTGAATGCAAGGAATTCAAACAGGATTCAAACTCGGCTCCCTGATTTCTCATTTTGAGCCAATATCCACTGCGCCACAACACACACCCAGTACCGCATCATGTAAGTGCTCAAACTGAACTGCTCACATTTAATATTTATTATCTGATTTAGGATGAAAGACTACAATTTTCATTTTTAAAATTACATAAAATTACCGGTTTCCAAATTTTTGTCTAAACAGAGCAGACACCCTACACTTGATTAGTTGGTTGGTTGTTTTGTTTTTATGGCATATCAACCTCAGCGGGTCATTTATTGCCAACTAAATTTTATTTATTTATTTATTGCTGGTAATACCTTTCTCTTTCAACAATTTATTGTTGTTTTTATATAAGTTTTGTGTCTAGTAATACTTTTTTCTTTTCGAGTATCAAGAGTCATTGGGATTTGTTTTTAAGGGCAGGGTCCCCAAGTCCTACCCTTGTTACTTAACCCATAACTGGAGGGAAGAGATGGATTAATACCTTTCCCAAGGGTACCAGTGCTTAAGTGAATGCAGGGTATTCAACTGGAATTCAAACTCGGCTCCCCAATTTCTTGTTCTGAGCTGATATCCACTGTACCACAATGCATATCTGTCACTAAATGCTTACAGCACCTGGTATTCCCAAGTGGTCACCCATCTAAGTACTGACTAGGCTCAACATTGAAGACAGCGACACAACTGAGAAATAATATGCATGCCCAGGTAGGGCCTCAGAATGCTAGTGGCTTCCAACTGAGATGGGATGTAACACAAGTTCAGGCTTAACATGGGGAACCCAAGTGCAGAGACAAAATCTGCGCAGCCCCAGCATATGTGGGATCAGGTACTAAGCTTGGCCCCACTTCTTAGCTGAGTCTTTGTAGATAGAGCCTTGACTGGATTGAACTCTGCCTGAAGACAGCTTGTATGTCTTTCTCAGCTGAGTCCCAGTTCATAGACCGAGCCCCCAACTGAGTTGTTCTCTGCCCAAAGACATTGACACAACTGAGACATGACATGCATCCAACAGCAACCCATGCCCCTCTCCACTGAAACAGGATACAAAACAAGGTCAGGTTTAAGATGGGGAACCCAAGTACAGGCATTCAAAATTTACCCAGACCCTACATACAGGGGATCGGGCAAGAGTAGAGTGTATCAGAAACAGACCTACTCACAGCAAAGTAGAACATAAATATGACTAATTTTATTTTAAACTAGCTTTATAGCCCAGCGTTGCTCAGGTGTAATGAAAGCTTTAAAACTAATCCATGGTCCTAGAGCTCAGACTCTTTGGACGTTGTTATGAAAGACTAAAAAGCAATAGTTGTTTCCAGTTAAAGTGAAACCGTAGACTGAAAGAAAAATGAATGGATGTAAGTCAAATTTTGATTTCCTGGTATTGATATCAAATAAGTTTTTTTCATCGTAAACTGAATTTTGAAGGCTAAATAAGTTCTCTGAGTAAATGGTATCATGGCTGAGACTAAGAACTACAATTATACCTACTTAGAGCCAAACCCAAAGCAAAAACTAAGATAAAAGGGCTGAAAAAAATACAGGCATACAGACAGATAAACAAACACACACACAAACATCTTGCCTTTTATATATATATTATCGATTTTCTGCACTATTGTAAGAACTGCAACCTTGAAACTTCTGAATATCGTTTCTTATGTCTTTGTCTATGAGTGTATCAAATTTGATTAAAATCAGACCACTCCTTCTATAACCCGATTTTTTTGATTATCGATTTTCCATATTTATCGGGGGTACCTCGACACAAAACCTAGCTAAGAACACTTGCAGACACTTATAGTACAACTGTGTAAATTTTCAAGAAAATCAGTTCAGCCATTTTGGAGTCTATAGGTAACAGACACAGACACACACACACAGAGAAAGTTCCATTTATAAATAAACTAGCAATATAGCCTGGCATTGCCCAGGTTTAATGAAAGCTTTAAAACTAATCCATGGTCCTGGAGCTCAGACTCTGGACGTTGGCATGAAAGACTAAAAAGTAATAGTTGTTTCCATTTAAAGCGAAACCGTAGACTGAAAGGAAAATGAATGGATGTAAGTCAAATTTTGATTTCCTGGTATCGATTCATATATATATATATATATATATATATAATCGATTTTCTGCCCTATTGTAAGAACTGCAACCTTGAAACTTCTGAATATCGTTTCTTATGTCTTTGTCTATGAGTGTATCAAATTTGATTAAAATCGGACCACTCCTTCTATAACCCAATTTTTTAGATTATTTTTTTCGATATTTATCGGGGGTACCTCGACACAAAACCTAGCTAAGAACACTTGCAGACGCTTATAGTACAACTGTGTAAATTTACAAGAAAATCGGTTAATAATTTCAAGCCATTCAAAGCAATAGAGCCACTAAGACACAAGCGGGGGGGGGGTTATTGAGGGTAACAACATAAAAGAAAATTAAAAAATCAATATTAAGAGGAGATAATGAAAGAACAGGAATTAAGAAAACAGGATAACGATTGACATTGCATTTAAATTCTTGAAAATCAAAGTTGAGTGGAAAGCAAGAAGCCGGAAGAGAGTTCCACAAGCGAGAGAAGAAACTGTTAGCATAGGACTTATAATAATATGAGAAGAAGAAAGCATAATTAAGGAGAGAGAACAATAAAAGAACAGGAATTAAGAAAACAGAGGATAACGATTGACATTGCATTTAAATTTTGAAGATCAAAGTTGAGTGGAAAGCAAGAAGCCGGAAGAGAGTTCCACAAGCAAGAGATGAAACAGTTAGCATAGGACTTATAATAATATGAGAAGAAGAAAACATAATTAAGGAGAGAGAACAATAAAAGAACAGGAATTAAGAAGACAGAGGATAACGATTGACATTGCATTTAAATTTTTGAAGATCAAAGTTGAGTGAAAAGCAAGAAGCCGGAAGAGAGTTCCACAAGCGAGAGAAGAAACTGTTAGCATAGGACTTATAATAATATGAGAAGAAGAAAACATAATTAAGGAGAGAGAACAATAAAAGAACAGGAATTAAGAAGACAGAGGATAACGATTGACAATGCATTTAAATTTTGAAGATCAAAGTTGAGTGGAAAGCAAGAAGCCGGAAGAGAGTTCCACAAGCGAGAGAAGAAACTGTTAGCATAGGACTTATAATAAAACCCAATCTATCTTAATATTTGACTCATGGCTAGAGAGGGAAGAGATGTATTATATTATTCAGTAGTAATTAGTGGGGGATCAGTTTATTACTTCATAACAATATAAAACTGATCCTTCACTTTATGCCCAGCAAAAGCCTTAATCATGTTTTCAACTATTATATTTAGTCAGTCAGTTAAGTGCCTTATGTGATACACACTTTGAGTGATCATGTCTTGAAAAACAATGACTGACTGGGCAGAAGAATATCCCGCAGTAAGTTGCTATTGCTTTTTGTGGTAGACTGGTTGCCAGTCAAGGTTATAGAATTCAATCTGTCCTTTTAATTAACCCATAACTGGAGGGAAAAGGCGGATTAATATCTTTCCCAAGGGTCTTTGTGCATAAATGAATGTAAGGAATTCAACTGGAATTTGAACTCGGCTCTCCAATTTGTCATTTCGAGTCGATATCCACCGCACCACAACGCACATCCAAAATAGTTCATGTTTAATTTAAGTGTGCCTATTTAAAATACCTTATTTTATTTAAAATGTCTTTTTTAAAATAATTATTACATTTAAAATAAATCTTTTTTTATTTTAAATATGCATTAAGGGTTGGGTATCTTTCATTGAAAATTAAAAAATCTGAAAGATTTTCAGGTGCTGACGTGACTTGCCTCAACTCGTAAATTGCAGAAAGCCCAGGTAAATAGACTATGTTGACACCAGTCACAGAAACAACTTCATTCATGGATTACTTACCAGGTATTTTGTCTTCAGTAAAGATATTATTAAAAAAAGCCTGCATTTACATATTTTTTGAAAAATAATTTTACTGTTTTTTTGTATATATACTGATAGTAAAAAACATTATTTTTACATGAAATCTTAATTTCGCTACTTAAAAATCAGTGTGAGCATAATATGAATAGCACCATTACCTAGATCTGTATATGCATAAAACTTATTTCAGGGTACATTCAGGGTATATGTATAAGCTGTGTTATGAAATGTTAAGGTATATCATGTTTATGCTTGGGTTTCATTACTAAGCTGCCCCATTTTATAGATTCTATCCTAATTAAATAGCCTGTATTCTCAAATCCCCCAAAATATAAAAATTGAATCACTTCTCGTCCCAAGAATTTTAGATAAACGATTCCCAACCTGTATTTTATTTAAAATGTGTTACTTTATTTTAAAATATTATTTTACTTCAAATGTCTTATTTAAAAATGTCTTATTCAAAAATGTCATGATTTAAAATAAATCATTTTAAAAATATGTCTTATTTTATTTAGAATATCTTACTTTTTTAAACTAGTCCACATTTTATTTAAAATGTGCCTTATTTTAAATTGAAAATGTGTCTTTTTTACAATATGCCTTATTTTATTTAAAATTGTCATTGTTTCATTTAAAATATGTCATTTTTAAATTTATACTTTATTTAATTTAAAATATGCTTTATTTTATTTAAAATATACCTTATTTTATTACAACAAACTAATTAAATGAAAATATTTTCTCTGATATTTTTTTCTATTCACAAGTCAATGTTACAATGATTTTCACACCTTATGGTTTTTTTTTTTTCAACTTAGTCATATTTTCCTGCAACCGTTTGACTGATTTGATACGAATTGGGATACAAGACCCAATTGATATCCTGCCATTATTTATACAGATAAGAAAAGACTGACTTTGATGTCAGACTAAAATGGATGAATGTTCATAAATAAACATGAATTATGCCAACTGGAAACAATTTTTCTCTTTTTTTTTAAATATTCAAAAGAAAAATGATATTATCCTAATTTTAAGGGCTGCCCTTCCGGTTCACTGGACTGTATACACTGACCATATTCATTGACAAAGCTAACAATGACCAGTGCTTTTGGGGACACATAAATTGGTTTATCTAAATAGGAATCATTTAATTATTCCTTTTTTTACAACTGAATGTAACTGGGTTCTTTAACAAAGAATCTACCTGTCAAGATTAGAAATTCATATAAAATATAAATTTTATTGTAACTTAATTATGTATGATAATGGATCAGATACAATACAAGTGAAAAATTCAACTAAAAAACTGAAAATACTTACAATGTATCTACACCCAGAACCACATTAATAACTTAGTGAAATTTAGGATTTCTCGGTTTTCTGTGAATTGACTTTTGATAAAACTTTTCCTAGCTTGTTTGCACAATATGGCGACACTATTGTTTGGTATTGATTATTCTGTATAATATTTGCCAATATTTCTGAGATGAGGTATTGTAATTATTTATTGACTCTTCTGAATAAGAGTCTCAACTTCATAACAACCATCAGGGACATTATTGCCTGAATCAAGAAAATAGCCTTGAACATTTCCCAGGTGCGGGCAGATGAGCTAAGATAAAAGGTGAGACAGATACTGGAGAAAGCCAAGCCACCAAATAAAACATCATGGAACTGGAGAGGGTGGCAATCAAAACCCCAAAGAGAAATGATGGCATGCTACCAGCTGACAAACACAATGCGACTGTAGTAATAGACAGAACGTACAGAGGAACTGGAATACCTCTTTAGAAATGGTATCTAAAGCAAAGTAAAGAAAGATCCAACATTGAAAACAGAACGACCACTGTTGCAGATCCTAATCAAGAACAAGGATCACTTCTCACCTAAGACATACAAGGAATTTTCTCAAAGTTACAGCAAGCTGCTTCACATATATAAGTCAGTTAAGTGCCATAAGTGATACACGCTTGAGCGATCATGTCTTGAAAGAGACATGACTGACTGAGCAGGAGATTATCACGCAGTAGGTTGCCATTGCTTTCTGCGGTAGACTGGTTGCCAGCCAAGGCTATAGAACCCAATCTGTCCTGTTATTTAACCAATAACTGGAAGGAAGAGATGGATTAATACCTTTCCCATTGTTTACACTATTTATATCTGAACTATTGTCCTCATCTTTGTTGTTGTTATCACAGCATATCTTCAGTCAGTCAGTTAAGTGCCATACATGATACATGCTTGGGCAATCATGTCTCGAAAGAGACATGACTGACTGGGCAGAAGATTATCCCGCAGTAAGTTGCCATTGCTTTCTGTGGTAGACTGGTTGTTAGCCAAGGCTACAGAACCCAATGTGTCCTGTTATCTAACCCATAACTGGAGGGAAATGATGGCTTAATACCTTTCCCAATGGTATTTGCGTGTAAGTGAATGCAAGGAATTCAACTGAAATTCAAACTCGGCTGCCAAATTTGTCGTTCTGAGTTGATATCCACTGTACCACAATGCACATCTGCATATCTTACATATCTATAGGTCTGCCATTTGGACACCTCGACGTGGTGTAATGGTTAACAAGCTGGTCTTGCTAGAACCTGTTAAAACTGAGTAGACTTTCAGCCTTGTGCCACATGTAAGCAGTGCTTAGAAAATTTACTATAAGTCCACCATTCATCAATGCTTAGACTATTGGTGCTCCATACGGTTCAGTGACCCTGCTTTGTAACTTCAGCCCAGTTCACACTCCACCCACGTCTATTGAACAGGTTAAGAGGCTCATCCCTTGTTCCTTGTTTAGGATGTCATTTCCGGCTTTCTCTTTACCAATCTTCTCACTTTTTTTTTTTTTTCAATTGAAGTAGATAGATCTATCTATCGCCCGGTTCACACTCCACCCATGTCTATTGAACAGGTGAAGAGGCTCATCCCTTGTTCCCTGTTTAGGATGTGGTTTCCAGCTTTATCTTTTCCAATCTTTTCACTATTACATAGCCCCCTGCACATCAGTGGTGTTACCGCCTTGCTCGGGGTGATACAATTAAAAAAAAAAATATATATATATATATATATATATATATATATATATACTAGCAGTATAGCCCAGCATTGCTTGGATGTAATGAAAGCTTTAAAACTAATCCACAGTCCTGGAGCTCAGACTAAGCCTAAAGAATATTTGAAATAATAAAATAATTGTGACAATTTACCAGTCGCACCTAATATATATATATATACCAGCAGTATAGCTCGGTGTTGCTCAGGTGTAATGAAAGCTTTAAAACTAATCCATGGTCCTGGAGCTCAGACACTTTGGACGTTGGCACAAAAGAGTAAAAAGCAATAGTTGGTTCCAGTTAAAGCGAAACCGTAGACTGAAAGAAAAATGAATGGATGTAAGTCAAATTTTCATTTCCTGGTATCGATATCAAATAAGTTTTTTTTGTCGTAGACTGAATTTTGAAAGCTAAAGTCCTGAGTAAATGGTGTCATGGCTGAGACTAAGAACTACAATTATACCTACTTAGAGCCAAACCCGAAGCAAAAACTAAAATAAAAGAGCTGAAAAACTGATTTTGATCAGACCCGGTAGGATATCGGCGTATCGATTTCCAGTATCGGAGTCAAATAAATCATCCAAAGATAAACTAACCTAAGTAAGTCCATGAAAACTTATCGTACCCATCGGGAGTAAAATTAGGGAAAATGAGCCATATTGATGGCGGAATATCGGTTTTTGAACAGATTTGATAACATATCGGGGTATTGATTTCTGATATCGGGGATATTATTGATTTTCTGCACTATTGTGAGAACTGCAACCTTGAAACTTCTGAATATCGTTTCTTATGTCTTTGTCTATGAGTGTATCAAATTTGATTAAAATCGGACAAATCCTTCTATAACCCGATTTTTTCGATTATCGATTTTCGATATTTATCGGAGGTACCTCGACACAAAACCTAGCTAAGAACACTCACAGATGCTTATAGTATAACTGTGTAAATTTTCAAGAAAATCAGTTTAGCTGTTTCGGGGTCTATAGGTAATGGACACGCACACACACACACACACACAAAGTTCCATTTATAAATAAGTTTAGATTAGATTAGATACCCTTGGAAAAGGTGTTTAGCTATCTCTTTCCTCTAGTTATGGGTTAAAGAACATGACAGATTGTGTTCTATAGCCTTGGCTGGCAACCAGTCCACTGCAGAAAGTAATGGCAACCTACTGCAGGATAATCTTCTGCCCAATCGTGTATCACATATGGCCCTTAACTAACTGACTGAATATAATAGTTGGAAACATAAATAAAACTTCTACTGGGCAGAAAGTAGGGGATCGGTTTTCCATTGTTAGGAAGTAATAAACTGATCCCACACTAATTACTACTTAATAATATAATACATCTCTTCCCCCTCTAGCTATGAGTCAAATAATAGGATAGATTGGGTTCTATAGCTTTGGCTGGCAACCAGTCTACCACAGAAAGCAATGGCAACCTACTGCAGGATAACCTTCTGCCTAGTCAGTCATGTCTCTTTCGAGACATGATCGCCCAATTGTGTATCACATATGGCACTTAACTGACTGACTGAATATAATAGTTGAAAACATGATTAAGGTTTCTACTGGGCATAAAGTGGGGGATCAGTTTATTACTTCATAACAATATAAAACTGATCCCCCACTAATTACTACTTAATAATATAGTACATCTCTTCCACCTCTATCTATGAATCAAATAATAGAACAGATTGGGTTCTATAGCCTTGGCTGGCAACCAGTCTACCACAGAAAGCAATGGCAACCTACTGCAGGATAATCTTCTGCCCAATCAGTCATATCACTTTCGAGACATGATCGCCCAAGCATGTATCACGTATAGCACTTAACTGACTAATTAGACTGACGTCAAGATCTCATCAGTAAGTTCTATGCTAACAGTTTTTTCTCTTGCACTTTTTGATTATGGAACTCCCATTTCAGCTCCATGCTTTCTGGACAACCTTGATCTGCAAAAATTTAAATATAACCTCCCGATTATTCTTTTCTCTTCTCACTCATAATTAATGTTTCTGTTCCTAATTCTTCTACACTCAATAACGCTTTGCGTCTTAGTGGCTTTACTGCTTTGCAAGGGGTGAAAGCGATTTTAAAAAAATAAATAAAAAAATAAAATAAAATAAAAAAAAATAATTGTAATTCCTTAGAAATTTAAACTGAAATCATAATTATTCTTAGAATGGCAACAACAAATAAATACAAATTCATAGACTTGTGCATGTTTCACCTCGGATAAAATATAAAATGTTAGATATATTTATGCGCAATATTTCATAACAAAACATGAGAGAAGAATCATTGCTTCAGAGGAGAAACAGTTATTCTCTTCAGAAAAGTGACGGCATTCGTTCCCTCTTCAAAACGGTCACTTCCACATGTCATGCGTTCTTTCTTACGTCTTTGGTTGTGATATTAATATAGATACCATAAACCAGTTTATTTTGTGCCCCACTGCTTTCTTTCCCTCAGACTGGAATGTAGATCAACACAGCTCAGTGGCACATCAAAAGAAGATTGAAGGAGAAGCACTGGTAATGGGGAAACCGCTATACAAAAATAACTAGGTTATAGCTTGGGTTTAGATCACTGTCTTCATGGCTGTTTAGCATTGGACGACACAACTACTTGCATGATCACGCACACATGTTTCTATTTGTGTACAGGCGTGTATTCAATGTGCCTTACTAGTTAGCAAGCTTGTCTCACAAGATCGATTACAATTGAGTAGTGAGTTTCATCCTCACTGGGTGCCACCAGCTCTCTACAGTTCCACAGTTTCTTCAGCTTCTTAGCCAAATTGTAACATTTTTTTAAAAAGGGGCACTTCGACATGGTATAATGCTTCAGAAACTTATCTTGATAAATCAATTACGACTGAGTAATGAGTTTGATCCTCACTGGGTGCCACCGACTTTCTACAGTTCCACAGTTTCTTCAGCTTCTTAGCCAAATTGTAACAGTTTTTTAAAAAGGGGCACTTCGACATGGTAATGTTTAAGAAACTTATCTTGATAAATCCTACGAATATCGAGCAGTGAGTTGATCCTCACTTGTGCCACCGGCTTTCTACATAGTTCCACAGTTCTTTCAGCTTCTTATCCAAATTGTAACATTTTTTTAAAAAGGGCAAATTTCACATGGTATAATGCTTACGAAACTACTCCTGATAAATCAATTACGACTGAGTAGAGTTTGATCTCACTGGTGCCACCGTTTCTACAGTTCCACAGTTTCTTCAGCATCTTAGCCAAATTGTAACATTTTTTTTAAAAAGGGGCACTTCGACATGGTATAATGCTTAAGAAACTTATCTTCCTAAATCAAATGCTTACGACTGAGTAGGTGAGTTTGATCCAATCCGGGTGCCACCGGCTTTCTACAGTTCCACAGTTTCTTCGGCTTTAGCCAAATTGTAACATTTTTTGCAAGTAATTTCGACATGGTATAATGCTTAAGAAACTTATCTTGATAAATCAATTACGACTGAGTAGTGAGTTGATCCTCACTGGTGCCACCGGGCTTTCTATTCAGTTTGTAGCTTCTAGCTGGAAATTGTAACAGTTTTTTAAAAAGGGGCACTTCGATGGTATAATGCTTTTACGAAACTTATCTTGATAAATTACTTACGACTGAGTAGTGAGTTTGATCCTCTACCAGGAAAAGCACTGGGTTTTCTAAGAAGTCTCCTGCCAGTTTTTCAGCTTCTTAGGTCAAATTGTAAATAAAGCTAAAAAGGTGCACCCACTTTAACATGGTATAATGCTTACGAAACTTATCTTGCTAAATCAATTACTTACCGAGTAGTGAGTTTGATCCTAACTAAAAGCACCTCCAAGCTATGTCTACAGGTTTTTCAGCATCTTAGCCAAATTGTAACATTTTTTTAAAAGGGGCCTCGACATGGTATAATGTTTAAGAAACTTATCTTGCTAAATCAATTACGACTGAGTAGTGAGTTTGATCCTCACTGGGTGCCACCGGCTTCTACAGTTCCACAGTTTCTTCAGCATCTGGCCAAATTGTAAATACTTTTTTTTAAAAAAGGGGCACTTCGACATGGTATAATGCTTAAGAAACTTATCTTGATAAATCAATTACGACTGAGTAGTGAGTTTGATCTCACTTCACACCGTTTCTACAGTTCCACAGTTTCTTCAGCTTCTTGGGTAGTCAAATTGTAACATTTTTTTAAAAAAGGGGCACCCTCCTGATTACTAGTAATGTTTAAGAAACTTATCTTGCTAAATCAATTACGACTGAGTAGTGAGTTTGGATCTCACTGGTGCCACCGGCTTATTAGTTCCACAGTTTCTTCAGCATCTTAGCCAAATTGTAACATTTTTAAAAAGGGCACTGGACATGGTATATACTGCTTAAGAAACTACTTCGATAAATCAATTACGACTGAGAAGGTGAGTTTGGACCACTTGGGTGCCACCGTTTCTACAGTTCCACAGTTTCTTCATCTTCTTAGCCAAATTGTAACATTTTTTTTTAAAAAGGCACTTTCATATGGTATAATGCTTAAGAAACTTATCTTGCTAAATCAATTACTACTCTGAGTAGTGAGTTTGATCCTCACCAAGGCTACCCGAAGCTTTCTACAGTTCCACAGTTTCTTTTCCAGCATCTTAGCCAAATTGTAACATTTTTTTTAAAAAGGGGCAATTTCGACATGGTATACTGCTTAAGAAACTTATCTTGATAAATCATGACCACACTATAGTGAGTTTGATCTCACTGGGTGCCACCGTTTCATGAAATCTACGGTGCCTTCAGCATCTTAGCCACCAACATTTTTTGAAAAGGGGTACTTCGACATGGTATAATGCTTACGAAACTTATCTGATAACCAATTACGACTGAGAAAGAGCTTGATCTCACTGGGTGCCACCGGCTTTCTACAGTTCCAGTTTCTTCAGCTTCTTAGCCAAATTGTGACATTTTTTTAAAAAGGGGCACTTCGACAGTATAATGCTTAAGAAACTTATATCTGCTAAATCAATTACGACTGAGTAGTGAGTTTGATCCTCACTTGGTGCCACCGTTTCTACAGTTCCACAGTTTTCAGCACTGTCAAAATTGTAACATTTTTTTAAAAGGGCACTTCAACATGGCAAGAATGTTAAGAAACTTATCTTGCTAAATCAATTACGACTGAGTAGTGAGTTTGATCCTCACTGGGTGCCACCAACTTTCTCAGTTCCACAGTTTCTTCAGCATCTTAGCCAAATTGTAACAGTTTTTTAAAAAGGGGCACTTTCGACATGGTATACTGTTTAAGAAACTTATCTTGATAATCACTTACGTACTGAGTAGTGAGTTTTGACCACTGGGTGCCACCGACTTTCTACAGTTCCACAGTTTCTTCAGCTTCTTAGCCAAATTGTAACATTTTTTTAAAAAATAAGTACCTCGACATGGTATAATGCTATGAAAACTTATCTTGACAAATCAATACGACTGAGTAGCAGCTTTGATCCTCACTCGGTGCCACCCAGCTTTCTAACAGTTCCACAGTTTTCCATCTTCAGCCAAATTGTAACAGTTTTTTAAAAAGGGGCACTTCGACATGGTATAATGCTTAAGAAACTTATCTTACAAATCAATTACGACTGAGCAGTGAGTTTGATCTCACTGGGTGCCACCGTTTTAGGTTCCTCTTCCACAGTTTCTTCAGCTTCTTAGCCAAATTGTAACATTTTTTTAAAAAGGGGCACTGGACATGGTATAATGCTTACGAAACTTATCTTGATAAATCAATTACGACTGAGTAGTGAGTTTGATCCTCACTGGGGTGCCACCGGCTTTCTTACAGTTCCACAATTCCTTTCTTCAGCTTTCAGCCAAATTGTAACAGTTTTTTTAAAAAGGGGCACTTCGACATGGTATAATGCTTAAGAAACTATCTTAAAAATCAATTACGACTGAGTAGTGTGAGTTTGATCCACCGAAAAGGCCACCGGCTTTCTACAGTTCCACAGTTTCTTCAGCATCTTAGCCAAATTAGAACATTTTTTAAAAAGGGCACTTCGACATGGTATAGCATAAGAAACTTATCTTGCTAAATCATTTACGACTGAGTAGTGAGTTTGATCCTCACTGGTGCCACCAAGCTGAGTCCACAGTTTTCAGCATCTTAGCCAAATTTGTAACATTTTTTTTAAAAGTGCACTTCGACATGGTATACGTTTGGTAACCATCTTGATAAATCAATTACGACTGAGTAGTGAGTTTGATCCTCACTGGGTGCCACCGGCTTTCTACAGTTCCATGCAGTTTCTTCATCTTCAGCTAAATCTCAGGCACAGCTTTAAAAAGGGGCACTGGACATGGTATAATGTTTAAGAAACTTATCTGATAAATCAATTACGACTGAGTAGTGAGTTTGATCCTCACTGGTGCCACCGTGCTTTCTACAGTTCCACAGTTTCTTCAGCTTCTTATCCAAATTGTAACATTTTTTAAAAAGGGCACTTCGACATGGTATAATGCTTACGAAACTTATCTTGATAAATCAATTACGACTGAGTAGTGAGTTTGATCCTCACTGGTGCCACCGACATAGTTCCATGCTCTTTCTTCAGTATCTTAGCCAACGTTGTAACATTTTTTAAAAAGGGGCACTTCTCACATGGTATAATGCTTAAGAAACTTATCTTCCTAAATCAATTACGACTGAGTGAGTTTGATCCTAACTGGGTGCCACCGGCTTTCTACAGTTCCAAGAAGCTTTCTGGGCTTCTAGCCAAATTGTACATTTTTTAAAAAGGGGAAAATTTTTACACATGGTATACGTCACAGTCTGTCTTTGATAAATCATCTACGACTGAGTAGTGAGTTTGATCTCACTGGTGCCACCGGCTTTCTACAGTTCCAGCAGTTTTCTTCAGCCTCAGCCAAATTGTAACAGTTTTTTAAAAAGGCACTTCGACATGGTATAATGCTTACGAAACTTATCTTGATAAATCAATTACGACTTAGTGAGTTTGATCTCACTCTGTGCCACCGGCTTACAGTTCCACAGTTTCTTCAGCTTCTTAGCCAAATTGTAACACGTTTTTAAAAAGGTATACCACATGGTATAATGCTTACGAAACTTATCTTTTCATAAACTGGGCCTACGACTGAGTATATTTGATCCTAACCGTTAACTATTTTCACAGTTCCACAGTTTCTTCAGCATCTTAGCCAAATTGTAACATTTTTTTAAAAGGGGCACTTCGACATGGTATAATGTTTAAGAAACTTATTCCCATAAACTTGTTACCATATGTGAGTTTGATCTCACTGGTGCCACCGGGTTTCTATGTTCCCACAGTTTCTTCAGCATCTTAGCCAAATTGTAACATTTTTTTTAAAAAGGCACTTCGACATGGTGTATAATGCTTAAGAAACTTATCTTGATAAATCAATTACGACTGAGTAGAGTTTGATCCTCACTGGGTGCCACCTGGCTTTATGAGTTCCACAGTTTCTTCAGCTTCTAGCCAAATTGTAACATTTTTTTTTAAAAAGGGGCACTTCACATGGTATAATGCTTAAGAAACTTATCTGCTAAATCAATTACGACTGAGTAGAGTTTGATCCTCACTGGGTGCCACCGGCTTTCTACAGTCTCCACAGTTTCTTCAGCATCTTAGCCAAAATTGTAACATTTTTTTAAAAAGGGGCACTTCGACATGGTATAATGCTTATGAAACTTATCTTGATAAATCAATTACGACTGAGTAGTGAGTTTGATCTCACTGAAAGCAAAATTCTGCTTTACAGTTCCACAGTTTCTTCATCTTCTTAGCCAAATTGTAACATTTTTTTTAAAAAGGGGCACTTCTGAGCATGTAGTATAATGCTTAAGAAACTTATCTTGCTAACCGAATACGACTGAGGAAGAGTTTGATCTCACCAGCACTCAAGCTTTCTATATGTTCCACAGTTTCTTCAGCATCTTAGCCAAATTGTAACATTTTTTAAAAAGGGGCACTTCGATGGTATATCGTTTAAGAAATCATTCATAAATCAATTACGACTGAGTAGTGAGTTTGATCTCACTGGGTGCCACTGGCTTTCATACTCCACAGTTTCTTCAGCATCTTAGCCAAATTGTAACATTTTTAAAAAGGGGCACTTCGACATGGTATAATGCTACGAAACTTATCTTGGCGAAATCAATTACGACTGAGTAGTGAGTTTGATCCTCACTTTGGTGCCACCGAAGCTTTCTACAGTTCCACAGTTTTCCAGCTTGGCCAAATTGTGACATTTTTTAAAAAGGGGCACTTCGACATGGTATGGGTAATGCTAAGAAACTTATCTTACAATCAATTACGACTGAGTAGTGAGTTTGATCCTCACTGGTGCCACCGGCTTATACAGTTCTCCACAGTTTCTTCAGCATCTTAGCCAAATTGTACATTTTTTAAAAAGGGGCACTTCAACATGGTATAATGCTTACAGAAAACGCACTTTGCTAAATCAATTACTTAATTTATAGTGAGTTTGATCCTCACTGGGTGCCACCAACTTTCTGCAGTTCCACAGTTTCTTCAGCATCTTAGCCAACTTGTAACAGTTTTTTAAAAAGGGCACTTCGACATGGTGTTAATGTTTAAGAACTTATCTTGATAAATCAATTACGACTTATAGTGAGTTTGATCCTCACTGGGTGCCACCGACTTTCTACAGTTCCACAGTTTCTTCAGCTTCTAGCCAAATTGTAACATTTTTAAAAGGGGTACTTCGACATGGTATAATGCTTAGAAACTTATCTGTTAAATCAATTACGACTGAGTAGTGAGTTTGATCCTCACTGCGTGCCACCAGCTTTCTACAGTTCCACAGTTTCTTCATCTTCTTAGCCAAATTGTAACAGTTTTTTAAAAAGGCACTTCGACATGGTATAATGCTAAAGAAAACTATCTTACAATCAATTTACTGAGTAGTGAGTTTGATCCTCACTGGGTGCCACCGGCTTTCTACAGTTCCACAGTTTCTTCAGCTTCTTAGCCAAAATTGCAACATTTTTTAAAAGGCATCACTTCGACATGGTATAAATGCTTACGAAACTTATCTTGATAAATCAATTACGATCATAGTGAGTTTGATCCCACTGGGTGCCACCGGCTTTCTACAGCTCCACACTTTCAGCTTCTTAGCCAAATTGTAACAGTTTTTAAAAAGGGGAAATACATGTGATAATGCTTAAGAAACTCATTCCTGCTAAATCAATTACGACTGAGTAGTGAGTTTGATCCTAACTGTGCCACCGGCTTTCTACAGTTCCACAGTTTCCCTTTCAGCATCTTAGCCAAATTGTAACATTTTTTTAAAAAGGGCACTTCGACATGGTATAATGTATAAGAAACTTATCTTGCTAAATCATTTTATACTTCACTGAGTAGTATTTGATCCTCACTGGTGCCACCTGGCTTTCTACAGTTCCACAGTTTCTTCAGCATCTTAGCCAAATTGTAACACATTTTTTTAAAAGTGCACTTCTACATGGTATAATGCTTAAACTTATCTTTGATAAATCAATTACGACTGAGTAGTGAGTTTGGATCCTCACTGGGTGCCACCGTTTTACAGTTCCACAGTTTCTTCATCTCTCTTAGCCAAATTGTAATAGGCTTTTAAAAGGCATTTCGACATGGTATAATGTTGCCAGAAACTTATCTTGCTAAATCAATTACGACTGAGTAGTGAGTTTGATCCTCACTGGGTGCCACCGAAGCTTTCTACAGTTGATGTTTCTTCAGCTTCTTAGCGAAATTGTAACATTTTTTTAAAAAGGGGCACTTCGACATGGTATAATGCTTAAGAAACTTATCTTGCTAAATCAATTACGACTGAGTAGTGAGTTTGATCCTCACTGGGTGCCACCGACTTTCTACAGTTCCACAGTTTCTTCAGCTTCTTAGCCAAATTGTAACAGTTTTTTAAAAAGGGGCACTTCGACATGGTATAATGCTTAAGAAAGTTATCTTGCTAAATCAATTACGACTGAGTAGTGAGTTTGATCCTCACTGGGTGCCGCCAACTTTCTACAGTTCCACAGTTTCTTTAGCATCTTAGCCAAATTGTAACAGTTTTTTAAAAAGGGGCACTTCGACATGGTATAATGTTTAAGAAACTTATCTTGATAAATCAATTACGACTGAGTAGTGAGTTTGATCCTCACTGGGTGCCACCGACTTTCTACAGTTCCACAGTTTCTTCAGCTTCTTAGCCAAATTGTAACATTTTTTTAAAAAGGGGCACTTCGACATGGTATAATGCTTAAGAAACTTATCTTGATAAATCAATTACGACTGAGTAGTGAGTTGGATCCTCACTGGGTGCCACCAGCTTTCTACAGTTCCACAGTTTCTTCAGCTTCTTAGCGAAATTGTAACATTTTTTTAAAAAGGGGCACTTCGACATGGTATAATGCTTAAGAAACTTATCTTGCTAAATCAATTACGACTGAGTAGTGAGTTGGATCCTCACTGGGTGCCACCAGCTTTCTACAGTTCCACAGTTTCTTCAGCATCTTAGCCAAATTGTAACATTTTTTTAAAAAGGGGCACTTCGACATAGTATAATGCTTAAGAAACTTATCTTGATAAATCAATTACGACTGAGTAGTGAGTTTGATCCTCACTGGGTGCCACCGGCTTTCTACAGTTCCACAGTTTCTTCAGCTTCTTAGCCAAATTGTAACATTTTTTTAAAAAGGGGCACTTCGACATGGTATAATGCTTAAGAAACTTATCTTGATAAATCAATTACGACTGAGTAGTGAGTTTGATCCTCACTGGGTGCCACCGGCTTTCTACAGTTCCACAGTTTCTTCAGCTTCTTATCCAAATTGTAACATTTTTTTAAAAAGGGGCACTTCGACATGGTATAATGCTTACGAAACTTATCTTGATAAATCAATTACGACTGAGTAGTGAGTTTGATCCTCACTGGGTGCCACCGGCTTTCTACAGTTCCACAGTTTCTTCAGCTTCTTAGCCAAATTGTAACAGTTTTTTAAAAAGGGGCACTTCGACATGGTATAATGCTTACGAAACTTATCTTGATAAATCAATTACGACTGAGTAGTGAGTTTGATCCTCACTGGGTGCCACCGGCTTTCTACAGTTCCACAGTTTCTTCAGCTTCTTAGCCAAATTGTAACATTTTTTTAAAAAGGGGCACTTCGACATGGTATAATGCTTACGAAACTTATCTTGATAAATCAATTACGACTGAGTAGTGAGTTTGATCCTCACTGGGTGCCACCGGCTTTCTACAGTTCCACAGTTTCTTCAGCTTCTTAGCCAAATTGTAACAGTTTTTTAAAAAGGGTCACTTCGACATGGTATAATGCTTAAGAAACTTATCTTGCTAAATCAATTACGACTGAGTAGTGAGTTTGATCCTCACTGGGTGCCACCGACTTTCTACATCCATATTCCAGAAAATCACTATAAATAAAGGTATCGGAACAGACTAGACTAAATCATTTATTTCTGTTGTTCACTAAAGACGTTGAGGTTTAAGATGAAAATATGAATATGAGACAAGAGTTTGGTATTTCACCTTTTATTTGTTAGTATTTACCTGTAGATATGCATACCATCTTTTGTGTCAGTTCACCACATCTTTAGCAAATGTATTGGAACAGATCATCTTAAAGTAAATAACATTTAATATTTGGTTGCATAACACTTACTAGAAGTAACTGCATCAAGCTTGCAAGCCACTGACGTCACTAATTTGTTGCATTTTTTATTGACAATGCTTTTCCAGACTTTTAATGCAGCTTTTTCCAGTTTTTCCTTTTGGAATATTTATTCCTTCAGTCCCCTCTTCAGGAGATGAAATGCATGCTCTATTGGGTTAACCATAACCCAATGTCCATTTTTTTTCCCCAAGTAAGTTCTTAGTTGTGTTGGCAGTATTTGTTGAGTCATTGTCCTGCTACATGATAAACTTTCACTGGATTAATTTGAATGAATTTTTCTCTGTAAATTGGTAGACAAAATGCTTTTATAGACTTCTAAATTCATTCTGCTGCTAGCATTATGTATTACATCATTAATAGTAACTAGCGGACATGTGGAATTTCCATGGAAGGATAATTATGATTTCCTGGAAAAATTTTACTTTGTCATACTACAAATGATAGTAACGTCTTCAAACATAAAGGTATTGGATAATAAAATAACGATAACACGGAGTGTAATTTTATTAAAACATCTATAAAAGTAACGTCCATAGAAGCTACTTTACTGTAATCTTATATATTATATTAAGAGGCATATGCACAGACCATAACCAAAATACTGTATGCTATTTTGTGATAGATTTCAAAAGAGAAAATTTTTTTTTATTACTGAAAAATCATGGCTCTTGTGTCCATTGTAAACAGAAAAGACCAACTGAGTAATGGCCAAGGGTGTAGAGGCCAGAAATTTTGTTAGTAGGTCGTGGGATACGACAACAAACCTACCTATTTTGACTATATTGTACAGTACACACACATATACACACACACAATTACTGCTACAACCACCAGCTTAAGCTGCTACTGATACAGTAATGCTATATGCTCTCTTCTCCTTCTCTCTCACTCTTTACTACCCTTCCGTTTGGCAAAGGTGAGAGAAAGGCTGAGGAGAGTAGTGTTTATAGATTATAAAATGATAGAGGGGAAGAAAAGCTTGTGTAGAGAGTAAGTGTGTTATCTTTCTTCAGTGGCGTAACGGACAGAGGAACTAAGTAACTAACTAAGGAAGGAACAAGCAGAATTATTATATGATGAGTAAATCCGTTCTGGAAACAGCTATTCAACCCAAGCCAATACACTGCCTCTCCCTTGCTTCACAGATGAGCGTGTACATTTTGGATCATAAGCAGGTCTTTTTTTTCTCTCTACACTTTGGCCTTCCCATCACTTTGGTAGTGATTAATCTTAGTCTCATCAATGTATACAACATTCTTACAGAACATTTATTCCCTATTTTTGTATTTCAATCTGGCCTTCCATTCTTACTGCTGATGAGTGGTTTGTGTTTTGTGGTATGGCTTCTATATTTATCATGTCTAATTCTTCTTTGAACGGTGGATTTTGAAACCTCCTCTCCGGCACAAATAGAGAACTGATGATATCCGGAATGTAGTTGATGAAAATTAGGAAAATATAAGTCCAAGTATATATCCCTGGGGAACATTTTCATTAATTCAAAAAGATCAAGAAGAGTGGGCATTCAAAACAACCTGATGGATTGTGAATCCTTCACTCCTGCACAAATTGAGAACTGACGATATTAGGAATGTAGTTGATGAAAATTAGAAACAAAATAGGTCAAAGGATAGAGTCCTGGGAAACACCTGCATTAATGCAAAAAGTTCTAGCAGAGTGGCCATTCCAAAGAACTTTCATTTTGCGATTTCATAAGAAAGACTGAATCAGTTCAAAGATTTGTCCAGAAATTCTTCAAACTTTCAACTTGTGAAGAAAATTAATATGTCAAACACTGCCTTTGAGATGAGTCCAAAGCAACAGCCTCAGCTTTAACATTCTTATCTAAAGCTTGACAGACTTTTTGACAATAATCATTTATACATCAGCAGTTGACGTAGAGGAGCAAAAGTCATATTGCTTATCTGGAAGAAGACCCTTTAAATTTAGATGCTTAGCCAATTCAGAATTAATTAGAGCTTCTACAACTTTGGTGCAATTAAAGTTTTTGTGGAAAAATCTTGTCAGAATCCATCTCATATATTTATAAATCTACTATTTGTCTGTGCATTGAATACTGTTGCCATATCTGATTGGATACTCCTGCTATTCATCTCGAGGTTTTCAACAAAATCCAAAAGAGATCCATCAACGTAGTCAGTCCTCATTTGGCAGCTCAACTGCAGGTACTTTCTCACTGATGGGTTGTGGCTTCCCTCTGTCCTTTCTACAAATATTTTCAAAGCTTCTGCTCTGACAAACTACTTTCTCTGGTTAACTGACTACATGAATTTACTCATGCTACTAAATTGGCATCTAGGTCCCACCCTTTTACCATCAAATGTAATTGCTACTTCTACTCCATAAGTTTCTTTTCTCACATTTCCCCTCTGTGGAACTCCCTCTGTATACTTGTTTCCCTGATAGCTGCACTCTTGAAAAGTTTAAATGCAATGTCAATTGCGATCTTTTATCTCCCTAAATCCCATCCATCTCTTATCCTTTCTTCGACATACCCTGTACCCTGTTTTTTCTCTCACTGTAACCCCCTGCACACCAGTGGTGGTCCTGTCTTGCTTGGGGGTGAATGATTATAAAAAAAAAAAAAAAAAATGGATTAACATTTCAAAAGCTCGATGGAGCACTACATGCCCAAACAGTCAACTATATTAAGAGCAGTCGTTTGTGTTCACAAGATGAGTCTGCCAATAATTGCTTCTGCATCCAATTCCATCTAACAATTCTTTGGATAGCAACTTCTTTGGTCCCACCAAGTCTAACCTTCAATGGTAGGACCCACTATGATATTTATATTGTAGCAAACCAACCAACTTTTCCCTCCCTTCCATATTCCATTGGTGAGAAATCAGTCTCACTTGAACAGATTCTTCCTGTGAAACTTTGCTCTTTGAAGTCGACTACTGAGAGGATGTTTCCATAATCGCTACAACCTTAACCTGTTCAAGCCTAGGATTAACCGCTATCTCTGCCTTCTATCCATATAACTACCTCTTAACATAACCTTCTCCTGAGAGTGCCTGATAGGCATTGTACATGGCAATCCTTACTATTAAAAACAAAAGCAACTTGTATGATTCGAAATTCTCTTCAGACAGTGAATTTCTTAGCAATGTTATTATGAAATTTAACTTTGAAAATGTTCTCTCACATTGGACTTGAGTAACTGTTTGTTTGCTTTGGGTTTTATGGCATATTTTTTTTTTTTTAATCATATCACCCCAAGCAAGGCGGTAACGCCACTGATGCGCAGGGGGCTACGTAAGGGTAAAAAGAATGGAAAAGAGAAAGCCGGAAACCACATCCTAAACAGGAAACAAGGGATGAGCCTCTTCACCTGTTCAATAGATGTGGGTCAACCCCTATGAGTCATTTAATGCCAAATCCAAACTGCACATATATATTAAATACATATACTTTGTGAACATAATTTAAGGATAATGTCCTTAAACCACAGCTCGTTTATTCTTACTCTGATAAACTCCGGTAAATGATTTCCAATGTTTCTGTCTGGTATAAGTTGGTTATTTATATCAACTAGATTGATTTATTTGCATGGTCAATTAGTGTACTTTTTCCACTACCAGTTTTATTTACAGTGGGTAAAGTTCCGATGCAGTATTATCCAACAGTAAGTTGATTGTTTGGGTTTTTATGGTATATTAATTAGCCCGGATTCCTCTGCAATTCCACCGTAGGATTGCATTATTTTGTAATTTCATTTTTGGTGTGTAATTTTTCTGAATTGGGGTTATTTGAGTAACTGAAAACGTGTGTTACGAGGATGCATTTATATACAAAAATAATATTAATAATGTATAAAAAGTTATAGTAATGGATTCTATTGAGTCCTACTTGTATTACTGTTACGAGGATGCATTTATATATAAAAATAATATTAATAATGTATAAAAAGTTATAGTAATGGATTCTATTGAGTCCTACTTGTATTACTGTTACGAGGATGCATTTATATATAAAAATAATATTAATAATGTATAAAAAGTTATAGTAATGGATTCTATTGAGTCCTACTTGTATTACTGTTACGAGGATGCACTTATATATAAAAATAATATTAATAATGTATAAAAAGTTATAGTAATGGATTCTATTGAGTCCTACTTGTATTACTGTTACGAGGATGCATTTATATATAAAAATAATATTAATAATGTATAAAAAGTTATAGTAATGGATTCTATTGAGTCCTACTTGTATTACTGTTACGAGGATGCACTTATATATAAAAATAATATTAATAATGTATAAAAAGTTATAGTAATGGATTCTATTGAGTCCTACTTGTATTACTGTTACGAGGATGCATTTATATATAAAAATAATATTAATAATGTATAAAAAGTTATAGTAATGGATTCTATTGAGTCCTACTTGTATTACTGTTACGAGGATGCACTTATATATAAAAATAATATTAATAATGTATAAAAAGTTATAGTAATGGATTCTATTGAGTCCTACTTGTATTACTGTTACGAGGATGCATTTATATATAAAAATAATATTAATAATGTATAAAAAGTTATAGTAATGGATTCTATTGAGTCCTACTTGTATTACTGTTACGAGGATGCACTTATATATAAAAATAATATTAATAATGTATAAAAAGTTATAGTAATGGATTCTATTGAGTCCTACTTGTATTACTGTTACGAGGAGGCATTTATATACAAAAATAATATTAATAATGTATAAAAAGTTATAGTAATGGATTTTATTGAGTCCTACTTGTTATTACAAAAAAGTTTTAATTCATGAAGTAGTCGTAAAAATAGAGAAATTAGGAATAGAACGTTTTGGAAGATGCCAGAATATTCCGGTAGATTCGAGAAAATTTAAAAGGTTCTAGAAATATGCAAATTAGGTGTTAGCCCCTATAAAAATAGGTTTTGGGTAGAGAGTAGTATGGTGTTACCAGGATTTGCTGACATTATCAACTCCGGCTTTGGATTCAAGGATTTATATCCAGCTAAAAGAATCTCTAAGAAGTTGCTGACCAACTAAAACCTGAAAGAGAACCTCATGGAACTATATGGGTAAATAGATATTTTTGAATCTTTCATTGATCAAATTAATAATTATTCTTTATATACTCATTTAAGGATTTCCAAAAAGTATAGCACTTAACTTCTTCACCAACTTAACGGGGTAAAGATATTTGACACCTTACCTTCCCCTTCTCTCTTTGTAACACTATGTTTCTTGTTTCAAATGCAACAAAAATTGTTGTGATGTCTTTATAAAGTTATTGTTGTGGTATTCAACTTAAATATACATATACTCCTGACATAGAGAGATCCGTGAAAATGGTAGAGATCCATAAGTTACCAAATGATACCAAAGTTTCACAGAGAATACCGTGCCAGTAGTTATAGTAGCTCTGAGTTCCACTCAGCCAGAATAATAAGAAGAGTGGCCATTCAAGATAACTTTCATTTCAGAATTTGAGAAGAAAGATAAAATCAGATCAAAAAATTATCCAGAAATGACATAACCTTTGAACTTGTTGACAAGACCAGCATGCCACACCCTGTCCAATGCCTCGAGATATTCCCGGCAACAGCCTCAACTTCACCCTGCTTACTTTTTCTATGATTATTTTTGTAATCTGTTGAGCTTACAAATTATACCTGCTTATATTTCTGAAAGGAGGTATTGCAACTATTTACATCATTTATATCGTTCAGACTGTTGTCCACTTTATTGTCACATTCATCCCAGTGAATAAAAGTGTTGGTTGCTTGATCCCAAAAGAGGCTTGACAAAAAGAGTTTTGAGTTCTTCCTGGCCTCAGTGATTAGAACAAAAACTTGGAAATTTATCAAACCAAATTAACTAAAACAGAAGGGCATGGTATGTGGAATTAGAACAATCTACCTCCCTCCCATGAACTAAATAAGGGGTTCATTTTGAAATTCAATAAACAAGGGCCCACATCTCACACTCGTAAAATTCTGCACTAGCCATGCTGACCAACTTTTTTAACCACATTTCTTACCACTGCTGTAAAACATTACCGAGTGTCTAACTATGCTTACTGTTGTAGGATCTCCCCTTTATCTATGATAATGGACTCGACTTAAATATACATATACTCTTGACATAGAGAGATACGTGAAAATGGTAGAGATCCATAAGTTACCAAACGATACCAAAGTTTCACAGAGAATACCGAGCCAGTAGTTATAGTAGCTCTGAGTTCCACTCAGCCAGAATAATATTACACAGCACCCATCAGTTCCAACATGGACATACTAATTCTAGCACAGCTTCACCTCAAAGACTTGTATATATATATATATATATATTCTTTACTAATTGTATTTCTGGATTACTAACCTGCGTTCAAGTTTGTATCTTTACGTTTAATATAACGTAATAATTTTAGTTTATAATTTTTCTATCTCAAATATTTGTTTTGTTTATTTTGTGTGCTTCCTCACCTGGAATCCACAACAGTTACTATGCCTTTTTATTACAAAAATCATTTGCTTTTGTTTTTTTATTCCATTTTTTTTTATATAGGTGATACTCTGGTCAGTCTGCCATTGAGTGGTATGTGGAATGGATAGTTACATGGAATAGGGAAATTGGATAGCTTCACTCAAATAGCAGTTGAGTTCATCACATTCACTTATGTGTAAATACACTTAGAAAAGGCATGAATCCATCTTTTTGTCTCTACTTCGCTATAGATGCAATAGCAGATCAGACTGGGAACTTCAGCCTTAAGATTATGGTCAAGCATGAAACAAACTGTCGCCACCCTGAATCTAGCCTGTTGCTTTACGTACGCTCTGATATTAAGCACTTTTAAAGATAATGTAACATATCTTAAAACTATATTTTTATCATATATATATATATATATATATTTTAAAATAACTTTAATCCAAAAGGAAAAGTAAGAAGGTAAATCCCAAAGACCTGATCCTAATTAATATTAATATTTTAATATTAAAAAATGATACAGGTGGTGAGCTCAATGTAATTAAAATTACAGAGCCAATTATAAAATAAAATAAATTTCGATGTTCAAAACTATTGAATGATCATTTCAATATGAAATCCCTAAGAGAGATTTCACATCTCATCAGCAACTGCCACGTTTCAAAATGAAATAAAAAAATATATATATATGTAAAATGATACAAAAATATATTTATATAAAATGATACAAAATTTTGAAATTTAATTTTGTTGGATGCCCATTTCAGCAAGAAAATTGTCGCTTCATCAGCAATAGTGGAAAACAAAATTAATTTAAATGTGTTACAATTTAAGTTTTTGATATGTTTTTTGGCTTCTTCCAGTATAGAAGAAATATCTTCTATACTGGAAGAAGCCAAAAAACATATCCATACACAGGAAGTTAAAATGGGGTGGGATTAACAAATTTTTTGAATTTGTCAGCACAATGCAAGAAAGGGGGAAAGAAGATATTGAGATTCATGGTTCGATATTAGAAAACTTTACACTATGTCTGTAAGAGTCAAAAGTTCAAAAATTAAAAATTAGACCGTGTCACACTTGAATTAATAAAGTTTTTCTTTTCCACCGTTGCTGATGAAGCGAGAATTCTCTTGCTGAAATGGCCATCCAACAAAATTAAATTTCAAAATTTTTGTATTATTTTATATATTTGGGTCTGTAAATAGAACATACTATTTATATCGAGCCATCCATCTTGATCAATTTTAATATTAATAAAAAATATTAATGGGATCGGGTTTTGGGATTTACCTATTTGCTCGTCCTTTTGGATTTAAAATAATATATATATATATATATATATATAAATAATGGAAACATCTTAAAATTTCAAGCAAATTTATTTGGCAGTAATTACAATTTGAATTCGGCATAGGATTGACTCATATAAAGTTTGAATTGTTTCCAAAAGTGTTTTTATCCATTCTTCAGTTAAAACAGTCTCCAATTCTTTCAATGATGATAGTGAAGAATATCAACTCCTGACTTGTTTTTCTAAAATGAACTGTGAATGTTCAATGATCTTGAGATCTGGGGTCTGTGGAGTTGTAGTTGTTCTACTTCACTAGAATGTTCCTCATGCTATTCAGCTACAACTTTAGCAGTATGAATGAATGCATTATCATCCTTTAAGAAGCCAGAAGAGAGTTTTACAAGCAAGAAATGCAAGAGAAGAAACTGTTAACATAGAACTTATGGTTACATCTAGTAATTTCAACTGCAAAATGATGAGACCTAGTAGCCAATCTAGTACTGTGTTTCAATTTATAAAGTTGAGGTACCAAAAAGTAAAGTTCATCAGAACAATTACCATGAAAATATTTATAGAAAAAGGAGGGGGAAGCTAGATTACAGCAATGGGAAAAGTGATTGAAACAAAGATGCCAAGTCTGAACCAATAATGTTGCAGATTCTTCTTTGGATTTTATCAAGAATCTCTAAATATTTAGCAAAAGAATCGCACCAGTTATGGTAGCAATATTCAATGCATAGATGAATGGTAGCCTTATAAAGATAGATTACTGAGAGAAAAATTGTTTAACATATCACAGTGAACAAACTTTCCTAACACCAAACCAAGCAATTGATTCAATTTAATTTTCATACTTCAAGTCTGTGTAAAATGTTAGTTTGAGAAGTTGATGATTAACCCTTTCTTTGTTGTAATGGCTATACAAAAAAAAAAAAAAAAAAAAAAATCATAACAGCTTAATAAATTCAATCAGAAGTGTGAAAACCTGAAAACAGCTGTTGTATTTTTTATGTAATTGGGAAAGGAATGAACTCACTTTGCCCTGTTATCGGTCCCATCACCAGTCAGTTAAATATGCTTATATTCTCTTTGCCCTGATACTGTTGTGGAGGAGTTTTCACACGGAAAGTTATAATCATGCTATGTTGGTTGCTAATTGACTTAACATACCCAAAATATTAGGAACTTGGTAATCTTCTACTGTAAGCTGACTCCTTAGTATTCGACTAACTGCCGATTAATATCAACTGTCTTAGTCCAACTATGTCCAAACTGGAACTAACTGATAGTTCTACTGAACTTCAATAGGACTCTAAAGAACTCCTAAGAACTTCCCAAAAACTTCTCGAGTTAACTTCCTGCTAAGTCTTATTAATATAGGAGGGAGAATCCATTATCTGAAGAATAGGTGTGTTTCACTATAACAGATGCCCTTGAGAAAAACAAGAAATCAGTTTTCCAGGTTAACCTGTCTCATCACCAGTCAACATAAGCTACTTATATTCTTTTTGCAATGATACCTTTTGAAAAGGCATAAACTCACTTTTCCCTGTTATCTGTCCCATCAGCAGTGAGTTCATGCTATTTCTCTTCTCACTAATTTTCTTGGGAATGGCAAGAATTCAGTTTGTCCCAGCAGCAGATATACTGACAAAAGAGTTTCATTGGTTTGCCACAATGGCTGAAGAAAAGAATATGCAAGAGAGTTAGCACTTGGTAAACCACTTCCTCATAATTACCTCTCGGGCAGAAACAATTTGCTTTTTTTTTAATCATCTCACCCCAAGCAAGGCATTCCACTGCCACTATTGCGCATGGGGCTACATAGGGGAAGGTAAAGAGAAGGAGTGGATAGACATAGGGAACAAAGTCAGGAGGAAGGTGACAGATGAGTAAGGATAGCGAGGATGAGGGTTGGGTAGTATGGAAGAGTGTTTAATCATCTCACCCAAGCAAAGGAGTCCACTGCCACTATTGCGCATGGGGCTACATAGGGGAAGGTAAAGAGAAGGAGTGGATAGACATAGGGAACAAGCCACAGGAGAAAGGTGACAGATGAGTAAGGATAGCGAGGATGAGGGTTGGGTAGATGGGAAGAGTGTTTAATCATCTCACCCCAAGCAAAGTATCTCCACTGCCACTATTGCGCATGGGCTGCTAGGGAAGGTAAAGAGAAGGAGTGGATAGACATAGGGAATGTCAGGAGAAAGGTGACAGATGAGTAAGACAGCGAGGATGAGTGGATGGGTAGATGCGGGAAGAGTGTTTTTTTAATCATCTCACCCCAAGCAAAGCATTCCACTGCCACTATTGCGCATGGGGCTACAGAGGGGAAGGGGTAAACAGTGAGGACACAGGGAAGGCGAGAGAAAGGTGACAGATGAGTAAGATAGCTAGGATGAGGGTTGGGTAGATGGGGCATGTTTTTTTTTAATCATCTCACTCCCAAGCAAAGCATTCTGCATCGCTACTATTATGGGGCTACATAGGGGAAGGTAAAAGAGAAGGAGTGGATAGACATAGGGAATGTCAGGAGAAAGGTGACAGATGAGTAAGGATAGCGAGGATGAGGGTTGGGTAGATGGGAAGAGTGCTTTTTTAATCATCTCACCCCAAGCAAAGGAGCTCCCACTGCCACTATTGCGTATGGGGCTACATAGGGGAAGGTAAAGAGAAGGAGGATAGACATAGGGAATGTCATGGAGAAAGGTGACAGATGAGTAAGGATAGCGAGGACAGAGGCTACAGATGGAAATATGTTTTTTTAATCATCTCACCCCAAGCAAAGATCTCCACTCGGCTACTATTGCGCATGGGCCACATAGGGGAAGGTAAAGAGAAGGGGAGTGGATAGACATAGGGAATGTCAGGAGAAAGGTGACAGATGAGTAAGGATAGCGAGATGAGGGTTGGGTAGATGGGAAGAGTGTTTTTTTAATCAATCTCACCCCAAGCAAAAGCATTCCACTGCCACTATTGCGCATGGGGCTACATAGGGGAAGGTAAAAAAAGAGAAGGAGTGGATAGACATAGGGAATGTCAGAGAAAGGTGACAGATGAGTAAGATACCGAGGATGAGGCTAGTAGATGGGAAGAGTGTTTTTTTAATCATCTCACCCCAAGCAAAGCATTCCACTGCCACTATTGCGCATGGGGCTACATAGGAAGGTAAAGAGAAGGAGTGGATAGACATAGGGAATGTCAGGAGAAAGGTGACAGATGAGTAAGGATAGCGAGGGATGAGGGCGGGGGTAGATGGGAAGAGTGTTTTTTTTTAATCATCTCACCCCAAGGTACATTCACTGCCACTATTGCGCATGGGGCTACATAGGGGAAGGTAAAGAGAAGGAGTGGATAGACATAGGGAATGTCAGGAGAAAGGTGACAGATGAGTAAGGATAGCGAGGATGATGGGTTGGGTAGATGGGAAGAGTGTTTTTTTTTAATCATCTCACCCCAAGCAAAGCATTCCACTGCCACTATTGCGCATGGGGCTACATAGGGGAAGGTAAAGAGAAGGAGTGGATAGACATAGGGAATGTCAGGAGAAAGGTGACAGATGAGTAAGGATAGCGAGGATGAGGGTTGGGTAGATGGGAAGAGTGTTTTTTTTAATCATCTCACCCCAAGCAAAGCATTCCACTGCCACTATTGCGCATGGGGCTACATAGGGGAAGGTAAAGAGAAGGAGTGGATAGACATAGGGAATGTCAGGAGAAAGGTGACAGATGAGTAAGGATACCGAGGATGAGGGCTGGGTAGATGGGAAGAGTGTTTTTTTTTTAATCATCTCACCCCAAGCAAAGCATTCCACTGCCACTATTGCGCATGGGGCTACATAGGGGAAGGTAAAGAGAAGGGGAGTGGAGGACATAGGAATGTCAGAGAAAGGTGACAGATGAGTAAGGATAGCGAGGATGAGGGTTGGGTAGATGGGAAATAGGTTTTTTAATCATCTCACCCCTAAGCAAAGCATTCCACTGCCACTATTGGCATGGGGCTACATAGGGGAAGGTAAAGAGAAGGGGAGGATAGACATAGGGAATGTCAGGAGAAAGGTGACAGATGAGTAAGGATAGCGAGGATGAGGGTTGGGTAGATGGGAAGAGTGTTTTTTTTTAATCATCCACCCCAAGCAAAAGCATTCCACTGCCACTGTTGCGCATGGGGCTACATAGGGGAAGGTAAAGAGAAGGAGTGGATAGACATAGGGAATGTCAGAGAAAGGTGACAGATGAGTAAGGATAGCGAGGATGAGGGTTGGGTAGATGGGAAGAGTGTTTTTTTTAATCATCTCACCCCAAGCAAAGCATTCCACTGCCACCATTGCGCATGGGGCTACATAGAGGAAGGTAAAGAGAAGGAGTGGATAGACATAGGGAATGTCAGGAGAAAGGTGACAGATGAGTAAGGATACCGAGGATGAGGGTTGGGTTGATGGGAAGAGTGCTTGATAGAATGGGAGCAGGTTAGTGTGTTAGGAGGTGTCTATTGACCTTACATTTAAACTCCTGGAGATTATAGCCGTCGGGGAATTGTACAATTGTACAAAAACTGAAACAAATGTCCTGTGTTTTCACAAAAATAAATAAATGAATAAATGCTGGAAAGTAATCAGTGATTCATCGTCTGAAATGTTTTTTTTTTATCATTTCACTCCAAGCAAGGAAATAAAGCCACTAAGTTGCTAGTGATGACTGAAAGTGAAAGAAAACTGAAATATAATTTTTAAAATAAAAAGATGATCTCAACAGAAAAAAAATTTTTCCATAAAACTCAATTTATATTGCAGTGCTCGACACATCAGTAATAGCAAAGTTGTAAATTTTGTCTAGAAGAGAAGCTAGCAATAATCAACTACAAAAAGTTCAAAGTAAAATACTAAACAAAAAAAATGAGATAAGAAAATGTAGACATGCAAACAAGTACCTACTTTTCTACACAAATAACAATAAAAACAAAATAAAACAAAAACTACAATCTTAACCTGTTCAAGTCTAGAGTTAACTGTTCTCTTTCCCTCCTACCCTTTAACATAACCCTCTATCTTGAGTGGCTCCAGGCCTCATACAAAATGAACCTAACTGTAAAAAAAAAATTCTTGAAAAGATGCTTCTTCAATCTCTACAATCTTGAATTCTTCATGCTTAGAGCTAACTGCTACAGTTCCCTATAAATGGCAATTCCTACCTAATAAAACCTTGTTCAGTAACCCTCTACACCGATTGGCTTACGGGCCTTCTACTGAGTGAACAATTAATTAAAAAAATGAAAACTTTAATTGCAAGTAAAATTAATAAGAAATATTTGGAAATAAATACTGAACAACATATTTTCTTTTAAAATTGTCATTGAAAAATCATTTTTATCTCTGCCTTAAGACAGAGGTATTATATTTAGTCACAAAATGAAGCTGCTATCTATTAACCATCACAGACAATCGCTCCTATCTCCCATTAGCATGGATCAGGCTAGTTTTCCTGAGAGTAAAACACTCCGCCTCCTCGGGTTGACTCTCACAACAAGTGGAATGACTATGACTATATAGAGTTCATAGCTAAATCCGCTGCTAAGAAAGTCGGTTCACTGTACAGGGCCAGGAAGTTTTTCTCGTCTGAAACAATCCTGCACATATATAAATCTACCATCCGCCCGTGCGTTGAATATTGCTGCCATATCTGGTCGGGTGCTCTTGCTATCCACCTAGGAATCCTTGATAAAATCCAACAAAGAATCTGTAATGTGATCAATCCCGACTTGGCAGCTCAGATACAGTCACTTTCTCACTGGTGCAATGTGGCTTCCCTGTGTCTCTTCTACAAATATTTTCATGGCATCTGCTTCGATGAACTTAGCTCACTGGTGCCCTCCTATATATGAATTTACTCGAGCCACAAGATTAGCAACTAGGTCCCACCCTTTTACTGTGAAACTAATAAAATTCTAATTCATGAGCTTCTTTTTTTGCACTTCCCACCTGTGGAATTCCCTTCCATTTACTTGCTTTCCTGACAGCTACAATCTCCAAGAATTTAAGTGTAAAGTCAATAGTCATTTCCTATATTTCAAACCTGCATCCTCTCTCTAATGTTCCTTTCTCCGTCTACTCCACTCTCATCAATATTCTCATCCTTCTCCTACCCACTTCCTGGCACCCCCTATAACCTGTCACTCTTTCTCATAACTTTTCTCCGATGTAATCCCTTGCAAAACAGTGGCAGTAAAATGCCTTGCTTGGGGCAATATGATTATATAAAAAAAAATTCTATACTATTATAATGTGGATATAAAGTGGGGGATCAATTCTACATTACAATCTATATATAAATCGATCCCTCACTTTATGGCCACATTCATCCTTCTCTTACCTACTTCCTAAAATCCCCTATAACCTGTCACTCTTTCTCATAACTTTTCTCCGATGTAATCCCTTGCAAACCAGTGGCAGTAAAATATGATTATAAAAAAAAAAAACATTTATCTCTTTGTTTGTCTCTCTGTTCATGGTCAAGATATCTCAGGACCTGCTGAATGGATTTAGCTTAAAATTTCAGGGATGATTAACCACATGACTCGCACAAACTGATTAGATTTTGGGTTCAGTCTGATATAGGATAAAGTTCCTGGGTCATTTTTCTGGTTTTTTTACTATGTTTTTGTGCATTTCACATGCCAAATACTGAATTATCTCCCCTAGATTGCTTTACATCATTACATTTTCTGAATGCATTATTTTTTACACCAAAATGTTATTAATTTATAATAAAAATTTAATATTTATTATCCAAAAGGAAAGAAAAAAAGATAAAATAAACAAAAATAACAAGTCAAAATCCAACTTTGAGATATTAAAAAGTAAAAACAAACTCTCCCACAATTTTTTCAACCTAATTTTTAATATTATTTGCTTATTTTATTATATACATAGATATGTATTGTAATGCTGTTATTACAACGGTTTATAAAGCATTTTATCACTACACAAAATAATTTATGTTTCAGAATGTTGCTGTTCTTCAGGTTATATTTTTAAATAAATGGTAAAAATGATTTATTTTAAAAAATAGAAAACAAATTCATAATTATCTAAAAGTTAGGGAAGAAGGTTGGAGGAAGTTGAACAATATGATTACAGGTGTGTCTGGATTACTCAATCAAAAGTGAGAATTATGTTGAACTATAAAGGTAAATATTTAGGTCATAGGGAGGTGAGTTGTTGAATTATGTCATGATAAAATAACACTTTTATCTGTCTAGGAAAGACATATATTTGGAACACAGAATATTCAAATGTATACAAAGTAATTTTGAACAATAGATCAGATTTTAGGTTTATGGAGAGGTTAAATTTAATAATACAAATTTTTGTTAAAGGAGTTTACTGGTTAGGTTAAAATCTAATTAAGTAACTATGGTATACTAAACTATATTAGAGTTAGTAAAAACAAATAAGTATTGAGTGGGCCATTAATTATTAATACAATAATGGTTATGTAATATTACAGCATAAGTTATATATGAACATCATAATTAAATTTTGAAGTGAAATATTTACAGTGTACACATAGTGACTCATTTCTATGGTTTAGTAGTACCTTACTTTTAGGAAACTTTATAATATGCACTTTTTCATTCAGGCACAGAAGGCAAATTTCATAAAATGATTTACAGATACTTTCTTTTTTTTCAAAATTTTCCATTTTACATAAGGGATTTTATTGGTTTCTTTTAACTGCCAAAATTACACAGAAGGGATTGTTTGGTTTCAGTATGCATTATTCTTGAAGGACGCTAAATGCAGATACCATCACTTTATAAATGTGTTTTTAAAAGAACCAATGTAGACACTTTTAATAGTTGGGTTTTCATTAGATTCTATAGTACATTTGTAAACCATAGAATTTGTTAGACAACTATTTTCCAGTGGGCATTTGTTAGGGTTTTGACGACTGCATAGATTTGTATTATTGTTTTTAGTTTTGGAATAATTATTGTTACTTTGGTTTATGCGCTGATTTAAGATTTTATTATTATGATTCTTAATATTTTTTTTCTAGATTATTTGTACATATCTAATTTAAGAGTATTTTTTTTTTAAATTTTACTTAGTGGATTATAACAGAGGGAATGTTTCTTAATTAAAATGAGGAACTTTTGTAATAACTTAGTGCCGACCATCTGGTTAAATGGGGGTGCATACCAATATATATATATATATATATATATATATATATATATATATATGAGTACAACCAAATGCATGTGAAAAGAAAATGCTTGTCATATATGAAAATGAAATTCATCTAAAAATTAGCTATCATCTTAGAAAATAAGCAGCATTAGTTATAATCCTTAATTTTAATAAACTGTAATTTTTTTGTAAAGACAAAATTATTTTCAATTTCAAAAAGTCATTAAAATTAGCAGTAAATAAATGAGTCATTAGCTATAATGCAAGATCCGCTAGATGGATTTGGATGAAACTTTTAAGGATGTTTAGCCTCATGACTGACATGAACTGATTAGATTTTGGGTTCAGTATGGTACAGGATAAAGTTTCTGGGTTAATTTTCCATATTTTTTATTACTTTTTTGTACCTTTTATGTTTCATTTTAAGTGTGCATTTAATTTAGTTTATTTTTTCGTATTCTTACTCTTGAGAGCGGTCAAGTTCATTGCAGTTATTTTTTCTCATTTTAATAGCCATCTCTTGTTAATCACTGAGATGACGACAGTGTTGCTTTGCCAGAAGTTTGTGGTCTTTGATTGCTCTTGTTTCTAATTATCATCAGTTCTTAGTTGTTCCACTGTATTCATAAAAGCTGTAACCTTTTCTGAGCTTAAATCTTTTGCCCAGTTTCCATCTTCCTTGAAATAAGAACCAATTATAAGACCATTGGCATTTAGAAAACTGGAGACATTGTCCAAAGTGATCCCAGATCCAACCAGTACAGGAATGTCAACAGTTTGCAGAACAGCTGGAACAGAAAAGAATATAAAAATCCAAGAAAATAAAGTCAAGTATTTGATTTTATCTGACAAATGAAATTGATGTTATTAATACAGTCACAAATTTGAAGTGAATGATAAATTTGCTTCCAGATAGAAAAAGTCACCAATAAACACATATAAGTTAAAGTTAATGCTTCATAAAGTAATATCTGGGATTTTATTTCATAATACACAGGTAAAGTAAATTCACGATTGTCATTGCAGTGAACAGTCCCTTGATAACAGGCAAGTGACCCTGTCACATATGTCACTCCTTTTTTAGTTAAGAATCATTCCCAAGGGAGATGATTACCTTTATATTGTTTTCTGTCACTCTTGATTCATTTTTTTTCTCAGAATTGATAGTGGAGTGGTTTCTCTTGGCCTTCTTCACAGTGACTTTATTGAGACACTACCTCTAGTCAGCTGACCATTGACTCTTTTCATCTGCTCTTTGATATGGTTTATTGTTCATCATTTGCAGTTACTAAACACACTCCTTGCCTTAATTTAAGTTTAGATGCTGACATTTTGACAAAAAAGAAACTTACTTCCTTATTCTGTTATACCTTCAGAAAAAATAACTGTGTAGAGAAAAAGCTTAATTGGTCTTCAACTGAGATTTTGTGTTGATGTCATGAGATAAGTGAGTCACTTAGAGCAATGAAAGACAGTTTTCAACCTACAATAATTACCTAATTGCAAATCATACGAGAAAAAACTCTAGTTTTTGAATTTTAATGATATATGTTAGCTTACTACTTCAGAAATGCTAAGAGTATATAATAATAATAATAATAATATATAATAATAATATATATTATAATATAATAATAATATTATATAATATAATATTATAATATATAATAATAATAATAATAATATATAATAATAATATTGGGCAATATGCAAACATTATGGAAAAGCTGTAGGCAAACACTGGTATGAACATCACCCAGCACCGGTTACAGAAATAGAAGATGTAACCATTCTATGGGATTACACCATCTACACAGACAGAAAAATTGAAGCAAACAGGCCAGACATTATTGTTAAAAACCAGAAGGAGAAAACTTGTCTATTAATTGATATGGCTTGTCCAGCGGATTGTAACATAGCAATCAAGGAATTTGAAAAACTGTCAAAATATAAAAACCTGGAAATTGAAATAGAAAAAATGTGGAAATTGAAAACAAGAGTTGTGCCAGTGATAGTAGGTGCACTTGGAATGATAAAAAATGGAACAAAACAACACATTGAAAGAATCCCTGGAAACCCCAGCTTAAGAGACATACAAAAAATTGTCTTATTAAGTACAGCCCACACACTAAGGAAAACTTTATCTATGTAATGCTGGAGATGATAGGGAAGATAGAAAAACATGAAATGGAGCCATAACAACACGCCACTACCTGCCTTAGGTCTCCCCGCAGACTTGGTTGGTAGTGAGACCAAAGCAGAAATCGAAATATGATGAAAAATGACATAATAATAATAATAATAATAATAATAATAATAATAATAATAGATGATATAATAATAACCTTATTATAATTGAGCTTGTCCCTTTGTTAGTTTGCACAACCATTCTGCCCTGCAAATACCACATAAATACTGGACTATTTTGTTTTGATCACATGAAAAAGACACTACTTGGTTTCAATGAGAAAATGAAAGAAAGGGAGTCAGTAAGATAGAAGTAGAGAGAAAGAATCAGATTATACTTATAAGAACAGATACTACACTTTGATTTCAGCCAAAATACTAAGAATTTGTGACAACCTCAATAAAAGTGCCATTTTTCGGACATACACTATTGAACGACAAATACCAAGTAAGGAATCGCCAAAAATCTAATTACCATAAATTAAATAAAATAACATAATCTGAATTATTTTTAAACTATTATTGTAAGAAATGTTCGTAAGACAGGGGACTGGTTTGAAAGAAAGAAATAAAGGAAGATAAAAGTATTTCAACAGGATGTTTAAAATCTAAGGATGAAACAATCATTTTGGAGAAAGAGGAAATACTCCAATGATGGGAAGAATATATAAAAGATCTTTTTCACGACAAGATAGAGCAACCAATATTACGCAGAGATGAGGACGGACCGGAAATATTAAAGTCTGAAATGGAATCTGCAGTAGCCAAACTGAATAGAAACAAAGCAGCGGGACCAGACGGCATAGTCATAGAGCTGCTGATAGCCATAAATGAAATATATATATTATTGAATAAGTTTTGGACATCCAAAGATGCAATTATTTGATTATTTACAACTTATTCACAAATGTTCTCATCCAGGAAACAATTGACATCATTATCCATGATGTATACAATCATGCTACTCTCCCATCAATCAATATTAAACCCACTATATTAAAAAAACTATTATTAGCATGTACCCTTTCACGATCCCTTAGGCAATATTTATACACAAATAGATGGTATTGCGATGGGATCTCCTTTAGGTCCCCTCTTTTCTAATTATTATATGGCAAATCTATAAAATAAAATAATTAATGACAACAATAAACCCTCTATATATGTAAGATACATTGATGACATCTTTATTTTAGCTAAGAATATCGATCAAATTAAATATCTTAAAAACAAATTTGAAAGTCACACCGTCCTCAAATTTACATTAGAACTTAATATTAATAACAAACTCCCATTCCTTGATGTATTCATTGATTCTAGCACACATAAATTTACTACTTCTCTATATAGGAAACCAACTAGCATAAATTTGTGTCTTCTTAATTATAATAGTGAATGCCCCCAACGATATAAGTTAGCTGCTATAAAAAAACTTACTTCAACGCACACAAATGATATCTTCTTCCAAATCTATATTTTATAAAGAATTACACAACATTAAGCAAACACTAGTCAATAATGGATTTCCTAATTCCGTTATTGATCAACAAATTAAAATGTATCTCAACAAAATTAACAATAGCTCTAACAATAATGATAATATTAATAATAATGGTTTACATCAAAATAAACATAACACTATTAACTTATACTATTGCAACCAAATACATAATAATTATAAACAAGATGAACAAACTCTCAAAAATATAATATGTAGAAATGTTAAACCAGTGGAAAGTAATAATCAAATTAAACTCATTATATATTATAAAAAGTTTAAAACAATTGACTCCATAGTCTATAATAACCTTACAAGCACTAAACTAAATTCTCTACAAAAAACCAATGTAGTGTACCAATTTACATGCCCATTCAGAGATTGCATCTCTGATACTAATCAAAAACCTAGTACATATATTGGTTTTACTACAACCACGCTCTCCCGTAGACTTACATGTCATCTTTCTGATCAGAGTACTATTAAACAACATTTCTCTGAAAAACATAAACATGTAGGTAATATAAGACAGATTTTCATCAACAATACGGGGATCCTTACTCATACACACAGTAAGAGGAACCTGCAGATATTGGAGGCCATGTACATCAAATTGAAATAACCAACACTCAATAAAATCAACTTTAAAACAGGAAATAACATATTACATTGCATTTGACTATATGGTTTTGTTGTAATTTCGTGCTATCCCGCAGTGTGATGTCATAAAACCGCATCGCAAACTTAAGAACTGCTTTTATTATTTTTGGTAACTATTGCTGTTGCCAAGCGGAGTTTTATGTCAACACAAAATAAAATCGTCGGTGATGGTGGATTTTATAATATTTCAGTTTAAACAACCTCTCTGAAGATGGCTCATGTGAGCTGAAAGCTTAGAAGAAAACCAATAAATAATTATCCAAATGTTGGAGAATTTTTGTCTTTATTTTCAACTGAAATTAAAGCAAAAATATGACGTTTAGAACGGCTCATGATTAAACATAATAGACATTCATTGTCTCTTGCATTTAGCAACATGTTTAGAAAATTACTTACTGCCTCGATATACTAAATATATATATATATATATATAAATATTATCGATTTTCTGCACTATTGTAAGAACTGCAACCTTGAAACTTCTGAATATCGTTTCTTTTGTCTTTGTCTATGAGTGTATCAAATTTCATTAAAATCGGACCACTCCTTCCTTAACCTGATTTTTTCAATTATTGATTTTCGATATTTATCGGGGGTACCACAACACAAAACCTAGCTAAGAACACTTGCAGACGCTTATAGTATAACTGTGTAAATTTTCTAGAAAATCGGTTCAGCCCTTTCGGAGTCTATAGGTAACGAACACACACCCAAAGTTCCATTTATAAATAAGTTTAGATTAGATTTAGATTAAATTAGATACTGCTGCATTGAACACGGGTCAATTTTTTGGTGCATTCCAATAGTCTGACAAATGAAAAGAAAAAGACCAAAAATCACTTGTATTTTCTTGCCACCCCACGTTGGCAGGATGTAACACAAGGTCAGTTAATGTGGAAAGCCCAGGCGCATGCACCTGGAACAGGTCTCAAAATGACACAGCCCCTACAACCATCGATTGCACTGGCATTGGTGTTACTACTGATCTTGCCTCTTTAATGCAATGAAAGAGGTTCCACCCCTCAAAAGTCAGTCAGTCAGTTAAGTGCCATATGTGATACATGCTTGGGCGATCATATCTTGAAAGAGACATGACTGACTGGGCATATGATTATCCCGCAGAAGGTTGCCATTGCTTTCTATGGTAGACTGGTTGCGAACCAAGGCTATAGAACCCAATCTGTCCTGTTATTTAACCCATAACTGGAGGAAAGAAATGGATTAGTACCTTTCCCAAGGGTATTTGCGTATAAGTGAATGCAATGAATTCAACTGGAATTCAAACTCGGCTCTCCGATTTGTCGTTCCGAGCCAATATCCACTGCACCACCCACGCACATCACCCCCTCAAAAGAGGAAGATTAAAAGATACAGTTAAACATTCAAATTCAACATATTTGCTGGCCTATTGGAATACACCAAAAAATCACCGTGTGTTCATGCATGTGAGAGACATGCAAACCCCAAAAACATGGGGTTCACCAGGAATCAGAGTGTGCAGCTAGATGAGCTCGGAAATTCGAACTACTGGAACTGAACAAACATGATATCAATAACAATATCCTTGAAAAATTCACACAGGAAAAAGAATTGAGAAAATACAATATTTTGCAGCTTTTTTTTTTTTTTTAGAAACACCAGATTTTACAGAAATATTTGCTTTGAGTAATATATTACTGCTGGCAGTGTATGTATTTTTGTTAATATACATATTGGAATTTGTTTTTCTGAATGTATAGTATGGGACCTCATTTTCCAACAAGAACCATATATCTGTTTTTTTTTTTTGTTTTTTTACCTATTACCATATCTACTACTGTTAACTGACACCAGTAGATTTCTTTGTAACTATTATGAATTCACAGTATGTGCAGAAGTTTCTCCCGGAAAACAACTAAACAATTTTCAATAAACGCATGATGAAATGAACTAAAATTCTTTTTTGCCAAAAATGTCCTGGTAATTAAATCTTACCCAATTTCTTTAAAAAAAAAAAGTACTTGTAGTATAATTTGCGGTGATATTGTAAACGCTTCTTCATGATTAGAGAGAATCTAAATCTAAACTTATTTATAAATGGAACTTTGTGTGTGTGTGTGTGTGTGTGTGTGTGTGTGTGTATTCGTTACCTATAGACTCCGAAACGGCTGAACCGATTTTCTTGAAAACTTACACAGTTGTATTATAAGCATCTGCGAGTGTTCTTAGCTTGGTTTTGTGTCATGGTACCCCTGATAAATATCGAAAATCGATAATCGAAAAAATCAGATTATAGACGGAGTGGTCCGATTTTAATGAAATTTGATACACTCATAGACAAAGACATAAGAAATGATATTCAGAAGTTTCATGGTTGCAGTTCTTACAATAGTGCAGAAAATAGATAATATATATGTGTATATATATATATATATATATATATATATATAAATCGATACCAGGAAATCAAAATTTGACTTACATCCATTCATTTTTCTTTCAGTCTACGGTTTCGCTTTAACTGGAAACTTTTTAGTCTTTCATGCCAACGTCCAAAGAGTCTGAGCTCCAGGACCATGGATTAGTTTTAAATCTTTCATTACACCCAAGCAACACTAGGCTATACTGCTAGTATCATATAAAGGTGAGGTTATAATTTAGATTTTTTCGGATTGTGATGTGTCTATTTTTTCCCTAAATATTCTATGTCAAAATCTGAGTGCATCCAATGTGTGGCCCAGAAAAATATGGTATCTGATCCTTGCTACCCAAAGTGGGTGAACGAATGCAATGAGACTGGCTAATAACTAAAAAAGGTATCAGTCTGTGTAACTCTATCAAGTTGACTATCACAGTTCAGCATACAACATGGCTGACATCCTGCTGAGGATGGTGCATTCACAATAGTCAGCCATGTCACAATGGAGTGGTGACACAAAAACATGGCAAATTTCTAAAAATTGTAGAAAATAACAAAAAAAGAAATCTTTTTTAATTAAAAGTGGCCAGATTTTTAAACTGAACAGCTTTTGTAATTACAAATAAAAACAAGATGTTAAGGATTATCAATTTGCCTTTGACATTTAACACATGAACATCTGGATAAGAAATTTAATCTGGAAGAAGATTACTTATGATAATCCAGATTAAATTTAACCTCCTTTTGACTGAGATCATCTTAGACGACATTCCTGTCCCCACCATTCATCCATCCCCACAGGAAATTAAACACCAACGGACGTTGTGCTGTATATAACATTGCAGGTATTAAAACAGATATGAGACAGCTTTAAATACTGGCAAGATACTTTGAATAAATCTTTTATTTGTAATTAGAAAAAAAATTATTAAAACTTTTAAATATGATCAGAATTCAAAATACAATATTAGTCATAGAAAGCAGTCATTCAAAAGTAATGAAAAATTGTTAAGAAAAATTTTTAAATTGAAAATTATTAAAAAGTCTCGATTAAAAATGATTGAAAATAATTTTTTAAAATATTTAAAAATTATTAACAAAGAAATTTTAGATGAAAAATTCTCCTTTAGCAGACCCTAGAAAAAAAGAAGTCAATTCTTTTTCTTTCATCAAAACCATGCTTAATCTGTCGAGGTAAAAAAATAAATAATGATATTTTCTATGAGTCCAGACTTTAGGAATACTCTAAAAAGAACAGGTTTGTAATTGCTGAAGAGCATTGTCCTAAAGAGAACAGTTTAATGCATAATCATTGCAGCTGGCAAAGATTGCCAGAGCTGGAGGCCTGTTGGAGATAGCTGTCTAGGGTGGCTGGTGATGGCTGGAGCTGTATGCCAGCTGCTGGAACAGATACTAGACTTTGATCCTAGTCATCTAGGGTCAATATTTATCTGCCTCTCCTTCTTCTATGTGCCCTGTCCCTTCAGGATGTAGGCGATCATGGCTTTCCACATTTTCCTAACCCTGGTGGCTCTGAGTTCCTGTTACACTGTGCAACCCTCGTTCCGTCATCCACCTGATTAGATCCTTCAAATATGTTATCCGCTGCTTTCTCCTGTCTCTTTTTCCCTCTATCTGGCCTGTTAGTATCAGATTCTCCAAGCCCTCCTTCCTCATTGCGTGTCCCAGGAACTTCAGCTGTCTCTTCCTAATTTCCTTTTCGTTTCCATCATTTCCAAGACCTCATCATTGCTCACATGCTCGATCCATGAGATTCGCAGCATCCTTCTGTAGAACCACATTTCAGTTGTTTGTAGACTATTTTACTGTGGGGTCTCCAAGCCCTTAAGCTCAGCCAAACATATCCTGCTGTCGATTTTCCCCAGATGAGGCTATACTCTTCGGCAGAGTGTCATCTGGGTTCTTCCTGCCCAAAGGCAGTGAGGAAGACAATGACCAACACAGTCTGAACCTGAAACTGGTTGCAGAAGAATATTTTTTAATGTTTTGAAGGCTTTCTGTATTCAGAATCAATTTTACACTGGTTAAACTTTTTGCTCCAGTTACTTTTAAAAATGTAGGAGTGCCAATAGTGTACGACACATTAGACCCCATATGGTAGCAATATTCAATGCACAGATAGATAATACTTTTATAAATGTGCAAGATTGATTCTGATGAAAAGAATTGCCTGGCACAGGTTGGTGAACTAACTCTCCTAGTAGTAGTCCTAGCAATGGATTCAATATAATCTTTCCACTTCATATGAAAGGAAAATGTGACCCCATCTCCTAAAAGGTGCAAAAAATTACTCTTTTGGGAAATTTTATCTATCATAAAATAGAGAAGGTTAAAAGTTAATTAATCATCAAATTATTTTATTAATGAAAGCTTGTGTGTTCCAGCAATTCCAAGAGCAGAGACATCAGGAGTCCCAACTCCTATAGGGCCAATCATGGAGGAGGATTGACAAACTGAACCCAAACAACCCCTGAAGACCCAAATGGTCAAACAGGTAAAGATCTACATGATCTCAACGACCAGCAGAAGAGGGCAGCACTAATTGGGCAGGTGTAACAAAGGAGTTAAAGTTTGAGTTTTGTTTAACGGCATATCAACACCTCTGTGGGTTATTTAATGCCAAAAAGGTGGGGGTTTAAGGTCTTCTTTTTTAATGTTCGGTTATAGTAAGAAGTTGATTTAGTCAGATTTTGAATTTGAGTTTGAGTTTTGTTTAACGGCATATCAACACCTCTGTGGGTTATTTAATGCCAAAAAGGTGGGGGTTTAAGGTATTTTTTAATGTTCATTTATAGTGAGAAAGTTGATTTAGTCAGATTTTAATGAAATTTTTTTGTTTTTATTCTTTTTTATTTTAGAAAACTGAAAATGTCTTCTCGTTTTGTATTTAAAAATGTTTTGCTGAGAATATTTTTTCCTTCAAAAATGTGTTATGGTAATAATTTTTTCTTCAAAAATGTATTTTGGTAATATTTTTCCTTCAAAAATGTATATTTTTCTATAAAAGTTTATTTTTATGTATATATTTCTATAAAGGTCTATTTTTATACTTTCATAGTGTTTTGACCCCAGTTTGGGGGTTAACTATTTGCCCATAGCTGGGACCCTAATGGGTGCTACTACTCCGGGTCAGAAGGTAAATATGGCAACAAAGATGAAGACAACAGTTCGAACAATTTAAATAATGTAAATAATTACAATACCTCATCTCAGAAATATAGACAGGTGTTGAAGGGGAATATGGCAACAAAGATGAGGACAACAGTCCGAACAATGTAAATAGTGTAAATAATTACAATACCTCATCTCAGAAATATAGACAGGTGTTGAAGGGGAATATGGCAACAAAGATGATGACAACAGTCTGAACAATGTAAATAGTGTAAATAATTACAGTACCTCATCTCAGAAATATAGACAGATAATGAAGGTGAATATGGCAACAAAGATGAGGACAGCAGTCTGAAAAAAGTAAATTGTGCATCATGGCTTCTAATTTTAAGGAATCAGCAGGGGGCAACATACACATGTTTTATCATTGAAATTAATAATTTTAAAGTTAAGTAACTTTTGATCCACCCTGGATTTTATGTAGAATATAAATTTACCTTGAACTTCATTTTCATCTGTTATGGCACCTGTAGCAGAACCAGTCACAATAACACCATCACTCAAAAAGAATTGGGCTGCTTTTGCAGTTTCAGTGATGTCAATATCACTTGTTATCATGTGGGCACTAATATCAAACAAGAAAAAGACTTATAAGAAACTATGATACAATAACCATAATTCAAACATAATATACTAATTATGAGCTTAGGTAGAAAGATATTAACATATTGATGAGGACATAGATAGATAGATAGATAGATAGATAGATATGAACAGACTGGGATAGATAGATAGATATATATGAACGGATTGGGGTAGATAGATATGAACAGACTAAGATAGATATATAGATATGAATAGACTGTGATAAATATTTTTTTTTAATCGTTTCACCCCAAGCAAGGCATTCCACTGCCACTGTAGCGCAGGGGGTTACATAGGGTCGAGGGAGTGAAGGGAAAGAATGGTTAGATGTAGGAAATGTTAGAAGGAAGGAGATAGAAAGGGTACCAAGAATGAGGGTTGGGCAGATGGTGAGAGTGGTTGAAAGAATAGATGCAAATTAGTGTGTTAGGAGGTGTCTATTGACCTTACATTTAAACTCCTGGAGATTGTAGCTGTCGGGGAAGCAATCATGTGGAAGGGAATGCCACAGCCGGGAAGTGCGAGAAAAGAAATTGTTGGAGTAGAAGTTGCAGTTGCATTTTATTGGTTTCACTGTAAAAGGGTGGGATCTAGCTGCCAATCTAGTTTCTCATGCAAATTTGTATCTAGGGTGCACCAGTGATCTAAGTTCATCGGAGCAGAGGCCATGAAAGAATTTATAGAAGAGGCACAGGGAAGCCACGTCACGCCGGTGAGAGTGACTGCAGGCGGTCAACCAAGTCGGTATCAATCACATTACAGACCCTCCGCTGTACCTTGTCGAGAAGCCCAAGGAGAATAGCAGTGGCACCCGACCAGATATGGCAGCAGTATTCAATGCACAGGCAGATGGTAGATTTATTTATGTGCAGGATAGATTCAGACAGAAAAAAACTTCCAGGCCCTGCACAGAGAACCAACTTTCATAGCAGCGGATTTAGCAATGGATTCGATATAGTCATTCCACTTGAGGTCCACTGAAAGTGTGAGACCAAGGAGGCGTAGTGTTTTACTCTCTGGGAGGCAAGCCTGATCCATGCTCATGGGAGGTAGGTGCGATTGTCTATGATGGTTGATTGATAGTAGCTTTGTTTTAGAAGCATTAAAGCTTACAAGCCATTTCTTACCCCAGTCCACTACGGATTCGAGGTCCTTTTCAAGCTTGGCTGCAAGGTTAGCTTTATCCCCTACACCAGATTTTTGGTCGAGGCGAGAGTAAACTGTGGTGTCATCGGCGTACATACCTACTTGGGATCTTATAGAATCAGGGAGATCATTAATGTATATCAGAAAGAGCGTAAAGAGCGTAGATATATAGATATGAACAGACTGTGATAGATAGATAGATGGACAAGAACAGACAGCGATGGATGGAAGAGTGAGGTAGCTAGATATGAATGTATTGAAATATTAAGGTAGATATATGACACATCACTCAATAAATCCCGAGCTTAACTAATAAAACAACTTTTATGCCAAAATTCGACTTTATTTACCAGCATAGTCTCCTTCTAAGGTGATGCATTGATTCTAACGCTTCGATCATCAATTCAATGCCTTTTTTGCTGAACAAATTGTCTTTGGCTTCAAAATATACCTCAGTTTTCGATATCTTTTCTTCATTGGAGCCAAATCTCTTTATTGGGGTAAGAAATGGCTCGTAAAATTCAATTCTTCCAAAACGAAGCTGCTGTCAATTAACCACCACAGACAACCGCACATCCCTCCCATTAGCATGGAACAGGCATGCCTCCCAGAGAGTAAAACACTACGCCTGCTTGGCCTGACACTCTCAGTGGACCTCAAGTGGAATGACTACGTCGAATCCATTGCTAAATCCGCTGCTATGAAAGCCGGCTCTCTGTACAGGGCCCGGAAATTCTTTCCGCCTGAATCTATCCTGTAACAATGCCTTGCTTGGGGTGATACAATTAAAAAAAAAGATAGATAGATAGATAGATAGATAGATAGATAGATATGAACAGACTGAGACAGATAGATAGATAGATAGATAGATAGATAGATAGATAGATAGATAGATAGAGACTGAGATAGATAGATAGATAGATATATACAGACTGAGATAGATAGATAGATAGATAGATATGAACAGACTGAGATAGATAGATAGATAGATATGAACAGATTGAGATAGATAGATAGATAGATAGATAGAGACTGAGATAGATAGATAGATAGATAGATATGAACAGACTGAGATAGATAGATATGAACAGACTGAGATAGATAGATAGATATGAACAGACTGAGATAGATAGATAGATATGAACAGACTGAGATAGATAGATAGATATGAACAGACTGAGATAGATAGATAGATATGAACAGACTGAGATAGATAGATAGATATGAACAGACTGAGATAGATAGATAGATATGAACAGACTGAGATAGATAGATAGATATGAACAGACTGAGATAGATAGATAGATATGAACAGACTGAGATAGATAGATAGATATGAACAGACTGAGATAGATAGATAGATAGATAGATAGATAGATAGATAGATAGATAGGCAATTATGCACAGAGAGAGGTAGATATTTTCTGTATAACAATTTTGACTTCCCAAATTCTTTTCCTTTATTGACCTTTCCTCACTTCTTCTTACTAATGTCTTCTCAACCCCCCCCCCTGCGCCTCAGTAAACCTTTGCATCTCACTGGCATTATCACTTTGGCTGCAGTGAAATGATAAAAAAAGAAAGAAAAAAAGAGGAAACATGATAGAAATAACTCCTGCTGTCTTTCAGGCTAAACTTATTTGTAGAAATACCGAGTCTGTTACATTTACTCATTCCAATAAAATTGATAAGCGATTCCTAAATAACAAGATTAGCTTCTTTTTTATCATTTGCCCTGATGAATAACACTGGTTAAAAAATAAATACATTTTTTGAGGGTGCTGAATTTGAAAATGACCTTACTTTTTCTTGGTTAGCTACCATTTTTGCTGGACAGAAATGCTTCATTTTTTGAAAGAAAGCATTTTTTTCATTTGTCTTCTGTTTATGTGATATTGACCAATGGCAATATTTCTCAAAGTGAAATTGTAGAAACCTCTCAATTTGTATTTAAACCAACAAATATTAGTCTGCTTATTGAGAAACTATTTTTTTCAATAACAATCAGATCGTAAGTCTTTAAAAATAACACGATTAAATACACCAAGACCAATAAGTGTTTTCATCAAATCATTTAATAAACTAACAGCAGGAATAAAACCTTTGTGGGCCTAAAAATTATGGTAAAAATTTTCTCTTTCTTCAATAACAATCAGACCCTAAGTCATTAAAACTAACACAATTGAATATAGAAAACCAACAAGTATTTTCATCAAATCATTTACTCATTCCAATAAAATTGATAAGCGATTCCTACATAACAAGATAAGCTTCTTTTTATCATTTGCCCTGATGAATAACACTGGTCAAAAAATAAATAAATTTTTTGAGGGTGCCGAATTGCGGTGCAGTGGATATCAACAAATTGGAACAACAAATCGGGGAGCCGAGTTCAAATTCCAGTTGAATTCCTTGCATTCACTTACGCACAAATACCCTTGTGAAAGGTATTAATCCCTTTCTTCCCTCCAGTTATATGTCAAAAAATAGGACAGATTGGGTTCTATAGCCTTGGCTGGCAGCCAATCTACCGCAAAAAGCAATGGCAACCTACTGCGGGATAAAATTCTGCCCAGTCAGTCATGTCTCTTTCAAGACATGATCGCCCAAAGCGTGTCTCACATATGGCACTTGACTGACTGAATATAATAATTGAAAGCATGTTTAAGGCTTCTACTGGGTATAAAGTGGGGGATCAGTTTTATATTGTTATGAAGTAATAAACTGATCCCCTACTAATTAGTACTTAATAATATAATACATCTCTTCCTCCTCTAGCTATGAGTCAAATAATAGGACAGATTGGGTTCTATAGCCTTGGCTGGCAACCAATCTATCGCAGAAAGCAATGGCAACATTTTGCAGGAGAAAATGTCTCTTTCGAGACATGATCGCCCAAACGGGTCTCACATATGGCACTTAACTGACTGAATGTAATAATTGAAAACATGATTAAGGCTTCTACTGGGTATAAAGTGGGGGATCGGTTTTATATTGTTATGAAGTAATAAACTGATCCCCCACTAATTACTACTTAATAATATAATACATCTCTTTCCCCTCTAGCTATGAGTCAAATAACAGGACAGATTGGGTTGTGTAGCTTTGGTTGACAACCAGTCTATCACAGAAAGAAATGGCAACCTACTGCGGGAAAATCTCCTGCCTTGTCAGTTATGTTTCTTTTGAGACATGATCGCCCAAAGTGTGTATCACGTCTGGTACTTAACTGACTGTATATTTGATACTGACCAATGGCAATAATTCTCAAAGTAAAACTGTAGAAACCTCTCAATTTGTATTTAAACCAACAAATATTAGTCTGCTTATTGAGAAACTATTTTTTTCAATAACAATCAGATCGTAAGTCTTTAAAAATAACACGATTAAATACACCAAGACCAATAAGTGTTTTCATCAAATCATTTAATAAACTAACAGCAGGAATAAAACCTTTGTGGGCCTAAAAATTATGGTAAAAATTTTCTCTTTCTTGATTGCCTGTTACGTTCAATGTTATTTAAGTCCCTTTTGATACTCCAGTAGTAGTCAGCAATCATTCGTTTGTCACACTGTCCCTAGTAGCAATCTCCCATTGTTTTGATATCCTGATGGAATCATTCTCCTTGCTCATCACTCACAATTATCTTAATATTTAACTAGATGTCTATATAAAAAATGTATATATTATATGTTATGTTGCATGTACAGAACTATTGTGGAATAAATACAAACAACGGAATTGTAGTAAATTGGTATATTACCAAGAAGAGTAGTATTTACAAAAGAGGTCATTAGTAGAATACAGGAACAAGGGTTTAGTAGAACGTATTATCGTGAGACGTAAGAGTCTGACCAATCGCACACTTCCAGTTCACTACCGGAAATACTTGACTGACTTGTTACTCGGTTGACTTCCGAGGCCTTCTCTCAAGGTATCGTCACTACTACTTTATGTAGTGCTTGGAACAGTCCATTATTGTAGACAAAAATGGAGAGCGCCCCAACATTATATATGAGTGTATTACAGATAAACATTATCAGTTAATTTAATTGGCAATAAATTGAAAAAATTTGGTACTTCTATTTGAAAATCTTTGACTCAAAAACACTTTTTCTTATAAAAATAATTTATTTCAGACTGCTGACAAAAATTGCTTGGCCTACTTGAACATTGATGGATTTCTACGATTTTTATTTACGATCAGCCAAGATGAGCCAAATGTTGCGATCAGCCAGGATCATAAATTAATCTTTCTTTCAAAAATGAGTAATTTCTATACAGCAAAAACAGTAGCTAACCATGAAAATCTAAAGCCATTTTCGGAATCTGCCTCTATCAAATTAGCTAAAAACATGTTTTCTTTCTTGGCACCAAAAATCATGTTGACCAGTGTAGTGTGTGGGTCAGGAAACTGATCTTGTAAACCAACCTAACCTCGTCGATCCACTCTTGTTATTTTACTAAATCAAGTTAAGTTTTGTAAATAACTTTTGCTTTGTGATTGACGTAATTGCATCCTCGGTTAAATAAATGTCAAAATTTCAAGTATTGTTTTGTAAATCAAGCAGTTTGTTGATTCTAATGCCCGAGTTGAGGTAGCATTGAATGTCGCTTGATGAGGTGAGGTTAAATAGTCATTTTCCAGGTAATGATTTTTTTTTGCTCATGAGTATAGTAACTGTTAGAAAGAAGACAGCATCAGCAATTACTCCTGCAATTCTGTCTTGAATATTGCTTTGATATGGATGGCAGATTCTTGAATTGCATTTTAGAGTCAAACTACAAAGTGTGACAGTTTCCCACCATCTTGTCTTTGGAAGTCACATGCTTGGTACAGGCGTTGAACGTTTTTCTTTTGGCTGCCATGTTCAGAAATTAATTACATATTTACCCCCATGAATAAGGAGTCAACTAAGGCAGAACTAATGTTGAATGGTATGAAACTGTGTTGAGAATTAGTTTATCATCTCTTCAATCTGATAGTGTGTCACTGACAGTACAGTTCAGAGTTCAACCCCATGAAATACTTGGCGGACCTGAAGCAGACTACCACCACATTTAATTTTGTTGTTTTTCATTTTTTTTTACTTTTTTCCATGCAGTCCTATCGATTGTTACTTAAACTTTCCAATTATCAAAAAAAAATTTGAAAAATTACAATATTCAAACAAATTTGGTTGGGGGTGTCAGTTTCTCATACAACATTATAGTAAATCAACCCTCCATTTTCAATCCACTATAAGGTTGTATGAGAAACTGCCTCCACTCACAAAAAAATTGTTTAAATATTGAAATTTCTGCAAATAATTTTTGTCATTCGTAAAGTTTAAGGTGTAAAAGATAATATTGCACTGAAAAAAAGTCCAAAAAATTTTATAATGAAGAAATTTACAGGTGGCGGTAATGTCGTACCAGTGATGGTTTCAAAATGGAGGCTTGATTTACTATAACGTTGTATGAGAAACTGATCCCCCCCACCACAGAAAATGTTTAAATATAGAAATTTTTCAAAATCTTATTTGTCAATCGTAAAGCTAAGGGGGTAATCAATAGGACTGTACTGAAAAAAGTAAAAAGATGGTATATTCTGAAAAACTTTTGAATGAGACAATTGAATTGGATCTATGTCAAAGAACCAGGAATTTGGTGCAAAATTTTAATGTGTCAAGTGCAGGGCTATCCACACACACACTTCAAGCGCATTCTTGCAAAGTTGGAATTTGGGTTCTACACAAGCTTTTTGCTTGTGGACTGAATACAAAGTTCCACCATCTGCAACAGTCCAGGAATGGCAACCCTTCATTTTTGCATCACAAAATAAGAAACCAGTGCCAACATCAAAACCCTGGCCGTCTTTGCTTTGTGTTTGGTGGAATACGAAAGGGGTCATCCAATTTGATCAGTTGGAACATGGAAGGACCATCATTTCAGATGTTTATTGCCAGCCAAATGAAGCTTTATATTGAAAGTGTATGGCTTTGCTAAATAGAAAAGGTCTAATTCTTCAACATGACAATGAAATTCAGCACAACTGATGTAAGAAAAAGTACTGCAGAATGGTGGTTCTACCTGTCCGCCATACTTACCAGATTTAGAGCCGAAAGATTCTCATTTATTTCAATCAGTAAAGCATGTCATAAGTGGAAGCAAATTCAGAAACAAAGAAACTGAAACAGTTTTTCAAACTTTTTTTCAGGAGAGAAAATCCCAGATTTGTTGAAACATGGAATCAAAAAGGTGTTTTCTCTTTAGGCTGCAGTCATCCAAAATAGAATTGATTACATTTTTAAAAAAATTAATAATTAAATAAATTTAACTTGCAGGCAAACATGGACCTTTGTACTCACAAAAAAAAAAAATGGTGTCTCAGAAGAATAGTTTTTGTCTTCTATTATTTTAACTAGCTTCACCCCTCGGCAATGTTTATTGATTTAAAAGGCTTTTAGGATTGGAATAAAACCAAAACATTTGATGAAAGTGAATTTATACATATTTTTGTTCTTGGGAATTTATGACAAAAATATTAAAAATTATTTACTAAGATTGTTTATTTCCAAGAATCTGTATCTATAAAAGTGACGAGGGTGGACGTTGTGTAAGTATTTGTTTGTTTGATAGATTTGACTTAGCATCTGCATTTTGTGGTCTAGCTCAACAGGACTTGTGCTCGGATCAAAATTTTACAATGCTAACAACACCTTGAAATATTTGATATAACCAAAATTAGGGGTAGAAAAATACATATTATCACCCCACAAAGTCAGGGATCAGTTTATGTATTGATTATAATATAGAATTGATCACCCCACTTTATATTATCTATATCTATATACATTGCTCCTCCCTCTCTCACCCTAATTCAATAGAGACATTCTACATTGTTATCTATATCTATAAAAGTGACGAGGGTAGATGTTGTGTATGTATTTGCTATGTAAATTTATCATAAGTTCTTTATTTTTATTATTCCTTAAACTACCCGAGTGAAACCAGGCTAAACTGCTAATAATTTTACATTTACATTTCTAAAAGCTAATACAATTAGAACTAATGCTATGCAATGTTTACCATTTACCAATTTATAAAAAAAATAAACATATAAAACACAATTTTTTATTCATAAATTTAAAAAACATTTACTGAATTATTAAAATATATGAATTCAGTTTAAGGAAATCCTTATTATTTACCATTTTATAAAATTTGAATCAATTGGCAATTAGCTGATGTTTTGCCAACCATTTCATTGTTTTTATATCCTTTATAATAAACTAGCAGTATAGCCCAGCATTGTTCAGGTGTAATGAAAGCTTTAAAACTAATCCATGGTCCTAGAGCTCAGACTCTTTGGACGTTGGCACGAAAGACTAAAAAGCAATAGTTGGTTCCAGTTAAAGCGAAACCATAGACTGAAAGAAAAATGAATGGATGCAAGTCAAATTTTTATTTCCTGGTATTGATATCAAATAAGTTTTTTTTGTTGTAAACTGAATTTTGAAGGCTAAATAAGTCCTCTGAGTAAATAGTATCATGGCTGAGACTAAGAACTACAATTATACCTACTTAAAGCCAAACCCGAAGCAAAAACTAAAATAAAAGGGCTGAAAAAGATACAGACATACAGGCAGATAAACAGACACACACACAAACATCTTGCCTTTTACATATACATATTATCAATTTTCTGCACTATTGTAAGAACTGCAACCTTGAAACTTCTGAATATCGTTTCTTATGTCTTTGTCTACAAGTGTATCAAATTTGATTAAAATCAAACCACTCCTTCTATAACCCAATTTTTTCGATTATCAATATTTATCAGGGGTACCTCAACACAAAACCTAGCTAAGAACACTCGCAGACACTTATGGTACAACTGTGTAAATTTTCAAGAAAATCGGTTAAGCCGTTTCAAAGTCTATAGGTAACAGGGACACACACACAGACACACAGATAAAGTTCTATTTATAAATAAGTTTAGATAGATATATAAAAAGCAATTTTTTATTCATAAATTTAAAAAACATTGACTGAATTATTAAAATATATGAATCCATTTTAATGAAATCCATATTATTTACCAGTTTATAAAGTTTGAATCAATTGACAATTAGCTGATGTTTTGCCAGCATTTCCAATAAACAATCTAATAAATATTTTAAAGAAAAAGTTAAATAATGTTCATTATTTTTGGTAATTGTCAAGAACAAAGAAAATGTACAAATTCACTTTCATTTGTTTAGATTTTATTAAAATTCTAATCATCACACTTTAAAACAATACACATTGATATCGGTTAGTCTTAGATGAGAACAGGTCAAAATTATAATGATCAGAGATTTATATATTTTTTTAAATCATATCACCCCAAGCAAGGCGATAAAGCCACTGATGCGCAGGGGGCTATGTAAGGGTAAAAAGAATAGAAAAGAGAAGGCCGGAAACCACATCCTAAACAGGGAACAAGGGATGAGCCTCTTCACCTGTTCAATAAATGTGGGTGGAGTGTGAACCGGGCGATAGTTTAGTCTATCTACTCCAATTGAAAAAGAAAAAAGAAAAGAGTAAAAAGATTGGCAAAGAGAAAGCCGGAAACCACATCCTAAACAGGGAACAAGGGATGAGCCTCTTCACCTGTTCAATAAATGTGGGTGGAGTGTGAACCGGGCGATAGTTTAGTCTATCTACTCCAATTGAAAAAGAAAAAAGAAAAGAGTAAAAAGATTGGCAAAGAGAAAGCCGGAAACCACATCCTAAACAGGGAACAAGGGATGAGCCTCTTCACCTGTTCAATAAATGTGGGTGGAGTGTGAACCGGGCGATAGTTTAGTCTATCTACTCCAATTGAAAAAAAATAAAAGAGAGAGAAAAGATTGGAAAAGAGAAAACTGGAAACCGCATCCTAAACAGGGAACAAGGGATGAGCCTCTTCACCTGTTCAATAGAGATGGGTGGAGTGTGAACCGGGCGTGCATAATGTTCCAATACCAAAACTGACGTAATTTAGAATATCAATATCTGAGTAACTATATATTCCAGGCAGACGGAATTAAGTTGATTTCAAGCTGAATAATAGAATATATTTATCAGAATTTGAGCAAGATATTCAAAGAAATGTTGATTTTATAAGCGATTTCACAAAGCTTAACAAACTTTCAATATGCGCACCACCTGTGACACAAGAAGTGCAGCTCCTGTCAAACACGCTGTAGCATGTCTTGCGTAACCTCAGTGACAACAATGAGAATCTACCAGGAAGATGGACCGGAGGTGTAACTGATTTTGTTTTTGAAAATTTACTACAAAGATATTAAACAATATTTATTAGACTTTATTTACAAAAATAATTTTCTATTTACAACATTCTAAAAAGGAAGGAATACAATTAAAATTAATGCTATTTATTACTTACCTATTTATAAAGATTGCGGATGTGCGGATGTGCGTTGTGGCACAGTGGATATCGGCTCGGAATAAGAAATCGGAGGAACCGAGTTCGAATTCCAGTTGAATTCCTTGCATTCACTTACGCGCAAATACCCTTGGGAAAGGTATTAATCCGTCTCTTCCCTCGAGTTATGGGTTAAATAATAGGACAGATTGGGTTCTATAGCCTTGGTCGGCAACCAGTCTACTGCAGAAAGCAATGGCAACCTACTGCGGGATAATCTTCTGCCCAGTCAGTCATGTCTCTTTCGAGACATGATTGCCCAAAGCATGTATTGCGCATGGCACTTAACTGACTGATTTATAAAGAAATGATTATGAAACAAATCAATATGAAAACAATTTTTATTCATAAATTTAAAAAACATTTACTGAATTATTAAAATATATGAATCCACTTTAAGGAAATCCTTATTACTTAAAATTTTAAAAAGTTTGAATCAATTGGCAATTAGCCAAAGTTTTGCCAAACATTCCATTATGTTAAATAAAATGTGAACATTTCATTTTTACATATATGTGAAACCAATAAAATGTAAACGCAAATTCTACTCGAGCAGCTTCTTTTCTTGCACTTTCAGCCTGTGTAATCTCCTTCCGTTCACTTGCTTCCCTGACAGCTACAATCTCCAAGAATTTAATTGTAAAGTCAATAGGCATCTCCTATCTCACTAATCTGCATCTTCTCTCTCTCTCTCTCTCTCTCTCTCATGCTTTTTTCTCTGTCCACTTCACTCTCATCAGTATTCTCATCCTTCTCTTACCCACTTCCTGACACCTCCTATAACCTGTCACTCTTTCTCATAACATAACCTATGTAACCCCCTGCAAAACAGTGGCAATAAAATGTCTTGCTTGGGGTGATATGATTATAAAAAAAAAATTCTATACTATTATAATGTGGATATAAAGTGGGAGATCAATTCTACATTGCAATCTATATATAAACTGATCCCTCACTTTATAATTAATTATAAAAAAAATCTCTTACTTTTTATCTCAGCCTTGTACCAGGTTCTGCTTGAGACGATGTTCAAATGAATGACATCATAGAGTTAACATGGAGAAACTCAAAATTGGAAGAAAAGCCTCTTAGATTTTAATCTGAGTTAATTGCTGTTAAGAAATATTTATGACGACATCAGACGTCTGAAAAATTTCTTTTTTACTTAAAGAATTAAAATCTTAATTTTTGAATCTTCATTAATTTCTAATTAGCAAAGAAACGCTAGTGTTCGAAAATCTGTTTACAGCAAGTTAGTGATTTTAGTTAGTTTAGTTATATCTTTCGTAGAGGAACCCGGCTTAAATAGAGACGAGTCTATCATCGTCACAAAATTAGATGGATTTCCAAGTATTAAACATAAATCTTTTGAACTCGGGTTACAATATCGAGGTCAATGAATTTAAGTCTTTTTTCACTTCCAGTCAAGAAGATTGGGTAGATCTTGCTTAACCTAAGAACTTTTACTGAAAAGAAAAAGATTTTTTGCAATTAAATAAAGTTAAAATGGTGGAACAGAAACAGAATTAAATTAATTTTTTTTAAATTCAGGCAATTGATTATTTAATTAAACCTGTTTTTTTCTCCCAGTCATTTAAATTTGTTCTCATTGAAAATTTTCAAGCCAACTTACTGCAATGTTTCTCATTAGCTTATGATGACGTCAAATTTGGGAAGTTTACACAATAAAAGTACATGATGTTCTTTGGTTTCTAAAAGAATAATTAAATTTTGCACAATTCTACATCATTTTCCTGCGTTGCTATTAATACATCAATGCAGAAAAGCAACGTACAAAGCATTGTAGACATTATTTAAATTGTTTGGACTGTTATCCTCATCTTTGTTGCCATATTCACCTTCAACAACTGTCTATATTTCTGAGATGAGGTATTGTAATTATTTACACTATTTACATTTTTTGGACTGTTGTCCTCATCTTTGTTGCCATATTCACCTTCAACATCTGTCTATATTTCTGAGATGAGGTATTGTAATTATTTACACTATTTACATTGTTCGGACTGTTGTCCTCATCTTTATTGCCATATTCACCTTCAACATCTGCCTATATTTCTAGGATGAGGAATTGTAATTATTTATACTATTTACATTGTTCAGACTGTTGTCCTCATCTTTGTTGTCATATTCACCTTCAACAGGTGTCTATATTACTGAGATGAACTATTGTAATTATTTACACTCTTTACACTGTTTGGACTGTTGTCCTCATCTCTATTGCCATGTTTATGACATTTTGGCCGTTGTACACTCCAGCTTTCTCCAGGTTTTAGGAATTTTGAAATAAACCTATTATTTCAATCACTGAGGTATATCCTTCTCATTCCATATGTGATGCCACTTCTAGATTCCATGTAGTTATCTCCCTTTAACTCAACTAATTTATTTGTTCACCACTGCTGTAGCCAGGTATTGAACTCACAACTCTTTGGTTCAAATCGCTGGAACTAACCAACACCTGTATCCACTGGGCCATGTATCTTTGAGTTGTAAGTTCAATACCTGGCTACAGCAGTGGTGAACAAATAACTTAGTTGAGTTAAAGGGAGATAAATACATAACATTCAGAAGTAGCATCACACATGGAATTAGAATGATATGCCCCAGTGATTAAAATAAAGGGTTCAGTTCAAAATTCCAAGTCCCTGAAGAAGGCTGTAGTGTACAATGGCTGAAACATCATAAACATGGCAATAAAGATGAGGACAACAGTCCAAACAGTGTAAATAATATAAATACTTCCTCATCTCAGAAGTACAGACAAATACAATGCATTTTTACAATAGCAGTATTAACTTTGTGCATAAGTGAATGCAAGAAATTCAACTGGAATTCAATATATAGTACCCAGTCTAAATAATGCCATTTTAATTACAATTTTCAGTACCTGATTATCTTACCTAAATAATGTTTTTCAGTTCCAATTAATGTTAATTCAAAGTAGAAATTTTGAAGTGCCTGCATGTAAAATATTCAGGATGTAGTCCATCATGACTCTTCACAGCATCTGTTTTGTTTTTTTCCATGTCTTGCAGGATGAAACCAATCATGACTCTCCACAACTTCCCTATTTTAATGCCATGTCCCTTTAGAATGTAGACAATCATTACTCTCCACAACTTTCTTTTCTTTTTTTAATGCTATGCCTTTTCAGAATGAAAGCAATCATAAATCTCCACAGCTTCCTTTTCTCTTGTTTAACCCGAGAACACAAACCATGAGTATATAGTACCCAGCGCAAATGACACCATTTTAATTAAATTTTCAGTACGTGATTTTCTTACCTAAATAATGTTTTTCATTTCCTATGAATTTTAACTGAAAGTACAAATTTTGAAGTGCCTGCATGTAAAATATTTCAAATAAAGATTTATATTTAATATTTTTTTGGTATTTTCAAAATCCGGTATGATATTGGAGTAGATAGATCTATCTATCACCCGGTTCACACTCCACCCATGTCTATTGAACAGGTTAAGAGGCTCATCCCTTGTTCCCAGTTTAGGATGTGGTTTCCGGCTTTCTCTTTCCCAATCTTCTCACTTTGTTTTCTTGTTTTTTTTTTCAATTGGAGTAGATAGATCTATCTATCGCCAAGTTCACACTCCACCCATGTCTATTGAACAGGTTAAGAGGCTCATCCCTTGTTCCCTGTTTAGGATGTGGTTTCTGGCTTTCTCTTTTCACTATTACGTAGCCCCCTGCACATCAGTGGTGTTACCGCCTTGCTCGGGGTGATACGATTAAAAAAAAAAAAAAAAAAAAAAAAAAAAAATATATATATATATATATATATATACACCTATGGTTAGTAGTGGTGTAACTTTAATTGATGGTTAGTGTTCCAGGGTTAAACTGAATATATTTTTTAATAAGTGTCGAATTATAAATGTACAAAGAATCTAAATTTGAAATTTGATCTTATGACGCAAGCAATAGGTGTCCAAATAGTGAAAATTGATAAACTTAAAGAATACACCAACCTTCAGATTAAAGTTGCCGCAACATAGAACATTCTGGCCATTAGTGTCCCTGTAAATCACTGAGATGCTGGGTCTGTACTTCTTCTTCTATGTGTCTTGTCCCTTCAGGACGTTGGCGATCATGGCCTTCCACGTTTCCCTATCCCTGGTGGCCTTGAGCACGCCTTCTCCTGTTACACCATGCAACCCTCTTTCCGTCATCCACCTGATTAGGTCCTTCAAATATGTTATCTATTGCTTTCCCCTGTTTCTTTTTCCCTCTATCTGGCCTGTTAGTATCAGATTCTCCAAGCCCTCCTTCCTCATTGCATGTTCCAGGAACTTCAGCTGTCTCTTCTTGATGCTCAGTATTAAATTCCTTTTTGTTTCCATCACTTCCAAGACACCATCATTGCTCACATGCTCGATCCATGATATTCGCAGCATCCTTCTGTAGAACTACATTTCAGTTGCTTCAAGTTTTTCCTTTTTCTATTGTCCAACATTCACTGCCATATTGAAGGACGGACAGCACGTAGCAATCCAGTACTCTCTTCCTAATTTCTAGCGAAATTGTCCTGTTTCTTAATAACTTACTCAACTTCTGGAATGCTTGCTTCGCCATGCCAATTTGCCTTTAGATCTTTGTGTCGCACTTTCCGTCTTCTGTTATAATGCTTCCCAAGTATTAAAATCCTACATTCTTCTTCTTCATGTATCATGTCTCTTCCGGACGTAGGCAGTCATGAACTTCCACTTGGCCCTGTCTCTTTTTTGTTGTTCTCAATGTTTTTTCTTCTTCGTATTTCCCCTAAACCCTGCTCCATCATCTATTTGCTCAAGCCTATCAAATATGCCTCACACTGCTTTCCCTCATCTCTCTTTCCTTCTATCTTTTTTTTTTTTAACCATATCACCCCGAGCAAGGCGGTTACACCACTGATGTGCAGGGGGCTATGTGAGAGTGAAAAGATTGGAAAAAAGAAAGCCAGAAACCACATCCTGAACAGGGAACAAGGGATGAGCCTCTACACCTGTACAATAGAGGTGGGTGGAGTGTGAACCGGGCGATAGTTTAGTCTATCTACTCCAATTGAAAAAAAAAAAAATGAAAAAGAAAAAAAAAAGACAAGTGAAAAGATTGGAAAAGAGAAAGCCGGAAACCACATCCTGAACAGGGAACAAGGGATGAGCCTCTACACCTGTACAATAGACGTGGGTGGAGTGTGAACCGGGCGATAGTTTAGTCTATCTACTCCAATTGAAAAAAAAAAAAAAAGAAAAGAGTGAAAAGATTGGAAAAGAGAAAGCCGGAAACCACATCCTAAACAGGGAACAAAGGATGAGTCTCTTCACCTGTTCAATAGACGTGGGTGGAGTGTGAACCGGGCGATAGTTTAGTCTACCTACTCCAATTGAGAAAAAAAAATGAGAAAGAAAAAAAAGAAAAGTGAAAAGATTGGAAAAGAGAAAGCCGGAAACCACATCCTGAACAGGGAACAAGGGATGAGCCTCTACACCTGTACAATATCTGCCATGTAAGTATTAAATTCTCCAGACCCTCTTTAAAATAAAACTATTATCTTATTGCTTCAGGAGTCTACATTGCTTAGCATTGAAAACATTCAGTAAAAGTTAGTATCTGTATGAGAACACATGAGTTGATGGAAAACACCCATAATGCCTGAACTCCAGTTGAAAACAAAAACTATGCAAAGATAATAATAATAATAATAGTATTACAGTTGTGACAATTATTATCAGAGTACTGAAAATGGCCTAGGGAAAAGAGGCTGGAGGAGTTGGAACCAGCCATAAAAATGGCTAGAATACAAAGTTCTGGAACAGTGAGGAGAATTGCTCTCACTTTATCTTGAATGTAAGCCACCACTCACTCCTGGTGTGAACACTGAATGAGTAAATATAATAATACTAGCAGTATAGCCCGGTGTTGCTCAGGTGTAATGAAAGCTTTAATCCATGGTCCTGGAGCTCAGTTTCAGCCTAAAGAATATTTGAAAAAAAAAAAATAATTGCGACAATTTACCAATCGCACCTAATATATATATATATATATATATATATATATATATAGAGAGAGAGAGAGAGAGAGAGAGCAGACATATGAATATGTCTGCCTCTATCACTGATATTAAGCACTTTTAAATAAGTACCACGCATATATAATATGTAAACAATATAATATATATAACAAATTGCATATATATATATATATATATATATATATATATTGTGTGTATTTTGGCAGCATTTTTTCATTAATGCAGGTTTCATTGAATAATATAGACAAGTTTTGTCTATTAATTTTGTGTAGGATCCGTTCATACCGTCTGATATACTTGATGGTGATGTCGTTAAAAGACAACAAAAAATCACAGTATTTGTTGAATTTTTTATCAGGTCTAAGCTTTCGGCTCACATAAGCCATTATCAAAGAGTAAATAATAACACACAGTAAACATAGAACATTTAAGCTATTAACAATAAAGATAACTGAATTGAAAATATAAGTCCATCCCTACCGTGGCGGATGGCCGAAGACAGTGACAAAATAGTGGTGTTGTGGTCCCTGGTCTGATTACAGACATTTGAGTACGTTGTTGGAAATATCGAAATTGATTGTATTCAAACCAGGTTTAAACTGTTTAATGTAGAGTGCTTCGAGGATTTTTAGTTTCTGCTTATTATTTTCTTGTTTGAGTATGTACGTGTTATCAACAAGCGTTTTTCTCAGAAGTGTGCGTCATTTAGAACAACACGGTTATCAACGCACACTTCTGAGAAAAACGCTTGTTGATAACACGTACATACTCAAACAAGAAAATAATAAGACTGAAAGACAAATGAATGGATGTAAGTCAAATTTTGATTTCCTGGTATCGATATCAAATAAGTTTTTTTCGTCATAAACTGAATTTTGAAGGCTAAATAAGTCCTCTGAGTAAATGGCATCATGGCTGAGACTAACAACTACAATTATACCTACTTAGAGCCAAACCAGAAGAAAAAACTAAAATAAAAAGGCTGAAAAAATACAGACATACAGGCAGATAAACAGACAGACACACAAACATCTTACCTGTTTTATATATATATAAATATATATATATATTATCGATTTTCTGCACTATTTTAAGAATTGCAACGTTGAAACTTCTGAATATCGTTTCTTATGTCTTTGTCTATGAGTGTGTCAAATTTGATTGAAATCGGACCACTCCTTCTATAACCTGATATTTTTGATTATCGATTTTCGAAATTTATCGGGGTACCTCGACACAAAACTTAGCTAAGAACACTTGTAGACGCTTATAGTAAAACTGTGTAAATTTTCAAGAAAATTGGTTCAGCCATTTCAGAGTCTATAGGTAACAGACACATACACACACACACACACAAAGTTCCATTGATATAAAGTTTAGATTAACAATATTAGTTTGGTATCATTCACTTTGTATAATTAGTAAGACTTGTATCACTAAACAATTATTATTTAAAAAACAATTCTTACAATGTAAAAATATTTTCTGGCTTTAAATAACCTGTAAAGAGTTGGTAAGCCATAGAAAAAGTTAAGCAATGAAATACTAATAAGCTACATGGGCACACCTTTTAAATTTATTTACATTCTCTGAAATATAAATGTGCAAAGATTACTATGGCCTCAAATTGGGGAATCATTTTATCTGTTGATTGTAATATATAATGATCCCCCACTTTATAGCCACTTTGTCGTCGTTTTTTTATTCAATTCTGATTAGTTATGAATACACCTCTTCTCTCTACCCCAGCTATGGGTTAATTAATAGGATTTGTATCAGCCCAAATCATTATCTCTAGATATTCTTACAATATAAAATATTTTCTAGCTTTAAATAACCTGCAGAGGGTTGATAAACCGTAGAAAAATGAATGACTCAATCAATCAAGACACATTATTTGACAACAGGTAATATACAGAGAAATGACAATCAGCAATTGGAAAAAACAAACACCAATAAATAAAAAACATCAATTAAAATAGCAAATTGTGTTTTTTTTTCAATGTTGCTGTGTTCTGCTGTCAACAAATACATTCATTTAATTATTTACATGTGGGTCAGACAAAAATTAAAACTTTGTAACAAATTAAATGGTAAATTTTTGATTTGTTCTCCGAAGGCAACCCCATCAGATCTTTCCAGAACACCCTTAATTCCATGTAAATGTATATGCTGAACTCAAATCGATAATTATTTATTGACGAAACCTACCTTTTTTCATATTAACTACCAGAAAAATATCGAACTTCTTGTCGCTGTTTATCTCACCCCGTAACCACGGTTCAAAACATGTTATTCATTGCAGAATGACTTCACGCGTAGTTTGTCAATTTTTTGGCCTATTTACTTCCTTTTTGCAATTACTACGCGGAAATTGAGTTCCGAAACAAAACAAATTGCATAGTAATTGCTCAAAAGAAGTAAATAGACCGAAATAAGTATCCTACGATTCAAGTCATTCAACAGTGAATCAGATATGAGAACGGTGATAAGGGGTGAGATATAGTCCGATTTTTTTCTGGTCGATAACATGAACAAAGGTAGGTTTCTTTAATAAACAATTATCGATTTGAGTTCAGCATATACATTTGCATGGAATTAAGGATGTTTTGGAAAGATTTGAAGAGGTAAAGGCCTTCGGGGGAACCAATCAAAAATTTACCAATTAAACTTGGGCAATGGTGGGTAGCCTTGCTAGTTTAGGAAATTGTTAATATTTTCAAATACGTATTCCCAAAATAAGGATTACTTCCGTTTCAATATGCAACAGCCTTCACTTAAGAAAATAGGTGTGCCCATACACATTAATAGAGAAATGCGTATACATGCACACAGATGTATACTGGTAAAATACTCAACAGCGTTACATTCTTACGTATCTGTTAAAAGATAACTTGAACATGGGATGAGATAAACTTATATCTACTTATAACATACGGCAAGTGTATTAAAGTGTTGTCGTTTGGCTATTGTTATTTTGATGCGAAACGACTTGTTTCCTTTTAGTTCAGGAAATAACAAACAGTTTGCTATGAAGTAAAGAAAAGGACGGAATGTGGTCAGATGAAGGATTTTCAAGCGATAAGTTCAGATTTTAAAGTAGAATAATATTTAATTGCCGGTTCAAATGGTCAGTCACAATAAAAAAAAATTAAATTAAAAATTAAAAAAAAAGACAAAAAATGAATATTTTTAGCAGTTTTTCAGATTTAAAGAAATAATTTCTTTTATTTTTCTGTTTGTCAAAAAAAAATCATTTTATAGATAACTTGGTGTTGGTATAATATGAGAACCAACACTGCTGGCCATAATTATTATTGAAGAAGCCTACAGTGTTTAACAATGATGATGTATTTCATACTATTTTTAAATGTTTATTGCTATGAATAATTCTATTGAAAATAGAATGGATCTTTTATTATTATTACTTTTGTAAAATTTTACAAGACAAATAGTGACGATTTTACCCATCTTGCTATATATATATATATACTACCAGCCATATTGTTAATTTTAGTGTTTTAACAATGATGATGTATTTCATACTATTTTTAGTATTTATTGCTATGTGGATAATTCTAAATGAAAATAGAATGGATCTTTTGTTATTATTACTTTGTAAAATTTTTACAAGACAAATAGTGACCAATTTACCCCATCGCACGCTATGTATATATATATACTACCAGCCATAATTATTAGGCCACCCAGTGTTTTAACAATGATGATGTATTTTAAAAGCATTTTACACTATTTTTAGTATTTATTGCTATGTGGATAATTCTAAATGAAAGCAGAGATGGATCTTTTATTATTATTACTTTGTAAAATTTTACAAGACAAATAGTGACAATTTCACCATCGCACACTATATATATATATATACTACCAGCCATAATTATTAGGCTACCCAGTGTTTTAACAATGATGAGTGTATTTCCTTTTATTTTTAGTATTTATTGCTATGTGGATAAAAATTCTAAATGAAAATAGAATGGATCTTTTGGTGTGTGTACTTTGCTTAATTTTACAAGACAAATAGTGACAATTTACCATGTATACATATATATATATATATACTACCAGCCATAATTATTAGGCCACCCCCAGTGTTTTAACAATGATGATATGTATTTCATACTATTTTTAGTATTTATTGCTATGTGGATAATTCTAAATGAAAATAGAATGGATCTTTTGGTGTATTATTATTAAAATTTTACAAGACAAATAGTGACAATTTACCCATCTTTACTATATATATATATATACTACCTTATAATTATTGAAGCCACCCCAGTGTTTTTAACAATGATGATGTATTTCCTTTTTATTATTTATTGCTATGTGTGGATAATTCTAAATGAAAATAGAATGGATGCATTTATTATTACTTTGTAAGTACACACAAGACAAATAGTGACAATTTATCTTACCCCTTTATATATATATATATATGTATACTACCGGCCATAATTATTGGAAATGCCCCCAGTGTTTTAACAATGATGATGTATTATACACTATTTTTAGTATTTATTGCTATATGGATAATTCTAAATGAAAATAAGAATGGATCTTTTGTTATTATTACTTTTTAAAATTTGGGGTAAATAATTAAACGATTACCCATCTCGCACGCTATATATATATATATATACACCAGCCATAATTATTAGGCCACCCCAGTGTTTTAACAATGATGATGTATTTCATACTATTTTTATTATTTATTGCTATGTGGATAATTCTATTATGAAAATAGAATGGATCTTTTTGTTATTATTACTTTGTAAAATTTTACACAAGACAAATAGTGAAGCAATTTACCCATCGCACGCTATATATATATATATACTAAAGCCATAATTATTAGGCCACCCCAGTGTTTTAAAAAATGATGTATTTCATACTACTTTTTAGTATTTATTGCCAAGCGAATAATTCTAAATGAAAATAGAATGGATCTTTTGTTATTATTACTTGGCAAAATTTTACAAGACAAATAGTGACAATTTACCCATCGCACGCTATATATATATATATATATATATATACTACCAGCCATAATTATTAGGCCACCCCAGTGTTTTAAAAAATGATGTATTTCATACTACTTTTTAGTATTTATTGCCAAGTGAATAATTGTAAATGAAACTAGAATGGTTCTTTTGTTAATACTGCACAATAACATGTGCATCAAATGAATTTATAAATATTTAATAATTATTTATATTGCAGTTTCATCAATGAAAGAATGAAGAAAATTTAGGGTGATTCGGACAAGTTCATCTTTGCTTCCTTGCCTTGTAAAATTTTGTAAAGTAATAATAAAAAAAAGAACAATTCTATTTTCATTCTGCAATAAATACTAAAAATAGTATGAAATACGTCATTTCTTTTAAAAAAAACTGGAGTGGCCTTATAATTATGGCTGGTAGTGTACCTTTTAAATGTGGCCTACAAAATTTTGTCACTAGTATTGTATATGGCCTACGCTAAAAAGTATTATAACTGTTTGGTAACAGATAATTACAGAACTGATGGTTTCAATTAAAGGATGCTGTTTTATTAAGTTTAGTAACAAGGAGAATCTGCAATATAATTGATCCTAACCTGGTAGCTCAACTCCAGTCACTTTCTCACCGACTTCATGTGACTTACCTCTGTTTCTTCTACAAATACTTTTATGGCTTCTGCTCCAATGAGTTTAGCTCTCAGATGACCTCTCTGCATGAATTTAGTCAAGCTACTAGACTAGCAATTAGGTCCCACCCTTTTACAGTGAAACCAATCAAATATTACCACAGCTTCTACTCTAGCAGCTTCTTTGCTTGGACTTCCTGCCTGCGGAATTCCCTTCTTTATTCTTGCTTCCCTGACAGCTACAATCTCCAAGAATTTAAATGCAATATTCATTGCCATCTCTGATCTCCTTGACTCACATCCTTTCTCTTACAAACCTTGTATCACGTTCTTCTCCCTTTCCACTCTACTCTCATGCAGCTCTCTTCACACCAGGGTTATCATCCTTCTCTTATCCATTCTCTGAAAACCCCTTTAACTTGTTCCCCTTTCTTATCACTCACGTCTTGTGTAACCGTCTATGTGCCAGTGGCAGTTCTGCCTTGCTTGGGGTGAAATGATTTTTAAAAAATATTTAAAAGTGCTATTTTAGTACATTTAGTAACAGGTCGTTAAAGAACTGTTAGTAGCAATGAAATGAATTAAAATTAAATAAATGTAAAAAATAATTAGTTTCAATAAATAAGCAAATACTTATATCTATAAATATACTCTTACTAAAGTAGGACATATTTAAACTGGGTAGGCCACATACCATACCAGAATTAAATAGGTAGGCCACCATACAAGCACTAATAACTTTTTCCTTAGAGTGAGGGTAGACAGATTCTACAGTGAGGGTAGATACAACTTAGAGTGGGAGAAGATACAATTTAGAATAGAGATAGACAAATTTTAAAGTGGGTACAGATACAATTTAGTGTGAAGGGTAGAACAAGGCAAGATATCCCCATACATGGATGAAAGAGCAAGAACAATCTATTCCTGTTGATTAAATAAAGTGTTCAGTTTCAAGTTCCCTGCAGGTTACCTAGATCAAAATAGCCATAACTGAACAGTACTAAAAAAAGAACAAGATGAAATATCCCTAGACATGAACAAGAGAACAACCTACCACAATATATTAAATAAAGGGTTCTGTCTGAAATTCCCTTAAGATTACCTGGTTATAAGTAAATTTCAGAAAAAGCAAAGAATTTATCAGTAATTAATATATCCAGACATTTAAGGAGAAACACTGTTTAAATCTATACAAATCTTGGTACAACTATAACTTCACAAAAAGTAAACATCAAATGATGACCCTGGTGTCAAGCAAGATTTTGGGATTAAAATATCATGACCATTAAATCAGGGCACCTCAACAATACCTCATAATATATCCAGGCTTTGTTAGCTTAAAGTGTGAGTTCCACAAGGATGCAGTCTATATCCACTTTGCTGAGAAAAAAAATAAAATTCCAAATCTTGATGCCAACTTTGGCCTGAAAACAGTATCTGCATGACAGTGGATAGTAGAGATTCTAATCAAATATTTCAAACCTTCAGCTGTCTTGTGATATAGTAACACTCAAACCAGTGCACTATCTGAGTTTTAGATGCTGATGTATGATATGACTAGCAGTATAGCCCGGCATTGCTCGGGTGTAATGAAAGCTTTAAAACTAATCCATGGTCCTGGAGCTCAGACATTGGCACGAAAGACTATAAAGCAATAGTTGTTTCCAGTTAAAGCGAAACTGTAGACTGAAAGACAAATGAATGGATGTAATCTAATTTTGATTTCCTGGTATTAATATCAAATAAAACTTTTTCATCGTAAACTGAATTTTGAAGGCTAAATAAGTCCTCTGAGTAAATGGTATCATGGTTGAGACTAAGAACTACAATTATACCTACTTAAAGCCAAACCCGAAGCAAAAACTAAAATAAAAAGGCTGAAAAAATACAGACATACAGGCAGATAAACAGACACACACACAAACATCTGACCTTTTATATATATATGTTATCGATTTTCTGCACTATTGTAAGAACTGCAACCTTGAAACTTCTGAATATCTTTTCATATGTCTTTGTCTGAGTGTATCAAATTTGATTAAAATCGGACCACTCCTTCTATAACCTGATTTTTTCGATTATCGATATTTATTGGGGGTATCTCGAGACAAAACCTAGCTAAGAACACTTGCAGACGCTTATAGTAGAACTGTGTAAATCTTCAAGAAAATCTGTTCAGCCGTTTCGGAGTCTATAGGTAACGGACACACACACAGACACACACAGACACACACACACACACACACACAGACAAAGTCCATTTATAAATCAATTTAGATATTTACTTTTTTCCGCTGGGAAAATATTACGCACAGCTTATCTTTACAGAGAATGCACTAATATTTTGTCTTTAATGTCTGTCATTATTAACGTCGACAGTGCAAGGGAAATAAAAAGTTTATCTTTCTCGTAATGGCGACGACAAATATCACTGGTTTATTTTATGACAATGGCAATTTTTTTCGATTATCGATTTTCGATATTTATCTGGGGTACCTCGACACAAAACCTAGCTAAGGACACTCGCAGACGCTTATAGTACAACTGTGTAAATTTTCACGAAAATCGGTTCAGACGTTTTGGAGTCTATAGGTAATGAACACACACACTCACAGATAAAGTTCCATTTATAAATAAGTTTAGATAAAGTTCAGTATGATAAAAGAGTCCTATACAAACAGAACAAAATATCATGACTATGGAGAGCTTTTTTTTAAATGCCATGTCCCTTCAACTCTCCACAAATTTCTTTTCTGTATTAATTTTCAATGTCTACTTTGGAGTGGAGACATTTCCAATTATCTTCAGTTTTAAATTTAGAATTGTCCTTCGCTCAGATAACCCACACCTCAAGATGAGGGAGCTCAAATGATCTTGCCATTTAACCCTAATGTGGAGGGAGAAGTGATAGATTCATGACTTTTCCAAGGGCATCAGTGCAAAAATGAACACTAAACAGGAAGATAGAATTTGATCTCAGTTTTACATTTATCGTATTGTAACAGAGGATAATACATGGCAAGATATTGTAATAACGTATTAGTTGGCTTAAGTTGGTTTGGGTTAGTGGATTTTACATAAGATCAACCCTTGCTGGATTATTATTGAAATTTTATATATTTTACTTAGTGACATCTACAGGTATAAAGTAGTCATTTGTATACAAGAATCTATAGGTAGCCAGAGGTTAATTTTATACTAGAATGTATAGATAGCCAGTGATCAACTTTATACTAAAGTGTATAGCTAGCTAGTGATTTATTTTATACATGAGTCTATAGGCAACTAATAGTCAATTTTATACAATTCTATAGACAGCCAGTGGACAGTTTCATACTTGATTCTATAGACAACCAGTGATCAACTTGAATCTATAGGCAGCCATTAATCAATTTTACACTCAAGTCTATCGATAGCCTCTTTATTCTACAGGCAACTATTGGTCATGTTTATACTCTAGTCTATATGCAGCTAGTGGTCATTTTTATACTAGTCTATAGGCAGCCAGTGGTCAATTTTATACTAGAGTCTATAGGCAGCTAGTGGTCAATTTTATACTTGAGTCTATAGGCAGCTAGTGGTCAATTTTATACTTGAGTCTATAGGCAGCTAGTGGTCAATTTTATACTTGAGTCTAGAGGTAACCATTGGTAACATTGCTTGGTTTGCAAGCACTCACCCAACAGATGGCTAACTGAGAAGGCAAAAAAGGTTTTCTTTAAGATCTCAGGGTTGGTAGTAACTGTGTTTCAATTCTCAAATTATGCCTGATCAATTATTTGGTCATTATTTAATTTGGGCATTATTAGAATATCTGCCTGTTATTTTTATAGTCATAATTGCATGATTATAAATACAGTGTGCTCTTCAAAAATGTGCACAAATTTTGCTTGTTAAAAACTGTTACAGTTTTATAACTTAATTTACATTTACACATTTCCAGTACTGCTTCAATTCACCTGAAGAGACTTGATAAGGTTGTGGGCTGATAAAAGAGGCAGTGTCTTTTTTTTTCTTCCAAGTGTAAACTATTTTCTCTCACCTGTGCTTTTTCTTGATGTCTGTAAAGACTAAGACGTCTTCGGCATTGATTTTTTTACGATAACGCATCAAAGAACCGGCACATGAATTCATTAATCCTTCATCGGCGACATGTGAAAATACAAATCCCTCTGCTCGAATAAAATCTAAACCTGACAGAAAAAAACAAAGAAAACAGTTTAGTTTTAATAATATTTAATCGTGATTATATTCTTAATATAAAATTTTTTTGTGATAATAGACAATCTTAAGTAAACTTGCTAAAACACTTATTTCAAAAATAGAACAAAAAACAATTTATACATCAACTTCAAAATTAATATGTATTTTAATAATTAAATATTGCAAATGCATAATAATTTAACAAGATTATCAGATAATAAACGAAGAAAACTATAAGAAAAATAGATAAAGATTTTTTTAAAATATGACATTGCTTTCTTTTAGCAATGAAAAATGTCCGTTAACTGAATATTAAGAAAAAATCTACACAATTCCAACAGCCAAACTGGTGGACAATGGCTGATGTGTCCAAACTGGATCTTGATATACCAAACTACCAAACATCTGACAGCCCGATGCAACCAACTTTGCCGGATCTTGCCCATTTCAATCCCCTTTAAGGTGCGAGTGAGATGCTTCTGGTCAAGTGTGTGAGATTCTTAGTATTGGGGATCACCCCCTTTTGGATACAAGAATAGACTTGCCTGATGTGTACATATAATTCTGCCTATACAGAGAACGGCAGTGGTTGCCAGCTCGCTGCGACTACATCTCTCACTGTCAGCTCTCTGCCTTCGAGCAGAGAGCACTAACCCAGTCGTGGTTCCGCCAAAGGGTAGAAGCACGACTGGGGAAAAATAGACAGGTATTTTTTGGCCGGGCCATATAGCCTGGAAATTCCACTCATAACTGACCATGTGTCACATGTTGCTCTTAGTGGGAGGGACGACTAAATATAGTGGTTGTTAGTGAGAGAGTTTAGTAAGGAATCAGTTGGCCCGTAAGTTGGTGCCTATTAAGTTGGAGTTGTTTTGGATATAGACTCATTACCCGGACATCTTCACTACAAAACTGTATATATTGATTCCTACTAACAGTATTTCTAGTATTCCTGAATTGACTAAACCGTGTTCCAGTTTGTATATTTTTGTTCAATATAACTTACATTTTCTGTCTCCATCTCTGCTTTTGTTATTTATTATTTTGTGTGGTTTCTCAACCAGAATCCACAACACTTAGTTACACAGAGTTGTTCACTAAAATTAAATGTGTGAATGGCCTCGTCAAAATCTTTGATTCAGAGCCACTGCCACCAGAGGTAGGGTAGGGGAGAAAGGGAATGGTGTAAGAGGATGATGATCTTGATGCTAGGATGCAAGCAGGTGTCAACAACAACAATCATGATTTTTAAAAAACAAAAATTATTAGATATATAAAAAGTTATTGATCAGTTATTGATAACCAAAATCATTTTTCTTTTTTAACCTTTGAAGATCTTCTGTGTGTTATCAATATATGGTATCTTCCAGAAGTATAAGTGGCCATGGTTAAATGCAAATGGCAGAACTGCCAAATAAATAGAACTGAAAACTTGGCAATAAACAAGAAAAAGGAAAAGAAAAAGTAACAAAGTATGCAAACGATGCATGCAAGGCAAACCAACAGTAATAAGGCAAGCCAACAGTAATATGACAAGCCAACAGTAATATGACAAGCCAACAGTAATAAGGCAAACCAACAGTAATAAGGCAAACCAACAGTAATAAGGCAAACCAACAGTAATATGACAAACCAACAGTAATATGACAAATCAACAGTAAAAAGACAAGCCAACAGTAATAAGGCAAATCAACAGTAAAAAGACAAGCCAACAGTAATATGACAAACCAACAGTAATAAGGGCAAATCAACAGTAATATGACAAACCAACAGTAATAAGGCAAATCAACAGTAATATGACAAATCAACAGTAATAAGGCAAACCAACAGTAATATGACAAACCAACAGTAATAAGGCAAACCAACAGTAATATGACAAACCAACAGTAATATGACAAATCAACAGTAAGAAGACAAGCCAACAGTAAAAAGACAAGCCAACAGTAAAAAGACAAGCCAACATTAAAAAGACAAGCCAACAGTAATAAGGCAAATCAACAGTAAAAAGACAAGCCAACAATAATATGACAAACCAACAGTAATAAGGCAAATCAACAGTAATATGACAAACCAACAGTAATAAGGCAAACCAACAGTAATATGAAAAACCAACAGTAATATGACAAACCAACAGTAATAAGGCAAATCAACAGTAATATGACAAACCAACAGTAATAAGGCAAACCAACAGTAATATGACAAACCAACAGTAATAAGGCAAGCCAACAGTAAAAAGACAAGCCAACAGTAAAAAGACAAGCCAACAGTAATAAGGCAAATCAAGAGTAATATGACAAACCAACAGTAATAAGGCAAATCAACAGTAATATGACAAACCAACAATAATAAGGCAAATCAACAGTAATATGACAAACCAACAGTAATAAAGCAAACCAACAGTAATATGACAAACAGTAATAAGGCAAATCAACAGTAAAAAGACAAATCAACAGTAAAAATACAAGCCAACAGTAACATGACAATCCAACAGTAATAAGGCAAACCAACAGTAATATGACAAACCAAAAGCAATAAGGCAAATCAACAGTAATATGACAAACCAACAGTAATAAGGCAAACCAACAGTAATATGACAAACCAACAGTAATAAGGCAAATCAACAGTAATATGACAAGCCAACAGTAATATGACAAACCAACAGCAATAAGGCAAATCAACAGTAATATGACAAACCAACAGTAAAAAGACAAACCAACAGTAATATGACAAACCAACAGTAATAAGGCAAACCAACAGTAATATGACAAACCAACAGTAATATAACGAACCAACAGTAATAAGGCAAACCAACAGTAATAAGACAAGTCAACAGTAATATGACAAACCAACAGTAATAAGGCAAACCAACAGTAATATGACAAACCAACAGTAAAAAGACAAGCCAACAGTAATATGACAAACCAACAGTAATAAAGGCAAATCAACAGTAATAAGGCAAACCATCTGTAATATGACAAACCAACAGTAATATGACAAACCAACAGTAATATGACAAACCAACAGTAATAAGGCAAATCAACAGTAATATGACAAACCAACAGTAATAAGACAAGCCAACAGTAAAAAGACAAGCCAACAGTAAAAAGACAAGCCAACAGTAATAAGGCAAATCAACAGTAATTAGACAAACCAACAGTAATAAGACAAACCAACAGTAATATGACAAACCAACAGTAATATAACGAACCAACAGTAATAAGGCAAACCAACAGTAATAAGACAAGCCAACAGTAATATGACAAACCAACAGTAATAAGGCAAACCAACAGTAATATGACAAACCAACAGTAATAAGGCAAGCCAACAGTAAAAAGACAAGCCAACAGTAATATGACAAACCAACAGTAATAAAGGCAAATCAACAGTAATAAGGCAAACCATCTGTAATATGACAAACCAACAGTAATATGACAAGCCAACAGTAATATGACAAACCAACAGTAATATGACAAACCAACAGTAAAAAGACAAACCAACAGAAATATGACAAACCAACAGTAATAAGGCAAACCAACAGTAATATGACAAACCAACAGTAATATAACGAACCAACAGTAATAAGGCAAACCAACAGTAATAAGGCAAACCAACAGTAATAAGACAAGCCAACAGTAATATGACAAACCAACAGTAATAAGGCAAACCAACAGTAATATAACAAACCAACAGTAATAAGGCAAGCCAACAGTAAAAAGACAAGCCAACAGTAATATGACAAACCAACAGTAATAAAGGCAAATCAACAGTAATAAGGCAAACCAACAGTAATATGACAAACCAACAGTAATATGACAAGCCAACAGTAATAAAGGCAAATCAACAGTAATAAGGCAAACCATCTGTAATATAACGAACCAACAGTAATAAGGCAAACCAACAGTAATAAGGCAAACCAACAGTAATATGACAAACCAACAGTAAAAAGACAAGCCAACAGTAATATGACAAACCAACAGTAATAAGGCAAATCAACAGTAATATGACAAACCAACAGTAATAAGACAAGCCAACAGTAAAAAGACAAGCCAACAGTAAAAAGAGAAGCCAACAGTAATAAGGCAAATCAACAGTAATAAGACAAACCAACAGTAATATGACAAACCAACAGTAATATAACGAACCAACAGTAATAAGGCAAAACAACAGTAATAAGACAAGCCAACAGTAATATGACAAACCAACAGTAATAAGGCAAACCAACAGTAATAAGGCAAACCAATAGTAATATGACAAACCAACAGTAATAAGGCAAGCCAACAGTAAAAAGACAAGCCAACAGTAATATGACAAACCAACAGTAATAAAGGCAAATCAACAGTAATAAGGCAAACCATCTGTAATATGACAAACCAACAGTAATATGACAAACCAACAGTAAAAAGACAAACCAACAGTAATATGACAAACCAACAGTAATAAGGCAAACCAACAGTAATATGACAAACCAACAGTAATAAGGCAAGCCAACAGTAAAAAGACAAGCCAACAGTAATATGAAAAACCAACAGTAATATGACAAACCAACAGTAATAAAGGCAAATCAACAGTAATAAGGCAAGCCATCTGTAATATGACAAACCAACAGTAATATGACAAGCCAACAGTAATATGACAAACCAACAGTAATATGACAAACCAACAGTAATATGACAAACCAACAGTAAAAAGACAAGCCAACAGTAATATGACAAACCAACAGTAATAAAGGCAAATCAACAGTAATAAGGCAAACCATCTGTAATATGACAAACCAACAGGAATAAGGCAAACCAACAGTAATATAACGAACCAACAGTAATAAGGCAAACCAACAGTAATAAGACAAGTCAACAGTAATATGACAAACCAACAGTAATAAGGCAAACCAACAGTAATATGACAAACCAACAGTAATATGACAAACCAACAGTAAAAAGACAAGTCAACAGTAATATGACAAACCAACAGTAATAAGGCAAACCAACAGTAATATGACAAACCAACAGTAAAAAGACAAGCCAACAGTAATATGACAAACCAACAGTAATAAGGCAAACCAACAGTAATAAGGCAAACCAACAGTAATATGACAAACCAACAGTAAAAAGACAAGCCAACAGTAATATGACAAACCAACAGTAATATGACAAACCAACAGTAATATGACAAACCAACAGTAATAAGACAAGCCAACAGTAAAAAGACAAGCCAACAGTAAAAAGACAAGCCAACAGTAATAAGGCAAATCAACAGTAATTAGACAAACCAACAGTAATAAGACAAACCAACAGTAATATGACAAACGAACAGTAATATGGCAAACCAACAGTAATAAGGCAAACCAACAGTAATAAGACAAGCCAACAGTAATAAGACAAGCCAACAGTAATATGACAAACCAACAGTAATAAGGCAAACCAACAGTAATATGATAAACCAACAGTAATAAGGCAAGCCAACAGTAAAAAGACAAGCCAACAGTAATATGACAAACCAACAGTAATAAGGCAAACCATCTGTAATATGACAAACCAACAGTAATATGACAAACCAACAGTAATATGACAAACCAACAGTAATAAGACAAGCCAACAGTAAAAAGACAAGCCAACAGTAAAAAGACAAGCCAACAGTAAAAAGACAAGCCAACAGTAATAAGGCAAATCAACAGTAATTAGACAAACCAACAGTAATATAACGAACCAACAGTAATAAGGCAAACCAACAGTAATAAGACAAGCCAACAGTAATATGACAAACCAACAGTAATAAGGCAAACCAACAGTAATATGACAAACCAACAGTAATAAGGCAAGCCAACAGTAAAAAGACAAGCCAACAGTAAAAAGACAAGCCAACAGTAATATGACAAACCAACAGTAATAAAGGCAAACCAACAGTAATAAGGCAAACCAACAGTAATATGACAAACCAACAGTAATAAGGCAAGCCAACAGTAAAAAGACAAGCCAACAGTAAAAAGACAAGCCAACAGTAATATGACAAACCAACAGTAATAAAGGCAAACCAACAGTAATAAGACAAACCAACAGTAATATGACAAACCAACAGTAATATAACGAACCAACAGTAATAAGGCAAACCAACAGTAATAAGACAAGCCAACAGTAATATGACAAACCAACAGTAATAAGGCTAACCAACAGTATTATGTCAAAGCATTCGCAAACTGAGAATTTATAAATAAATCAAAAGGATTTTTACCGGAAAAACATATATTTGAAAAATATTAAAGATTGGTGAAAAATTCTCAGCCTGACCAAATGACCAAATTTTCAGATTTTTTTGCAGAAGTACTTTTGGGTCAAATTGAGGACTTTTTACAGCACCCCCTTTCCTAACTGATGAAACATTCCAAACCATTTGCTTCTTCATCTCTAATTCCTTGGAAAATGACCTGACGAGTTACATTCCTTAGTTCTGCCAGTTCAGACCTTTACATCTATTACATGCCAGGTACACTGATTTATCCTTATTCCCTTTTGTATTCTATTAGCAAAGAAGGAAGTTCCACCAAGACTGCTTCTTTCTTTGGAAAATTGGCGCCAAAGAGAATGTTTCCCTGATAACAATCTTGTTTATTCCCTTATCATAACCTACATGTACTTATTTTTTTAAACAAATTCTTCAATAACCTTCTACCTTGAGTGTTTCTTGAGTCCTGTATTGAGTATTACAAGTTACATTGTTATTTTTTTTAATCATTTTACCTCAAGTAAGACAATAAAGCCACTAAGATGCAAGGGGTTACAGAGAATATAAGAAAAACTTTTTTAATTATTAAGGAGTGAAAATAAAAAAAGAACAGGAATTAAGAAGACATTTCATTTAAATTTTTGAAGATCAAAGTTGAGTGGAAAGCAAGAAGCCGGAAGAGAGTTCCACAAGCGAGAGAAGAAACTGTTAGCATAGGACTTATAATAATATGAGAAGAAGAAAACATAATTAAGGAGAGAGAACAATAAAAGAAGAGGAATTAAGAAGACAGAGGATAACGACTGACATTGCATTTAAATTTTTGAAGATCAAAGTTGAGTGGAAAGCAAGAAGCCGAAAGAGAGTTCCACAAGTGAGAGAAGAAACTGTTAGCATAGGACTTATAATAATATGAGAAGAAGAAAACATAATTAAGGAGAGAGAACAATAAAAGAACAGGAATTAAGAAGACAGAGAATAACGACTGACATTGCATTTAAATTTTTGAAGATCAAAGTTGAGTGGAAAGCAAGAAGCCGGAAGAGAGTTCCACAAGCGAGAGAAGAAACTGTTAGCATAGGACTTATAATAATATGAGAAGAAGAAAACTTAATTAAGGAGAGAGATTCTTTGACCAAATCCGAAAGCTTGCAGATCGACGGCAGAAAGTCTTGGAAAATGATGGTCTTTATTTCAGTGGAAACAGGATGAGCAATAACTGAGCAGTACTAAAAATAAGAACTAGACAAGATATCCCTAGACATGGGCAGTGGAACAGTGTGTATTTGGACTCAGTGAAAATGGGATGAGCAATAACTGAGCAGTACAAAAAATAAGAACTAGACAAGATATTCCTAGACAAGGGCAGTGGGATAAGAACAGTGTTCCTCTGTATATTAAATAAAGTGTTCAGTTTGGAATTCCTTGCAGGTTACCCAAATTGATATACACTTGATAAAGACCAGAGAGCACATCAGCTGAAATGTTGTGATAGCAACAACAAAGATAAGGACAATAGTTCAAATGTAAACAATTGAAATAATGATAACACCTAACTCCAAAAATTTGGACAGAAATAATTTTTTTTATTCTATATCTTGATATTATTTCGAACACTTGTTCTCATCTTGTTTGATGTAGATGTTATTATAGACACAACGTTTCAAGCAAGTACCCTCTGGCCATCATCAAGTGTACGTTAATTGGCTGATATGGATTATCTGTTGATTATTATGATATATATCCTGATATTAATTATTGTTCTCTCTAGTCAGAATCAGTGTGTCACTACCAAAGCCAAAGATTGAACTCATGACAACTAAATGATAATAACACATGTATAACCAACTGCTACATCAACGTTTCGAAAGATACTAGCTGTGTATTTTTGGAGCCTTTTATATTCAGTGTCAGATGTCTTGACACTAGGTTATATTAGTGGGTTCGTTCCACTTTTTCATAATGTTTGGTTGGTTGGTTGGTTCATTTAACCAGCATATAAACCTTTTTTAGGTCATTTAATGCTGAAAATGGTTTTGATTTGTTTTTTAGTTTATTTGTTTTTGTTTGATTATATGTTTTTCTCAAAAAGGTTTTGTTAGTAACGTTTTTTTATTCAAAAATTTTTGTTGGTAACGTTTTTTTTATTCAAAAAAGTTTTGCTGGTAACGTTTTTTATTCGAAAAAATTTTGTTGGTAATGATTTTTATTCAAAAAAGTTTTGTTGGTAACGTTTTTTTTAGTTTTTGGGGGTGGTTAACTATTTGCCCATAGCTGGGACCCTAACAGGTGCTACCACTCTGGGTCAGAGTAGACCTGGGAACAATAGCAATTAAGCGGTGGTTCCATGCTCCTCACAACCTCCAGTCAGAGGCCTTGCTGCCGGATGCAGTTTACCGTCATGCCCAGGACCATAATGTTTGGTATTTATTTCTGAGATGAGTCATTTTGAATATCTTGGTATTATTTCGAACTATTGTCCTCATCTTGGTCGATATAGATATTATAGACACAATGTTTATTTTTTGTTCATTGATAAAAATGAATCTAATTTTATTTTTAATTTGACACTGCCAGTATTTAATGTCAGTATTAAAACAATCATTTAAAAGTATGCATAACATCTTTTGTCTTTCTTTCTCATGTATTCTGAAATGGCATCTCCTGAACAAAAAGTCTTTGAGATTACACAGTAAGTTCATTTGGAGTCAGGAAATTCACACTTGCAAAACCACTTGCCAAGTTATGGAATCTAATCTTTGGGTGGGAACCATTACTTTCTGATAACAAGGATTCAACAGAAGTGCTAGAATTTAAAGCATAAAACATGATGCAACTGACGTGTTTTTGTTTTGTAAGAAAATGTTACACAAACCTTTGCAGATGACTCAGTATATTAGATGAAGAAGTATGCACTTTTAACTTTGTATAATAAGAGAGACACTACCAATTTTACAAGTACAATAATATAACTGTATTAATTGGATTGGCAGGAAGAAAGGGGAGCAATAATGTTTTTGTAGAAGGAAGGCCTTCTTGACTTGGAAAGAAGACATTAAAATTCTCAGCTTTAAACAAGACTTATAAATAAATAAACGGTAAATTCTGTCTGTCCTTCCATTTGTCTGTCTGTTCTCTAACTCAGGCCACACTTGCTCTACATAGACATATTATACACTAGCAGTATAGCCCGGCATTGCTCGGGTGTAATGAAAGCTTTAAAACTAATCCATGGTCCTGGAGCTCAGACTCTTTGGACGTTGGCACGAAAGACTAAAAAGCAATAGTTGTTTACAGTTAAAGCGAAACCGTAGACTGAAAGAAAAATGAATGGATGTAAGTTAAATTTTGATTTCCTGGTATCGAAAAACTGTGAATTTTAATTCTTTTTTCTTATAAATTTAGTTCAAAATATCTCCCAAACCTTGTGAATTGAGGAAATCAATTTTATTGATTTCAATAATCAATAAGCATTGTTTTCAAAATGCCAAGGAATCAGAGTTAAAATGAGAAGTTTCATGACATGAGGTTTTGAAGTTCCTGAGAATTTGTGATTTAAAGATCTCAGCTCAACTGAAGTTTAATGGAGTTTGTGATTTAAAGAACTCAATTTTTGGCCTGAATTGAAATTTTAGCCCAAATCAAACTTTTGACCAAAATTGGTCTTTTAGTCAGAATTGGACTTAAAGCCAGAATCAGAGTTAAAGTGAGGCTTTGAAGTCACAGAGAGTGAACTGAGGAATTGAAATTATTTCTTCAAAATTATCATTGTCATTTTTTAAGCTGGATCAAAGATCTTTTTAGCTTTGGGCCAGAGACCCAGTTAGTCCTCCAAATGAGCTAACTTTAAAGTTTGCACAGAATGCATCCTTTAAACTAACAGGTCGGTGCAAAAGATTTTGCCGATTTAAAATTTCATCTTGAAAATGAAAAACTGTGTGCTTTTGAAAATCTTTATTCATAACAATAACAACCTTTGCTCTCTATAACTTGATTCCAACTGTCAACGAGCTTATAAATGCCTCGCTTGTAAAATTCTTTAGGTTTTGATGTGAAATATGAATCTAACTCATGTTCAATCTCCTCTCATGATATTAACCTAAGGCCATCTAAATGGTTTTGTAATCCTCGAAATAAGTGATAATCCGAGGGAGCTAGATCAGGAGAATATGCAGGATGTGGCAAGATGGCACTTCTCATCACCTGTGACAAGCCTACCCAAAAATGGTGTCTGACGGTGTCATAAAAGCAAAGATTCGCAACAAGAAACATGTTGTCGCAGGTTCTCTAGAGACAGTTCGTGCAGGACCCATTTTTCCGAATACTGAAATCTTCCCCATTCTTTTCAGTTGGCGTAACGCTGTTGCATGGGGTACATTAAATTGGTGTGCAAGTTCTCTTGAGGTTACCGTAGGGCTTTGAGTAACAGCAGCATTCAACACATCTGAATCAAGTTTTTGGGGGCAACCACTTCTAGCCTCATCTTTCCAGCTGAAATTTCCTTACCGAAAACAAGAAAACCACCACCTACAACTTCTTTCTTTCACTGCATCAATTCCATAAGCATCCTGAACAGGATGCTGCATTTGCATTGGAACCTCTGTGAAAATCATAGGGTAGAGCATGCCTAATATAATCTTTAGCAGGGAAAGAACATTGGTGAGAATATTGCAGAAAAATAAGAATGATTCTTTAATAATCTGAAAGAAAAAGTTCTAAATTAATCATGTTTAGTAATAACAATATGTATAAAATAAATTACAATGATTTAAAATGCCCCTTTTACAAACTGGCAAAAACTTTTACACCGACTTGATAGTATACCAATAAATGCTATGAATATGATAAACAGAATGTTTGAGTAACAAGAATGTTTTGATGAAAATAGGAACAAGGAAACTCTGGTTTACAATTAGAAAGAGACAACTTAAATTTCTTGGACACATATTGAGGAAAGAAGGCCCAGAGAATTTAAAACTTGAAGTCAAGAGAAGCAAGAGGGAAACAGTAACCTATTTAATTGATAGTTAATAGAATAAGGACAAAACCAGATGGTAAAAAGTTAAAGACAAGAAGTTGTGGAGAGCCGTTGCTCACTTCCTGAAATAACATGTCACATAAAGAAAGATACTATTATGGCTTCTTATCAACTCTTCTTGTTGGTTATTTAAAACCAAAACATATTTTGGGGTTTTAAGAATAATTTTTTTTTGGCAGGTGAATATTGCATTAATAATTTTTTAAAATAAAAATGATTTTTCGATATAAAGTCTTACTATTTATTCCATAGCTGGGGAAAAAAAGGTACCAAAGACAAATCTGTTTCAGCAGTCAAGTAGGACGATAGTCAGTCTCTCTCTCTCTCTCTCTGCTGTCAAGCAGGACAATAGTTACTCTCTCTACTTCAGTGCATGAGTAACACGGCTCTCCACAGCTTCCTGCTTTCAGCAATACCTTCTCTTTTATGATCTCACTTGTCAAGATCTGTCAACTAGGTTACTTCCTGTTTTCTTTTGCTTCTCTTACAGCTTTAATCTGCCCTGTGAGTGTTAGATTTTCCAAGCATTCTTTCCTCATTCTACTTATATGTTAAGTAGGTGAAGAACGTGACTCTCCACAGCTTCCTTTCTTTTGTTGCTTTCAAGAAAAATTATTCCTTTACAAAGCCTCTTTCTCTTCATCATCCATCCATTTGCTCAAACTTTCCTCTGCTTCTCTTGGCTTTGACATGCCTTGTGAGTTTTTAATTATCTAAGCCTACTTTTCTCATTGTTTCACAGCTTTCTTTCTTTTACTGCTTTCAGGATTACTTGCTTATTCATGAACACTTTTTCTTTTTGGGATACTTGTTTTTCTATTCTACTTGTCAACTAGGTTACTTGCTGCTTTAATCTCTCTGGTAAGTGTTAAATTCTACAAGCCTTCTTTCCTTATTCTCTTGCAGATTCCACACTTTAGGATAAGAATAATTGTGGCTCTTCACAGCTTCCTGTATTTTGTTACTATCAGAATTTTTTTCTGTGTATGACCCTTGGCTTTTTGGTAAATATTCCTCCATCAATTTTCACAAATTTGACAAATTCTGGCTAACCATTTTCTGTTGCGTCTTTTGTTAGCAATATGTCCTGTGAGTATTTACACTATTCACATCATTTGGACTGTTCTCCTCATCTTTATTGCCAGATTCACATCATTCAGACTGTTCTCCTCATCCTTATTGCCAGATTCACATCATTTGGACTGTTCTCCTCATTCATATTAATGACATTTCAGCCATTGTATGCTTGAGCATTTTTCAGGTAATACAAAGTGCGATGGATAATTCGTCACCCAAATTACACAAAAATGAAAATAATACTGACATTTCATTTTAAAAGATATATTTACCAAAATGACACAAAAATATCTCGAAATGCTAAAGAGTAAATTTATTCAATAAAAATCGCCATTGGCTTCAACCACAGCTTCCAGACGGCTTCGAAATCTCCTACAACTCTTGTGGATAGTCTCCTTAATAAATGCTGCTATAATCCTTGCCTTCAGTTCATCTTTGGGGCTACTAAAATTTTTTATTGTCTCTTGCTCAACTGCACCCTGCACATAATAATCAAGGGGGTTGCAGTCGGGGGGTGGGGGGGTGGGGGGGTAGGTGACCAGATGTAAGGTGTGATGTGGATGCTGAAATTGTCTCACAGCCATGACTGGGGTCTCTTGCCTGTGTAGCATGGTGCAGAGTCCTGTTGCTAGATATAGGGACTTTCAGCAGCCATCCTCTTGAACCAGGGTAGCACTACCTCCTCAAGGCACTTGATGTAAACCTCTGTGTTAAGTTTGAGGCTCTCATCAATAAATTTGGGAGTTCTTTTATCAGAATGATCAGAGATAGTTTCCTGAGTTACTGTACCTTCATAATCACCATTAGACTCATCCGACTCTTTCTGAATGTCTTTGCACTATCCTCAGAGTGACACCCAAACACTCTAAAATGTTTATATTGAAGCTTCCAGTATGAATGCCAAGCAGTACAGCATTGTTTCCAAATTTCTGGCAGAGTGAATTGCGTCTTGATGCTGTACTGATTAAAAACTAAGAATTAAAATCAACCTTCTTCTTCACTTAAAAAAAAATTCAATGATGTGTGAAATCCTGGTTTTTCCCAAATAGAAAAAGGATTGACCATGTGCTTAAAAAAAAGTCAAAACCAAATTTCGCAAGTAGATGTAAAATTGATTTTTGATCAATGGGAGCGACTTGCGAGACTTGAGGACTTCACGAGCAAGTGCTAAAATCTGAATACTTTAAAAGGCCCCAGCATCAAGACAGTCAGTCAGGGGATGGAAGCAACAAAGACAACAAGCTAAAATGTAATGAGAGAAGCTTCAAGCTGACCCGGACATTTGTCCTATCTCTCTTTCCTTCTGCTGATTCATTCTACTTCTTCATTCAAGGACATTCCTACTGAATACATACATACATATGGATGTGCGCAAAACTACGCATATACTTTTTCAACAATTACTACTACGAACATTTTCTACAAATCCTGATACCCATAACTTTATCATTGAACACGAACTCTACCCTTAACTTTAATAATGTTTCTAATTGAACATTAACTTCTACAACTTGTGTTATTCTTTCCTTTTAATAAATTTCTATTTTAACATGAAAAATGTATATTTTATTGTTACACTATTCCACATATTCCAACCTGCTGACAAACAACCTTCTGATAAAAACCTTCTGATAATTCTGATGATGATAATTCTGGATAAAACTTGTAAGTTGTGGGGAGTTCAGTTAAGTATGACACAAGGCCAAACCAAGAAAGATTAACCATCTCCCTACAGCTTCAGTGCAATCCTTTTTCGATTTGGGAAAAACCAGTATTTCATACGTCATTGTGAATTTTTGTAAAAGTGAAGAAGAAGGCTGATTTTGATTCTTAATTTCTTATTCACTACAGTGCTCTTTTTTTTAACAGACAGTGCCCAACTGACCCTACTATAGTCAACAAAATCAAAAACAATGTGCATGCACTAAATTAAAAACATAATGGAAAGCAAGAAGCTGGAAGAGAAATCCAAAAGCAAGAAGTATCAGTTTCAGTTTTGTTTAACAACATATCAACACCTCTATATTTTTTTTAAAATCTTCGGTTATAATGAGAAGATTTTAATGAACATTTTTTGTTTTTATTCTTTTTTATTTTAGAAAACTGAAAATGTCTTCTAGTTTTGCATTCAAAAATGTTTTGCTGAGAATAATTTTTTTTCCTTAAAAAATGTGTTATGGTAATAATTTTTTCTTCAAAAATGTATTGTTGGTAATACTTTTCCTCCAAAAATATATATTTTTCTATAAAAGTCAATTTTTGTGTATATATTTCTATAAAAGTGTATTTTTATACTTTCATAGTGTTTTGAACCCAATCTAGGAGTTAACTATTTACCCATAGCTGGGACCCTAACAGGTGCTACCACTCAGAGTCAGGGTGGACCTGGGAACAATAGCAATTAAGAGGTGGTTCCATGCTCCTCACAACCTCTCAATCAGAGGCCTTGCTACCGGATGCAGTTTATCGTCATACCCAGGACCCAAGAAGTGTGATAGAAGAAACTGTTTTTTTTTTTTTTTATAAGCGTTTCACCCCGAGCAAGGCATGTCACTGCCACTACTGTGCAGGGGGCTACGTAGAGTGGAGAAAGGCTGATTAAATATAGGAAATGACAGAGGGTGGGTGATAGGCGGGTAAGGATACCGAGAATGAGGGTTGGGTAGATGAGAGTGTTGTGAGAATAGTTGGGAGTTAGTGTGATAGGAGGTGTCTATTGACCCTACATTTAAACACCTGGAGATTGTAACTGTCGGGAAAGCAGACTTGTGGAAGGGAGTTCCACAGGCGGGAAGCGCGAGAAAAGAAGCTGTTGGAGTAGAATTTACGGTTACATCTTATTTGTTTAACTGTAAAAGGGTGGGACCTAGTTGCTAATCTAGTATCTTGTGTAAATTCGTGCTTAGGCGGCACCAGTGATCTAAGCTCATCGGAGCAGAAGCCATGAAAGTACTTGTAGAAGAGGCACAGGGAAGCCACATCACGCTGGTGTGAGAGCGGCTGCAGCCGGTCTGCCAAGTCAGTATCAACCACGTTACAGATCCTCCTTTGTATTTTGTCAAGAAGCCCAAGGAGAGCAGCAGGGGCACCCGACCAGATATGGCAGCAATATTCAATACACGGGCGGATGGTAGATTTGTATATGTGCAGAATAGATTCAGGTGGGAAAAATTTCTGGGCCCTGCACAGGGAGCCCACTTTCATAGCAGCAGATTTGGCAATGGATTCAATATAGTCATTCCATTTGAGGTCCGCCGAGAGTGTAAGGCCAAGGAGGCGTAGTATTTTACTCTCTGGGAGGCTAGCCTGTCCCATGCTAATGGGAGGTAGATGCGATTGTCTATGGTGATTAGTTGATAACAGATTTGTTTTGGAGGCATTGAAATTTACCAACCATTTCCTACCCCAGGTTACTACGGATTGGAGGTCCCTTTCAAGTACGGCAGCGAGGTTCACTTTGTCGTCCAGACCTGGTTTCTGATTGATGCGGGAGTAGATTGTTGTGTCGTCGGCATACATGCCAACTTGGGATCTAATGGTGTCGGGGAGATCATTAATGTAGATCAGAAAGAGCGTGGGACCTAGGATAGAACCTTGAGGGACGCCCGCGTTCGTCTGGTAGTTTTGGGAGGCATGCCCATTTAATACCACCTTCAATGTGCGGTTAGAGAGGAAAGACTGTTAGCATAGAACTTATAGTAACATCTAGCCATTTCAAGTGTAAAAAGATGAGACCTACTTGCCAGTCTAGTACAGCATTCAAATTCATAAGCTCTAGGTAACAAAGGGAAAAATTAATCAGTTACTTTGAAAATTGTTAAAGAAAAGGCACTGTGTTATGTTATGATGGTGGAAAAGTTAACAAAGCCAAGATACCAGGTTAGGACTAAGAACATTGCAGATTCTCCCTTATATTGTAGTTTATTATAATGGAAACTAAATGTTTGTAGTGTAAAATGTTTTTCTATCATTAGACAACAGAACTATAGAAATATTTATGTAACTGATTCACCAATGAATCAGGTGCATTGACAAAGAAAGAGATTATATTGAAAACTAAATATTATGTAAAATGTTTTTCTATCATTAGACAACAGAACTATAGAAATATTTATGTAACTGATTCACTAATGAATCAGGTGCATTGACAAAGAAAGAGATTATATTGAAAACTAAATATTATGTAAAATGTTTGTCTATCATTAGACAACAGAACTATAGAAATATTTATGTAACTGATTCACTAATGAATCAGGTGCATTGACAAAGAAAGAGATTATATTGAAAACTAAATATTATGTAAAATGTTTTTCTATCATTAGACAACAGAACTATAGAAATATTTATGTAACTGATTCACTAATGAATCAGGTGCATTGACAAAGAAAGAGATTATATTGAAAACTAAATATTATGTAAAATGTTTTTCTATCATTAGACAACAGAACTATAGAAATATTTATGTAACTGATTCACCAATGAATCAGGTGCAGTGACAAGGAAAGAGATTATATTGAAAACTAAATATTATGTAAAATGTTTGTCTATCATTAGACAACAGGACTATAGAAATATTTATGTAACTGATTCACCAATGAATCAGGTGCATTGACAAGGAAAGAGATTATACTGAAAATTAAATATATATTGTATAAAATGTTTGTCCATTGTAGGCTATAGGTTTATTGATGTAATCTATGTACACTACTGACTATAATTATTAGGTCACCCAAGGTTTTTTTAAAAGAAATGACATATTTTATACTATTTTTAGTATTTATTGCCAAATGAAAATAGAATTGTTCTTTTGTTATTATTGCTTTGCCAAATTTTACAAGGCAAGAAAGCAAAGATGAACTCGTCTGAATCACCCTAAATTCTCTTCATTCTTTCATTGATGAAACTGCAATATAAATAATTATTAAATATTTATAAATTCATCTGATGCACATGTTATTGTGCAGTATTAACAAAAGAACCATTCTATTTTCATTTACAATTATTCACTTGGCAATAAATACTAAAATATAGTATGAAATACATCATTTTTTTTTTAAATCATGGCCGGTAGTGTATGTGATTAATATTCATCACGAAATTAAGTGCATTGACAAGGAAAGTTAGTTATGAGAAAGATTGTCCTCATATACTTAGAATTTTACTCTTCAATGAAAATTTTCCATAAAGAAATCTTATTTTTCTCAACAGGATATGCATACGACAACACTATCAAAAAAATAACAAAACACTGACTGTAAATATGTTATTTATGCATCAAAGCCAGTGTCGTCGTCTTCTTCTCAGAAATAAAAACAAACACATAAGTGAATTCAATAAATGACAACAATGAGCATTTCCAGGAAATGTACTTGCTGACTCAGTCCATTTACGAAACTGTTCAATACGAACAAAATATCAATGAAGACCAACAAAATCTCTCATGTCCTACTTTTGTCAGTTTGACAGCAGCAAGTCAATTGTTTACAACTGTGTGACATTTAACTGAATTGAAGCTGAAAACGTTGATTGATGTTTAGAGATGGCAGTTCTAAAACAACTCAAAATCTAACAAGATCAGATCTTTAAGTGAGGCCTACTTATACAGTGTGCAGGTCACAAACTGACTGCATCAGAAAGTCTACATATTAGGAAGGGCTGGAAAAGTCTACATATTAGGAAGGGCTGGAAAATCCTTCATATTAGGAAAGGCTGGAATAGTCTACATGTTAGGCAGGCCTGGAAAAGTCTACATATTAAGCAGGGCTGGAAAAGTCTTCATGTTAGGAAGGGCTGGAAAAGTCTTCATGTTAGGAAGGGCTGGAAAAGTCTTCATGTTAGGAAGGGCTGGAAAAGTCTTCATGTTAGGAAGGGCTGGAAAAGTCTTCATATTAGGAAGGGCTGGAAAAGTCTTCATATTAGGAAGGGCTGGAAAAGTCTTCATATTAGGAAGGGCTGGAAAAGGTCTTCATATTAGGAAGGGCTGGAAAAGGTCTTCATATTAGGCAGGGCTGGAAAAGTCTACATATTAGGAAGGGCTGGAATAGTCTACATGTTAGGCAGGGCTGGAAAAGTCTACATGTTAGGCAGGGCTGGAAAAGTCTACATTTTAGGCAGGGCTGAAAAAGTGCTCACATGAGGTAGGGCTGTAAAATAATTTCAATAAAAACTAGAGAACCTAAATGGTTTTGTACCTTTGCCAAAGTTTGTGTAAAAGTGAATGCAACAATCATGGCCAGAATCTAAATGCAGGTGCATTTTTTAAAGCTGATAACCATTATCCTATGCACTCATTTTTTCTTTATATATATATATATATATATATAAACTTATTTATAAATGGAACTTTGTCTCTGTGTGTGTCTGTGTGTCCATTACCTATAGACTTTGAAACGGCTGAACCGATTTTCTTGAAAATTTACACAGTTGAACTATAAGCCTCTGCAATTGTTCTTAGCTAGGTTTTGTGTCAAGGTACTCCAGATAAATATCGAAAATCGAAAAAATCAGGTTATAGAAGGAGTGGTCCGATTTTAATCAAATTTGATACACTCATAGACAAAGACATAAGAAATGATATTCAGAAGTTTCAAGGTTGCAGTTCTTACAATAGTGCAGAAAATCGATATAATATATATAGAAAAGGCAAGATGTTTGTGTGTGTGTCTGTTTATCTGCTTGTACGTCTATTTTTTTCAGCCCTTTTATTTTAGTTTTTGCTTTGGGCTTGGCTCTAAGTAGGTATAATTGTAGTTCTTAGTCTCAGCCATAATACCATTTACTCAGAGGACTTATTTAGTCTTCAAATTTCAGCTTACGACAAAAAAAACTTATTTGATATGGATACCAGGAAATCAAAATTTGACTTACATCCATTCATTTTTCTTTCAGTCTACGGTTTCGCTTTAACTGGAAACAACTATTGCCTTTTAGTTTTTTGTGCCATCGTCCAAAGAGCCTGAGCTCCAGGACCATGCATTAGTTTTAAAGCTTTCATTACACCCAAGCAACACCAAGCTATACTGCTAGTATATATATATATATATATATCAATTTATGTATTTATATATATGTATATATATATATACATATATATAAATAACATTCATATATATATATATATATATATATATATATAAAATAATTTAAGTTGTTAATACTAATGAAAGTATATATCACAATTAGATATTTACTTTTAAAAATACAAAAGTAATTCACGGATATATAGTTATTACTATAATAATAGCGTACTGCAACTCAATGCTTACGGCCTATCATGTTGAATACACCGGTTCTCACTCGATCACCAAAGTTAAGCAACGTTGAGCCTGGTCAGTACTTAGATGGGTGACCTCTTGGGAATACCAGGTGCTGTAAGCGTATAGTGACAGATGTGCGTTGTGGTGCAGTGGATATCGGCTCGGAAAGAGAAATCTGTGAGCAGAGTTCGAATTCCAGTTGAATACCCTGCATTCACTTAAGCACTGGTACCCTTGGGAAAGGTATTAATCCGTCCATTCCCTCCAGTTATGGGTTAAATAACAAGGGTAGGACTTAAAAACAAATCCCAATGAATCGTGAAAAGAAAAACGTTGTAAAAATAAAATAACCTTACCCAAAAATCACTGGTTATGACCTTAAAATGATCCCATAAGGATTGATAGGTCGTTAAGCCTCAAAAACAAACAAACAAGCAACTCAATAGTTATAAAGTTTAATACCCTATCATTAGACAGTGAAATGTGGTTGATTTACTTGGTTATATATATATATATATATAAAAAAAACATTTTTGCATTTTACTGCCTGATGATGGTGTATTAAATTCCGAAACTTCATGGTTATTGAGTTGCAGTATTCTATTCTTATTATAGTTTCTGAAAGGTTTTTTCTGTTGCTGAGGTGATGTGTCGTCCCCTGTGGTGATCTTCATATCGAAATGGCCATTCAACATCTTTGAATTAATCCTTTTTTAATATATATATATATATATATATATATATATATATATATATGCATATTGATTGCTTAATACTTAGTTTTTGGTCATAATAAGATTAGACCAGTGCACTTTTGTAATAAAAAGTGTTCTATACAATTATATTGTAGAACTTTTGAATACTTTCCATTTTTAAACAAGTTATTTTGCTACCCAGGTTTCTACCATGAGTGGAGTCTTCAGGCGATTTTTAATAACTGATTTTACTGTTTACCATTTTTCTTTTTGAGAACGCTTTTGTAATGGTGTTTTATTTGAACACTCATGTGGCAGGGAATTTATGAATGCACAAATTTTAAATTAAAATGAATTATGGCGTTTTTATCCATGGTTGTATGACACTAAAACGTATTTCTTTGTGTGGATGCATTTAGTCATAATTTCCGTTCTTTCATTTAACAGTTCGTTTTTGTTTGGGAATAGCATAATTTCTAATTTTTTTTCATGGTACAGTCTACATATTTTGTTACCTTTGTAAGGCTTGGCTGTTTTTACAATAATCTACATTATGCCTGGGTCTTTTCCATATAATGTCTTTTATATATATATATATATATATATATATATATATATAGGAAAAACTACTAAAAAGTTATAAGCTTAAAAATGTATTTTTTTGACAGTATTTATTTATTTCTATTATTATATATATATATTTGATATTTCAGACCGGCCTCAGCCTTTCATCAGAATCTTTATAAATATTTCAATAGTTAAACATTTTTTAGATACACTTAAAAATTTTTCTTTAAAACAACATTTAAAAGTATTATTACAGTTAGGTTTACGTTTAAAAATATCCAAAAACTATCGCTTTCTACGTCACGTGATGTAAACATCTTGCGACAGATGCTCTTCATGACAGACGCTTCTAGTTTAAATTTTAAAATCATTTGTTTCTGATGAAAGGCCAAGGCCGGTCTGAAATATCAAAGATATACATATAATAATAGAAATAAATAAATACTGTCAAAAAAATACATTTTTAAACTTATAACTTTTTAGTAATTTTTCCTATACATATTAAGACAGTATACATGGATCATCATTATGTTATATATATATAGTCATCTGCAGACAGATTTGTTTCGCAGTATCACGGCTCATCAGTACGGTTAGACTCTGATTGCTTTTAACCCAGGATTGAAACCTGACCGAAGTGGAGTCAGTCGGCGATTCTACCTCTGGGCTATGGGTGTTCGGTAGAAGAAGGCAGACTTTTTAGCGTGTATATTATCACTATACATGCCCAATAGCCAGAGTGCTCTAATTCAGTAGTGAATGAGCGATGTTATATAACGTTTTCTTGAAAGTGACTGAAAAGGAAGATTTTATTAGTTTTTTTATTTCATTTTTCCACTATTCAAACATGTTTCTTTTTTGCTGGAGATAAGGAGTATAAAAATGTTTCATAATGATTTTCCCAAGTACTTTCAATCATTTCTCTGGCTATTTTCAAGGGTGGTATATTTTCCACTGTTGTTGTTTTTTCCTCGTATTTTGACTGTAATATAATTTATTTCATGTTGTTTTGAAAAAGATGTTTTCTTTCAAAACAACACAAATAAATTAAGGAAATATTGTAAAATAAAAAAAAACAATAAAACCTACTAGTTGGTCATTTTCAACAAACATGCTTAAAAAAAAGCTTGCTGCCCAAATATATATATTTAGTGTATTGAGGCAGCAGATAATTTTCTAAACATATACTGTTAAATATAAGAAACAATGAATGTCTATTATGTTTAATTATGAGCTGTTCTAAATGTCTATTTTGGCTATAATTTCAGTTGAAAATAAAGACAAAAATTCTCCAACATTTGGATAATTTTTTATTAAGTTTGTTCTAAACGTTTTTGTGTTACCGTTTTAATAACCTCTCTGAAGATGGCTCATGTGAGCCGAAAGCTTAGAACAAACTTAATAAAAAATTATCCAAATGTTGGTTCTAAGCTTTCGGCTCACATGAGCCATCTTCAGAGAGGTTATTAAAACGGTAACACAAAAACGTTTAGAACAAACTTAATAAAAAATTATCCAAATGTTGGTTCTAAGCTTTCGGCTCACATGAGCTATTTCAGAGTGGTTACAGGGGCGTTAACATAAAAATATTCACCATCAAAAATGATTTTATCTTGTGTTGACATAAAACTTTGCAAAGCAACAATAACAGTTATCAAATAACAGATGCAGTTTATAAATTTATAATGCAGTTCTATGATGTCACAGTTCTATGACGTGAGAGCTTGAAATATTAACAGAACCATATATTTAAATGCAATTTGATTTTATTAAGGGTAGGTTGTTTTGATTTAATGTAGATAGCATTTAATAACTGAAGGTTCTTTTTACTGTGTGCATGAGTGAGTATTATTGTGTTGTTGACTAAAATCTGTCTAATATTACCTACATGGCTATGTTTTTCTAAGAAAAGTTTTTTGTTTAATTGAACTCTGATCAGAAAAATGACAGGTAAGTCTAAGGGAAAGTGTGGTTGTAGTAGAACCAATATATGTAGTGGGTTTATTATTAGTACCAGAGATACAAAATGTAAATTGATATATTACATGGGTTTTCTCACAAACATAATAGGTAGAAATGTTAAACCAATAAATAATAATAATCAAATTAAGCTCATCATATATTATAAAAAATTTAAAACAATTGACCTCATAGTCTCTAATAACCCTACAAGCAAACAACTAAATCCTCTCCAGAAAACCAATGTAGTGTATCAATTTACATGCCTGTTCAGAGATTGTATCTCTGGTACTAATAATAAACCAAAGTGTATTGTGTATGGCAGTTTACTGACTAAACTATCAGGGAAACGAGTAAAGGAAGGGAATTCTTATATTGGTATCTTATTTATTCTGTTTCTAGTTGTAATGAAATTCCAAGGGTAATTGTAGGTTAATAGAATTTGGCCTTGTGGGAAGATAGCCCACTATAATTCATAAAATGATTATAAAATCAAGAAAGGCAATTTGAGTATAAAATAACATTTATATATATACACATTTCAATTAATGTTTTACAATTAAAGCAATACTTGAATATAAGTCCAACTGAGGTTAAATTGTTCATGACAATGATGAGCTGAAAGAGATTAAAGGCTTAGGAGTGTGGAAGTGTCTTGAAGGTAAGGGGATATTCATTTTGAAGTTGCCACTCCTAAGGTCAGTAAGTCAGTAAGTACTTTGAGGAATGTCTTTGAAGGGGTCAGTAAGTACTTATGAGACAGGGAGAAAATTTGATTGGTAATAGGCTGTGAAATGGAAATTTGATATTTGGTTAATTTTATTTTTCAACCAGAACATCTGCCCAAAGAACCCTCACAACAAGTTTTATTCATTTGCCTTTTTGTTGTGAGAGAGCCAACATCTTGCTTTTGCTTGGTCAGTATCACCATATTCTACAGGTGGTTGGTTGGTTGTTTTGTTTTTATGGCAAATCAACTTTATTTATTTATTGCTGGTAATACCTTTTTCTTTTCAACAACTTATTGTTGTTTTTATATAAATTTTTGTGTCTAGTAATACATTTTGTTTTATTTAGTTTATTTGTTTTGTTGTTTGTTTATAGTATCAAGATTCATTGGGATTTGTTTTTAAGGGCATGGTCCCCAAGTCCTACCCTGGTTATTTATATTTAACCCATAACTGGATTGAATGGACGGATTAATACCTTTCCCAAGGGTACCAGTGCTTAAGTGAATGCAGGGTATTCAACTGGAATTTGAACTCGGCTCACCAATTTCTCTTTCCAGCTGATATCCTCTGCACCACAACCCACAACCGCCACTAAACGCTTACAGCACCTGGTATTCCCAAGCAGTCACCCATCTAAGTACTGACCAGGCTCAACGTTGCTTAACTTCGGTGATCGAGCGAGAACCGGTGTATTCAATGTGATAGGCTGTAAGCCTTCTACAGGTGGAAAGTGCAAGAAAAGAAATTATTTGGGCAGAAGTGGCGGTTACATTAAACTATTTCAATGGTAAAAGGGTGGGACCTAGATGCCAATCTAGTAGCGTGATTAAATTCATGTGGTCAGGGCACCAGGAAAAGGAGCCAGTCAGAGCAGATGCAATAAAAGTATTTGTAGAAAAGACAGAGGGACGCCACATCACGTTATTTACTGCTCCAATCACCAGAGTATATATAAAATGCAAGATAATTTCTGATGAATTTTCTGAAAAAATGTTTGTCTTGATTTCAAGAAATATGCATATCTACTGTTGATTTTATAAAAAACAAGAACTGCTTTCTGTAAAAATCTTATGGAACAACCAGCCAGTAATCAACTAGAATAGGAGTTGAGCCTAACTGACCAAAAACCACCAGGGCATATTGGTATGTGGTTTAAATAATAACCTGGGAGATTCCATTCTGTTACAGGCAAGTCTATTCTGTAAACATTGATTGGCTGATAATTTCAGTGTGTGTATTGAGCTCTATAAATATTAAGCACATTATCCACACTCTTGAATGGTCACCTTCCTTTATTTACCCTTCTCCCCCACTTGAGAGAGATGTGACACAAGGTCTTTTTTAACGTGGGGAACCTGAGCGCGTACACCCAGGTACTGGTCAAATATTACCTATCCGCCACAGTGGATAGGTTCAAAACCGATCATAACTGGTCTTAACTTGTCTTAGGTGTATCCAGCCCAAAGGCCAGAATAACTCCTGCCTGCAGGGAGACAAAAGAAGACAGCCATGTTGAAAGGTAAGTTATTTGACTTCTACACTTTCTAAGAAAATATTTCAGCCACATTTAAGCTGAAATAAACCTCCAATAACAAATCTGGTTAAACTTGAAAAGATGAAAATGTCAGATTTTAAAAATATTACATTTTTTTTTCAGATGATTTGATTTCGGATGGTTTTACTGTACCTGATGCTTTAGCCACAGCCAATGAGGACTCGTTGGCACCGGCTAATATCTGAATCCCCACAGGTTTCTTCCTGAACACTTCTTTGACCTTACTTGCCACAACAGCCATAGCAGCAATTATTTCGGGGCTCACATCTTTCGGGGGTAAATAAGGCAGATCATGCATATTCTCCAACATTATTCCATCCTAAATGAGGGAAAAACAAAAAGAACTTACAATTCTAGAAAAAGGTCAAGTGAGTTAATTTTACAATACATCAAGCCTTGACTGGAAAGCAAGAAGCCGGAAGAGAGTTCCACAAGCGAGAGAAGAAACTGTTAGCATAGGACTTATAATAATATGAGAAGAAGAAAACATAATTAAGGAGAGAGAACAATAAAAGAACGAGAATTAAGAAGACAGAGGATAACGACTGACATTGCATTTAAATGTTTGAAGATCAAAGTTGAGTGGAAAGCAAGAAGCCGGAAGAGAGTTCCACAAGCGAGAGAAGAAACTGTTAGCATAGGACTTATAATAATATGAGAAGAAGAAACATAATTAAGGAGAGAGAACAATAAAAGAACAGGAATTAAGAAGACAGAAGATAAAGATTGACATTGCATTTAAATTTTTGAAGATCAAAGTTGAGTAGAAAGCAAGAAGCCGGAAGAGAGTTCCACAAGCGAGAGAAGAATCTGTTAGCATAGGACTTATAATAATATGAGAAGAAAAAAACATAATTAAGGAGAGAGAACAATAAAAGAAGAGGAATTAAGAAGACAGAGGATAACGATTGACATTGCATTTAAATTTTTGAAGATCAAAGTTGAGTGGAAAGCAAGAAGCCGGAAGAGAGTTCCACAAGTGAGAGAAGAAACTGTTAGCATAGGACTTATAATAATATGAGAAGAAGAAAACATAATTAAGGAGAGAGAACAATAAAAGAAGAGGAATTAAGAAGACAGAGGATAATGATTGACATTGCATTTAAATTTTTGAAGATCAAAGTTGAGTAGAAAGCAAGAAGCCGGAAGAGAGTTCCACAAGCGAGAGAAGAAACTGTTAGCATAGGACTTATAATAATATGAGAAGAAGAAAACATAATTAAGGAGAGAGAACAATAAAAGAACAGGAATTAAGAAGACAGAAGATAAAGATTGACATTGCATTTCAATTTTTGAAAATCAATGTTGAGTGGAAAGCAAGAAGCCGGAAAAGAGTTCCACAAGTGAGAGAAGAAACTGTTAACATAGGACTTATAATAATATGAGAAGAAGAAAACATAATTAAGGAGAGAGAACAATAAAAGAAGAGGAATTAAGAAGACAGAAGATAAAGATTGACATTGCATTTCAATTTTTGAAGATCAAACTTGAGTGGAAAGCAAGAAGCCAGAAGAGAGTTCCACAAGCGAGAGAAGAAACTGTTAGCATAGGACTTATAATAATATGAGAAGAAGAAAACATAATTAAGGAGGGAGAACAATAACAGAACAGTGAGAAGTGTGAGAGAAGAAAGTGTTGGCACTATTTACATGTTTAGACTGTTGTCCTCATCGTTATTATCATATTGATGACATTACAGCCGTTGTACAGTCCAACCTTTTTCAGTTGACATAAGTTGGAATTTCAAGATATCCAGAAATGGCATGGAATGTCAAACTGAGAATAATCTACTCCAGTGGATAAAATATGGGGTTCAGTTCAAAATTCCAACATAATTGGAGTAGATAGACTAAACTATCGCCCGGTTCACACTCCACCCACATCTATTGAAGAGGTGAAGAGGCTCATCCCTTGTTTCCTGTTTAGGATGCAGTTTCCGGTTTTCTCTTTTCCAATCTTTTCACTCTTTTCTTTTTTTCTTTTTTTTTTTCAGTTGGAGTAGATAGACTAAACTATCGCCCGGTTCACACTCCACCCACATCTATTGAACAGGTGATGAGGCTCATCCCTTGTTTCCTGTTTTCTCTTTTCCAATCTTTTCACTCTTTTTTCTCATTTTCTTTTTCAATTGGAGTAGATAGACTAAAACTATCGCCCGGTTCACACTCCACCCATGTCTATTGAACAGGTGAAGAGGCTCATCCTTTGTTCCCTGTTTAGGATGTGGTTTCCAGCTTTCTCTTTTCCATTCTTTTTACCCTTACGTAGCCCCCTGCACATGAGTGGCGTTATCATCTTGCTTGGGGTGATATGATTATAAAAAAAAAAAAAAAATCACTGGAAGAAGGCCGGAGCACATAACAGCCAAAATTGAAAGTAAGTAACATTTCAATTTTTTGAGATTTTAGTTATCAGAGAAGTAAGTAAACAGAAGAGAGTTCCCACAGGTGGGAAATGAGAGAAAAGACTGGGTACAGTGGGTATTAAAGAAAGGATAAATCATGAACGGGATTCAAGATAGAAGATGGTAATTGATGTTGCATTTAAATTTTTGGAGATTGTAGCTATCAAAGAAACAAGTAAGCAGAAGGGAGTTCCACAGGCAAAAAATGCGGGAGAAAAGAAACTGTTGAAGTAGAAGTTGCATTTAATTATTTCAATAGTAAATGAGGGGAGTTCCACAAATGGGAAGTACGAGAAAAAAAAACTTTTAGTAAGAAAAGGTGGTTATATTTACCTATTTTGATGGTAAGAGGGTCGGACCAAGATGCCAAATTTTTAGTAAGTGTAAATACATGTGGTTGGGCAAACCAGGGCAAAAAGAACATGAGAGCAGTTGCCATGAAAATACTTGTAGAAAAGACAGAGGGAAGCCACGTCACATTGGTGAGAAATCGACTGAAGTCAAGATGTTATGTCTAGATCAGCCACATTACGGACCCTTCTTTGAATTTCATCAAGAATCTTGAGATATACAGAAAGAACAACGACCAGATATGGCAGGAATTAAGATTCTGCTCGTGATTGGAGAGAGAGCTTGCCTTTTTTTAAAAATCTTTTTTTAAATCATTTTGGGATGCAGTGAATATCAGCTTGGAACAAGAAATCAGAGAGCCGAGTTTGAATTCCAGTTAAATTCATTGCATTCACTTACGCACAAATACCCTTGGGAAAGGAATTAATTCGGCTCTTCTCCCTCCAACTATGGATCAAATAGCAGAACAGATTGGGTTCTATGACCCTGGTTGACAACCAGTCTACCACATGCAGAGAATAAAGTGCTTTGCGTAGGGTCAACACCTCTACCTGTAAAAAACACAAGTTAGAGAAACACCGACAACCCCCTCGTCAATGGCCTATGCTCCACTTGAAGTGATGGCGTTACAGCATTCTGATAATAATAATCGATGGCAACATAAGGCAGAAGAAAACTTACCACATTAGCTTTCTTATAGATTTCGGCTTCTTGACAAGCCTTTTCAATAATTTGCCTCATTCCAGAATTGTTTAATGGAGTGCCTACAAAATTAAAAAAAAAAAAAAAAAAAAAAAAAAAAAAAAAAAAAAAAGATATATTAAAAACAAGAAAAATAAAATAGATAATATTTCTATTACTGTATATATACGTATATCCACGCATACACATACAGTACTGTTCAAAAGTATTAGGACAAGAACTAGTTTAACTTTTATGAGGCATCAAAATAAAGTTTCAAATCACCCCTGTCCTAACACTTTTGCCCACTACCGGCAGTGTGCAAAAGTATTAGGACAGGGGTGATTTTCCTAAAAACCTCACTGAAATTCAAATAACAGGGTGAAAACCCAAATAAATTGCTAATAAATATTGATTATTTAAAACGAGGTGTAAAAGAAATGTATTAAAAAGAAGTTATATTTAATTTTTCCTATTTTCTATTAAACAAGTTATTTTGAAACTACTCATTATTCTATTATCCTTGGATATGACTGACTTTTTTCTTATTCCCCCCTCTCGAATTGATAAATCTAATGTTACTTTGCAAGACACACTTTGGAAACAAATACAAGCTGCTTGGCAGGAGATACCATTAGATACATTGAAGAAACTTGTGATGTCAATGCCTGACAGAATGAAGGCTGTGGTCAAAGCAAAAGGCTATTATAATAAATATTAAATTTATTTTGTAACAAGTATTTTTTCTTGTTTAAGCATTTGTCGAGTAAATCAAATAAAATGACTTTAATTAGATTGTTTATTTTCTGTCAATATGCCTCATAAAAGATAAAATAGTTATTGTCCTAATACTTTTGCACAGTACTATATATATATATATATATATATATATATATATAAAGTTTATAAAGGAAAACTCAACATATCATGTTAGTTATAAACTATAGTTCATTTCAATGAGCTTAACTAGCTCATATCATCAGACTCTTTTACAATATTCCTCCATTTGGCATAGAAATTTTATGCCAGATGGAGGAAATATTGTAAAAGAGTCTGATGATATGAGCTAATTAAACTCACTGAAATGAGCTATAGTTTATAACTGATATGACGTGTTGAGTTTTCCTTTATAAATTTCATATCGCTCTGGTTAATACCCATCGAGCTCTCTATATGGATTTACCTATTAATAATTTATATTAAGGAAATCCTGTTGGATTATCCTCACTGTTTATGGACTGACAACTATATATATATATATATATATATATATATATATATATATATACTAGGTGCGATTGGTAATTTGTCGCAATTATTTTATTATTTCAAACTGGAAGGTTATTATACTAAATATTGAATTTATTTTGTAACAAGTATTTTTTTCTTGTTAAACCATTTGTTGAGTAAATCAAATAAAATCAATTTAATTAAATTGTTTATTTTCTGTCAATAAGACTCATAAAAGATGAAATAGTTCTTGTCCTAATACTTTTGCACAGTACTGTATATATATATATATATATATATATATATATACTAGGTGCGATTGGTAAATTGTCGCAGTTATTTTAAATATCAAATTTATTTTGTAACAAGTATTTATTTCTTGTTAAAGCATTTGTTGAGTAAATCAAATAAAATCAATTTAATTAAATTGTTTATTTTCTGTCAATAAGACTCATAAAAGATAAAATAGTTCTTGTCCTAATACTTTTGCACAGTACTGTATACACTACAATTCAAAAGTTTGAAGTGACCCCAGAATTGATGCGAGATGAACTTGACAGAAGAGTGAAACCTTTCCACCCAAAAAATGAAAAGGAAAAAAAAAAAAAGAGCTCTTAGAGTCATTGAAATAAAAAAAAATGGAAACTTTTAAGCTTACACTCTGAGAAAATCTTTTTCAATGAATGCCAAAGATTTATGCTGCAGCCAAAGGAGGAAATTTTGACGAGAGCAAAATTTAATCATAAAATGCCTTTTCACTTTTTGTTATAAAATTTCTAATAAGAAATTATGTGTCACTTTTTTCTTACCATTTATGATAATTTTCTCTTATTTAAAGTTACTCAGTCCTTATTCACTCAGATATATATATATATATATATATATATATATATATATATATATATAAGCCATGTGATACTTTTATATTTCTAATCAAATCAACTACTTTTTTGTTGATTTGTACTGTTTTGGATGTTGTAAATTTTTCCTCGGTCCTTATTCACTCGGATATATATCTATATATATTTAGTGTATAGAGGCAGCAAATAATTTTCTAAACATATACTGTTAAATATAAGAGACAATGAATGTCTGTTATGTTTAATCATGAGCCGTTCTAAACGTCGTATTTTGGCTTTAATTTCAGTTGGAAATAAAGACAAAACTTCTCCAACATTTGGAGAATTTTTTATTAAGTTTGTTCTAAGCTTTCGGCTCACATGAGCCATAACATAAGAAAAAAAAATAACATCTTTGAAAATGGCCTGTGAAGAGGTTGAAAGTGCTTGGACAATCGAAAATTACAGAACATTTTTACATTCCTTATCTCCAGCAAAAAGTAGACGTGTAAGAATATTAAAAAAATTAAATAAAAAAAATTAATAAAATCTTCCTTGTTGGTCATTTTTAAGGAAATGTTTAAATGAAAGATTGCTGCCCAAATATACATTAATATATATATATATATATATATATATTATGGACTCTCCCGTTGATTTCGATGTATGAATGGCTAACTCAGTTAGACTACCACACAAAGAATTGTTTTGAGGGGGTGAAGGCGTGTGTAGCACCATCCGCACTTTTTGGAACTGCTGATAACAAACAATCGGTGCAGAAGTTTGCCACGGATAGCATGAACAGCAGACCTCAGACTCAGACGTTTTTTTTCATTAATTTCCTACAAGTTAAAAAAAAAAGGCAACAACTCAAAGCAAGTGTTTGCTAAATGAAAGCTCGATTTACTATAAAGTTGTATGAAAAGCTGAGCCCCCAACTAAAATTGTTTAAATATTGAAATTTTTGCAATTTTTTTTTGTCAATCGGAAAGTTTAGGGCTTAATCGATAAGATTGTACTGAAAAAAGTAATAAAAAATCGATAACCAACAAATTTACAGGTAGTGATAATGTCGTACCGGCAAGTGGTTCCAAAATGGAGGATCGATTTACTATAACATTGTATGAGAAACTGAGTCCCACCTCAAATTAAAAAAAATTTTTAAAAAATGAAAAACAACAAATTTAAAGGTGATGGTAGTCTCATTCAGGTCCGCCCCTATTTTTATCTAACTGAGTTTAAAAGGAAAAAAAAAATGATCATTGTTTTGTTTTTTTTTACCCAAGGGTACATTGGCTCTTTTTACCCTACTTTCCATCCAAATACACTAATAGGAGCTCAGCCTTCAAGCAGCTGCTACAATTTTTCTTGAATAAGTATTGGACATCTATTAGTACAAAAAGCACACAGTCCTTGGGCTTGCCCTTTCAAGCATTCTACTATGATATTCCTGTCACAGTTCAATGCTGGCACACTCCCAATAAACATGATGATTGTTTGATCAAAGAAGCACCTGGCCTTGAACTGGGTTATAAACGACATTCTCCTATTTGAACCAGATAAAAAAATGACAATAAAAGATAATGGAGTCTAATAATAGAAAGTCTTTGTCCATTTGAATTCGTAATAAATATAGAAGAACAATATTGCAACAAGTTGATTTAATTTTTTTTTTTAATTGAATTCACCCCATGCAAGGCAATAAAACCACTAAGGCACCAGGGGTTTACTGAGTGTGTGTTGTAGTGAAATATCCTGTCCTACCCAGGAATGGGTATGGCCCGGGTTATAAAAGACCAGGATTAGAACGAACTACAGAGTGACTGAACGTGTTCGTGACTATATGAGAGTCTTCGTCATTATACAAGAGTGATCGAGAGTCTTCGTCATTATACGAGAGTGATCGAGAGTCTTCGTCATTATACAAGAGTGATCGAGAGTCTTCGTCATTATACGAGAGTGATCGAGAGTCTTCGTCATTATACGAGAGTGATCGAGAGTCTTCGTCATTATACGAGAGTGATCGAGAGTCTTCGTCATTATACGAGAGTGATCGAGAGTCTTCGTCATCATACGAGAGTGATCGAGAGTCTTTGTCATCATACGAGAGTGATCGAGAGTCTTTGTCATTATACGAGAGTGATCGAGAGTCTTCATGATTATACGAGCATCATCGACTTTAGTCAAAAGTCATCGGCCTTAGACGAGAGTTAGACGTCACTAGACGAAAGCCTTCTTCTCAAGACGGACACATATGTCCTATCCAGAGACATTGCCTTCTTAAATGTTATTCTTGTTAACTGTTCGTCGGTGTACTTGTATTTGGTTTATTGTACTGAGGTGTAATAAGTCACTATTTATTTATCCTCAGTGTTAAGAGTTATTTCTTGCACTATTCTTTCTCTGTTTATCCCCTCTTGGGAAATAACAGTGTGAAAGAATAAGGAAAAAGATAAACAGTATTAAAGAACAAGAACAATATCTATTGATTCCCCTCCATCTCTTATCTTTTCGACATCCCCTTTACTTTTTTTCTCTCACTGTAACCCCCTGAGCAATAGCGGCATTTCTGCCTTGCTTGGGGTGAAATGATTATTAAAAAAAAAAATTTTAAAAAAAATCAAGATTTAAATATTTGAAGATCAAAGTTGGCTGGCAAGCATAGAGCTGGAAGAGAGTTCCACAAGCAAGAACTACAATAAAGAAAATTTTAGCAAAGAACTTACGGTCACATCATAATTGTAAATTGAAGAGATCTTGTTACAAATCTACCAATCAGTCAGTTAAGTGCCATACGTGATACACGTTTGGGCGATCATGTCTCAAAAGAGACATGACTGGCTGGACAGATGATTATCTCGCAGTAGGTTGCCATTACTTTCTGATGTAGACTGACTGTCAACCAAGGCTAGAGAACCCAATCTGTCCTGTTATTTAACCCATAGCTGGAGGGAAGAGACGGATTAATACATTTCCCAAAGGTATTCGCATGTAAGTGAATGCAAGGAATTCAACTAGAATTCGATCTTAGCTCCCCAATTTTTCATTCCGAGCTGATATCCACTGCACCACAACGCACATCTATCAATATACTTATATTCATAAACGCTGTATCTAGATAAATGCTAAGACTAAATACATTCACCTTCTAATTCAAATATTCCCATCAATTTCAACAGATGAGATATTTTTAAAATGATTTCCAGTTCAATGAAATCAAAATTTTAAAAAAAAATTAAATGGCTTGTTTCTAAAATTTCAAGACAATAGATTGGTATATATCTAAAGAATCTGCAATGTCATTGGTCCTGACCAGGCATCTCGACTTCAATCACTACCACATGGTAGTAATGCAGCTTCCCTGTGACTTTTCTATAAATATTTTCTAATGAACTTCTCACATTTTTTCTTTATTTCTAAAGTTATTATTTTTCTTCACTATAGGCTCAGAACGAGAAGCCGGGGAGCTGAGTTCGAATTCCAGTTGAATCCATTGTATTCACTTACGCGCAAATACCCTTGGGAAAGGTATTAATCCGTTTATTCCTTCCAGTTATGGGTTAAATAGCAGGACAGATTGGGTTCTATAGCTTTGGTCGGCAAACAGTCTACCGCAGAAAGCAATGGCAACCTACTGCGGGATAATCTTCTGCCCAGTCAGACGTGTCTCGAAAGAGACATGATCGCCCAAGCGTGTATCACGTATGGCACTTAACTGACTGACTGAATATAATAGTTGAAAACATGATTAAGGGTTCTACTGGGCATAAAGTGGGGGATCAGTTTATTACTTCATAACAATATAAAACTGATCCCCCACTTATTATTACTTAATAATATAGTACATCTCTTCCACCTCTAGCTATGAGTCAAATAACAGGACAGATTGGATTCTATAGCCTTGGTCGGCAACCAGTCTACCGCAGAAAGCAATGGCAACCTACTGCGGGATATCTTCTGCCCAGTCAGTCGTGTCTCGAAAGAGACATGATCGCCCAAGCGTGTATCACGTATGGAAATTAACTGACTGACTCCAACACCCCCAGACAAATTGTACTTATGAGAATTGGTTGGAACTTTATCGAGAAATTGACGCATTATGGTGGCTGTAGTAAAACTGATAAGTGTGAGGTTCATTCAATAAATAATGTAAATTTTTCACTATAAGGACTTCTAATACAGATAGAAGTTGTTTTTTTTTAATCATATCACCCCAAGCAAGGCGGTAACGCTACTGATATGCAGGGGGCTACGTAAGAGTGAAAAGATTGGAAGAGAGAAAGCCGGAAACCACATCCTAAACAGGAAACAAGGGATGAGCCTTTTCACCTGTTCAATAGATGTGGGTGGAGTGTGAACCGGGCGATAGTTTAGTCTATCTACTCCAATTGAAAAAAAAAAAAAAAGAAAAGAGTGAAAAGATTGGAAAAGAGAAAACCAGAAACCGCATCCTAAACAGGAAACAAGGGATGAGCCTCTTCACCTGTTCAATAGATGTGGGTGGAGTGTGAACCGGGCGATAGTTTAGTCTATCTACTCCAATTGAAAAAAAAAAAAAAAAGAAAAGAGTGAAAAGATTGGAAAAGAGAAAACCGGAAACCGCATCCTAAACAGGGAACAAGGGATGAGCCTCTTCACCTGTTCAATAGATGTGGGTGGAGTGTGAACCGGGCGATAGTTTAGTCTATCTACTCCAATTGAAAAAAAAAAAAAAAGAAAAGAGTGAAAAGATTGGAAAAGAGAAAACCGGAAACCGCATCCTAAACAGGGAACAAGGGATGAGCCTCTTCACCTGTTCAATAGATGTGGGTGGAGTGTGAACTGGGTGATAGTTTAGTCTATCTACTCCAATTGAAAAAAAAATAAAAAAAGAAAAGAGTGAAAAGATTGGAAAAGAGAAAACCGGAAACCGCATCCTAAACAGGAAACAAGGGATGAGCCTCTACACCTGTTCAATAGACGTGGAGTGTGAACCGGACGATAGTTTAGTCTATCTATTCCAATTGAAAAAAAAAAAAAGAGTAAAAGATTGGAAAAGACTAAAAGATTGGAAAAGAGAAAGCCGGAAACCACATTAGCACATCAACTTACATAAAAGCATGGAAAGACTTGTAGTACTAAACTCTAATTTGGACTTGAACCGGACAAAATAGAGCTACAAAGCAGCAGGCTCAGACACAATTTTAACACTTTGAGATGGAGCCACAAAGAACCATGTTGATTATGTAATTATCATCAAAACTATATCAGAATAAAGTTATGGAAACTAAAGTCAATCAAAGCAGCACCTAAACTGCAATACAACAGAATTCACAAGATGTAGAAGTTGTTTTTTTTTTAATTTTTCACCATAGTCTCCCAGCAGTGTCACACACTTTTCCCATCTGTGCACAAGCTTCTGTATTCCCTCAGCATATAAATCTTTGGACTGATGTCTCAACCAATCGCTCACAGCACTTTTGACATCATCGTCACTTTCAAACTTTGTGCCTCTCGTGATCGCTTTCAAGGGACCAAACAGGTGAAAGTCTGAAGGGGCAAGGTCTGGGCTGTAAGGGGGATGAGGGAGCAGTTTCCAGTCCAGCTCATTGATGATCTGCACCATTTGTGCATCTTTGGTACCCACCAGCAGCTGACCTTCCAGTAGGCAAGGTCACAATGGACAATTTTGTGTGCTGTCCCAACAGATAGGCTCAAAGTCCTTGCAATGTCATCCACTGTCACCCTTCTGTCAGACTGAATGAGGTCATTGACTGATTTGATCACCCCAGTAGACCTTACTTCTGTAGGCCTCCCAGGCCTGTCTTCATCCTCAACACTGCCCTGTCCTTCTTTAAACAATTTAGCCCGCTAGTAGAAATTTTGTTTGGCTGAAACATGTGGCACCATACACAGTTGATATTCTCCTATGAATTTCAATTGGTTTGCACCCTTCAGCAACCAAAACTTGATAACTGACCTCCGTTCAATACTGGAGCAGGCTACTTCGTTGGCCATTTTTGTTAATCTCCAAAACTCTTAAATATTTTTTTCAATCTGCAAAAAAAAATTAAATCCCTTTGAAAAAGAAGTTAATGAAAAATTTTTAAAAAAAAGTAAGCTTCTATCTGTATTAGAAGTCCTTATAACGAACAATTCACCTTATTTATTGAATAACCCTCGTAGAAGTCCTTATACCGAACAATTCACCTTATTTATTGAATGACCCTCGTAGAAGTCCTTATACCGAACAATTCACCTTATTTGTTGAATGACCCTCGTAGAAGTCCTTATACCGAACAATTCACCTTATTTGTTGAATGACCCTCGTAGAAGTCCTTATACCGAACAATTCACCTGTTTTATTGAATGACCCTCGTAGAAGTCCTTATACCGAACAATTCACCTGTTTTATTGAATGACCCTCGTAGAAGTCCTTATACCGAAAAATTCACCTTATTTATTGAATGACCCTCGTAGAAGTCCTTATACCGAACAATTCACCTTATTTGTTGAATGACCCTCGTAGAAGTCCTTATACCGAACAATTCACCTGTTTTATTGAATGACCCTCGTAGAAGTCCTTATACCGAACAATTCACCTTATTTATTGAATGACCCTCGTAGAAGTCCTTATACCGAACAATTCACCTGTTTTATTGAATGACCCTCGTAGAAGTCCTTATACCGAAAAATTCACCTTATTTATTGAATGACCCTCGTAGAAGTCCTTATACCGAACAATTCACCTTATTTGTTGAATGACCCTCGTAGAAGTCCTTATACCGAACAATTCACCTGTTTTATTGAATGACCCTCGTAGAAGTCCTTATACCGAACAATTCACCTTATTTATTGAATGACCCTCGTAGAAGTCCTTATACCGAACAATTCACCTGTTTTATTGAATGACCCTCGTAGAAGTCCTTATACCGAACAATTCACCTTATTTGTTGAATGACCCTCAGAAGTCCTTATACCGAACAATTCACCTTATTTGTTGAATGACCCTCGTAGAAGTCCTTATACCGAACAATTCACCTTATTTGTTGAATGACCCTCGTAGAAGTCCTTATACCGAACAATTCACCTTATTTGTTGAATGACCCTCGTAGAAGTCCTTATACCGAACAATTCACCTGTTTTATTGAATGACCCTCGTAGAAGTCCTTATACCGAACAATTCACCTTATTTGTTGAATGACCCTCGTAGAAGTCCTTATACCGAACAATTCACCTTATTTGTTGAATGACCCTCGTAGAAGTCCTTATACCGAACAATTCACCTTATTTGTTGAATGACCCTCGTAGAAGTCCTTATACCGAACAATTCACCTTATTTATTGAATGACCCTCGTAGAAGTCCTTATACCGAACAATTCACCTTATTTATTGAATGACCCTCGTAGAAGTCCTTATACCGAACAATTCACCTTATTTATTGAATGACCCACGTAGAAGTCCTTATACCGAACAATTCACCTTATTTATTGAATGACCTTCATAAAAATGTGTTGTTTTGTTGTAAGGAATTCCGTGGAATGTTTGGGTGAGTAATTGCGGCTAAATTTGACAGATTGAACATCAACCTTCTACCCTCCCCACTTTTGGCCTTGTGCCACATTTTTGTACTTTCAAAATAAATATTCTTTTCCTCTATGTTATGAAGTTAAGTGCAATACTAGATTAGCAACAAGATTTTATGACTGAAATGGCTAGATGGTAAGTTTCTTCACTCGCTTGTGGAACTCTCTTCCAGCTTCTTGCTTTCCACTCGACATTGATTTTCAAAAATTTAAATGCAATGTCAATCGTTATCCTCTGTCTTCTTAATTCCTCTTCTTTTATTGTTCTCTCTCCTTAATTATGTTTTCTTCTTCTCATATTATTATAAGTCCTATGTTAACGGTTTCTTCTCTCACTTGTGGAACTCTCTTCCGGCTTCTTGCTTTCCACTCAACTTTGATCTTCAAAAATTTAAATGCAATGTCAATTGTTATCCTCTGTCTTCTTAACTCATGTTCTTTTCTCATTCTCACTGATTAATAATAGTCTCATCTTATTTCACACTCAGTAACCTCTATGTCTTTCTTGGGATGAAATGATTACACACACACGTCTGTGTATGTGTGTGTGTGTGTGTGTGTGCGCGTGTGTGTTAGAGCTCTAAGTTATTCCATCATACTGAAGATATTATATTACTCTGTTGTCCTTCCATAGAGTTTATTACTTTTAATGTATCAATACCTAAAAATTCATGGTCCTTCTTGCACTCTACTACTATGATTTGAATAACCTTGAACCGAGTATCTGTTTCAAACGTGCCACAGAAGGTACCTACCCAATGTTTTCATTGTTATTCCATCAAATTGTTTTAACTTTAACCCACTTTCTTTAAACGTGGGGTCAGCCTAGCTTGATCTGAAAATTTCTTGAAGTTAGGACTATCTCGCTACCTGTGTCAATTTGCTTGTTAAACATACAGACATTTATTTTCATGTTCTCTCCACCATTCTTTTGCGTATTTACCATAAATACACTGGCTTCCTGCTGTTTTTCAGCGAGGGGATTATCAATCTCATTTTTTCTACATGTTTTTCACTTCTGCAAACGGTTTTAAAATGATTAATTTTTTCACATATCAGACATCATTTCCCCAGTGCTGGACACTCGAATTTATTCCTCTCATGTGCCATTTTGTAATAACTGTACTTCCCTTTGGCTTTGGTTCTCTTTCAGACTGTATGACTAACACTTCTCTTGGCTGGTTGAAATCTCTGATTTGCTCCAGCTGCTGTAAATAGTCCATGCTTAATTCTAAGCTCATATGGCCGCCTTGCATGCATTCTAGTACTTTTTCTTAATGCTGTGATTCATTAAGTCTTTCAGTTGTTTGTAATAGGATCAACACGTCTTCAATTGACATGCTTTGAGTCCCTAGTTTTTCAAATTCACAGTGCTTTGCCTGTCCCTTCAGTCTGTGTTTGTACTGCATAATAGATTTCTCTAGCCACTGCCTGGCTTCTAAAAATGCCGTCCTTTTAGCAATGGCCAGTTTTCTTTTCAGCCTAATGTTTCTTTTCATTATGCTGGAAACTTTTTTTTCAAAAGACATCTGTTCTAACTCCTGTGGGTATGCCATTGTGGACATTTTCTTTAAATGCCTTACACCCCATAGAAGCCATAAACAAGTCCATTATTTGGTTCTATCTACTTTCCATTCTTGAGTCTTTGAGATTATGCACGTTTACTGTAGCCACAAAGGCTTTTATTTAAATCTCAATGTATTCATGATCGTTCAGGGGACCCAAGCATCCTATCAGTGATGGCATTCGTTATGTCTGGCATATCTTGCAGTTTCACTACTTGATACTTGGTACACCATTATACACAACTTAATGGAGTGCCGACAGTTATTGGCTTAGCACTTAAATACAAATCAGCTAATTTTCATAGAATACCTTAGATAGATAAATAGATAGATATGAACAGACTGAGATAGATAGATAGATAGATAGATAGATAGATAGATAGATAGATAGATAGATATGAACAGACTGAGATAGATAGATAGATAGATAGATAGATAGATAGATAGATATGAACAGACTGAGATAGATAGATAGATAGATAGATAGATAGATATGAACAGACTGAGATGAGATAGATAGATAGATAGATAGATAGATAGATAGATAGATAGATAGATAGATATGAGCAGAATGAGATAGATAGATAGATAGATAGACTTTTAATTAAAGAATAAAAATTTACATCAGTTATTAAACCTATGTATCCATTTATTCTTAATTAAAGATAAATAATCATTAACCTCAAATATTTGCGCATGCACTTACAAAAAAGTTTTTAAAAATTTTTAATGTTAAAATGTTTGTTCGAAAGAAAAAAAATGAAGAAAAAGCGAAAAAATGAAGAAAACTTCAATGATGTTACAAACTTGTATATTAACAATAAGTTCAATAATTCTGTAAAAGTCAGAAATTGATTTTGTTATAGCAATATTATAAATATGACCCCCACCTATCAAACTGATAAAAAAAATCATTATTTTCTCGATTCTGACAAGTGTCACAGCTTAAGCAAGGTCTACAAAAGCTATTTCCCAAAAATCTTTTTCCTTACTTTTTATAAGTAGACCACCATATTTAACTAGTTCCAGTAAATCTAATATATAAGGTTTATGTGTATATCCATTCAAAATCTTGAAGATTGATTAAAACTGTGACAAACTTGAATGAAATATAAGAAATGGCAGTTTAAAGTCGGTACCTGCTACAGGATTTTTTAAGCCCAGCTTAGATGTGGCACAGAGCCAAATGCATGGAGCAACCAGTGAGGATCAAACTCACTACTCAATTGTAATGATTCCAGAAAAAGACAAGCTTGTTAACCTTTACACCATGTCCAAGTGCCCTAACAGAATCTGCTAGATGAACTGGGAGACAAATTCTATTAATGCTCTATCCTTACCTTGATATCAAGCACTTTAGGACAAATAATTTGCTTGCCTAAAATACCTTTCTACCAGTTAACTACTGAAAAAAAAAAGCAATTTTGGCACTAAACATCATTACAATTTAACACAATATAGTAAAGTTTTGTAATTTGCTTGAAGCATTGTGTATATTATGTGTATGGGTAGGTATTTGAAGGCTATCACAATGCGTTTAGTAAAATAAAGGAAGGTAAAGAAGGTGTTGGGTATTACCTATTTATTATTCATTAATATTTCAAGATCAGTAGGTATTTGCAGGCTATCACAATGCGTTTAGTATAATAAAGGAAGGTAAAGAAGGTGTTGGGTATTACCTATTTATTATTCATTAATATTTCGAGATCAGAATCTCATCTTCAGAATTATAGGAGAGCTTGGTTTCACGTCTGTTTGTAAACCGTGCCTTCCAACGATATTAACACTATATGAGTGTGCGTGTATATACATATATATATATATATATATATATTTAAATTTATTTGTTTAAACATTATTTTTAATGGATACTCATATTTGAGTGAATAGTCTGTTTTTTCAATAATTAAACAGTAAATTTTTAATTATTCACTGGCCTAGATGCTCGAAAAATCTTGTTTAGAAAATATCTATTTTGAACCTGCATACTCCCATATACCAGGGAGAAGCCACCATTAGATCCTGTGTTTCTTACCATTCAATCATAGAAGATATTATGGTAACCAAAGTTCAGATTAAATATTCTTTCTAAATACATATTCTCCTGATTTCTTTTAGTATATCTATCTCTGCTTGGGATCGTATCCTAATGTAAACAAACATAATAGTAGACAATATTACAAAATTATACAAAAACTAGCAGTGTAGCCCGGCGTTGCTCAGGTGTAATGAAAGCTTTAAAACTAATCCATGATCCTGGAGCTCAGACTCAGACTAAAGAATATTTGAAATAATAAAATAATTGCGACAATTTACCAATCGCACCTGATATATATATATATATACTAACAGTATAGCCCGGTGTTGCTTGGGTGTAATGAAAGCTTTAAAATTAATCCACAGTCCTGGAGCTCAGACTCTTTGGACGTTGGCACGAAAGACTAAAAAGCAATAGTTGTTTCCAACTAAAGCGAAACCGTAGACGGAAAGAAAAATGAATGGATGTAAGTCAAATTTTGATTTCCTGGTATTGATAGCAAATAAGTTTTTTTTCGTCGTAAACTGAATTTTGAAGGCTAAATAAGTCCTCTGAGTAAATGGTATCATGGCTGAGACTAAGAACTACAATTATACCTACTTAGAGCCAAACCCGAAGCAAAAACTAAGATGAAAGGGCTGAAAAAAAATACAGACATACAGACAGATAAACAGATACACACACAAACATCTTGCCTCTTAAATATAAATATTATCAATTTTCTGCACTATTGTAAGAACTGCAACCTTGAAACTTCTGAATATCATTTCTTATGTCTTTGTCTATGAGTGTATAAAATTTGATTAAAATCGGACCACTCCTTCTATAACCCGATTTTTTTGATTATCGATTTTCAATATTTATTGGGGGTACCTAGACACAAACCCTAGTAAAAAAGTCTCGCAGACACTTATAGTACAACTGTGTAAATTTTTAAGAAAATTGGTTCAGCTGTTTTGGAGTCTATAGGTAATGGACACACACACACAGACACACAGAGATAAAGTTCCATTTATAAATAAGTTTAGATTTACGAAATTGGTATTAACGGACATATTTATTTAAATTTATTTGTTTGAACATTATTTTTAATGAATACTTGTATTTGAATATTCAAGAAAGCTAGAAAAATATGTGCTCTCCGGTAAGAATTGAAAGTAGTGAAACTGATCTTCACTGAGTGCTCCATACTTTTGGCCTTGTGCCACATTCAAGCTACACTTAGAATATCATTTGGGCATCTCAACATGGTGTAATTGTTAGCAAGCTTGTCTTGCTATAACAATTACAACAGAGTAGTGAGAGTGAGTGCTCCATACTTTTGACCTTGTGCCATATCTAAGCTATGGTTTGAGAAATCCCCATAAATCTGTGAGATTAGTCTATAAATATGAGGAAAGAGATGTTCTTAGCATTTACAGGGGTTGAAACCAACATATATTTTGTAGATATACTTCTGACAATGCCCTAATATCAGATACGAGAGAACAAAACTCGAGTGTATTATATATCAAGGAAATATCTGATAATTCAATTGAAATTTGTTCTGTTTTGTTTTTCATAAACAAACAAATGATTGTTTCTGTAAGTATAATAATCTATAGGACCCAACAATGATTTTTTTCTCATTAGCAAAAGAACTTGATTATTAAATCAGGAAGCAACTTCAGAGAAACTTCAGAGCAACTTCAATATTTTCTTTTTTTCTTTTTTTTTCAATTGGAGTAGATAGATCTATCTATCGCCCGGTTCACACTCCACCCTCGTCTATTGAACAGGTGTAGAGGCTCATCCCTTGTTTCCTGTTTAGGATGTGGTTTCCAGTTTTTTCTTTTCCAATCTTTTCACTCTTTTCTTTTTTTCTTTTTTTTTTCAATTGGAGTAGATAGACTAAACTATCGCCCGGTTCACACTCCACCCACGTCTATTGAACAGGTTAAGAGGCTCATCCCTTGTTTCCTGTTTAGGATGCGGTTTCCGGCTTTCTCTTTTCCATTCTTTTTACCCTTACGTAGCCCCCTGCGCATCAGTGGCGTTATCGCCTTGCTTGGGGTGATATGATTAAAAAAAACAAAAACCTAATGAGGAAACACCTGTGGATAAAAAATATACTACGTGGACTTAACAAAAGAAAGTTTACGTAAAGAAAAACAGTTGTACTAGTGGAGATTTTCTCAGATCAATGATTAAAAATGACTTCAAGCAAATGAATCGTTCAGGTTCTAAAACAATCCTACAGATACGCAGTACAAATTCCCGTGTTTTGCCAAATAACAAAACCTCATCCCTTAAACATTTCTATCATCAGCAACAAAATAGCACATTTCACTAGAATGGAAAATAATGATATAATTAAGCTATTAACTTACTACACAACCAAAAACAAAAAGTTTTCAAAGAAACTTCTATCAGTATTACAACGAGCTATAACATTTAGTGGACTTTAGAAGTTGAATTTTCCAAAAAATATGTTTTGATAATAACATTTGATAAAGTACAACCAACAGTAACACTAACTGTTCAGTCAATGAATGTGTAAAATTTCCTGTATGGAAACTGCTTATTTCATCATCACTATTATAAATTTCAAACAACAGTAACACTGTTGGTCAATGAATGTCTAATATTTCCTGTATTATTTTATATCTGGTATCTCTTCTCTTATTTCATTTGTAGTGAGGGGTAGTAGGATTCCATAGCATGTTAATGGAATTTGGCCTTGTGGGAAGATAGCCCACTATAATTCATAAATGATTATAAATTCAAGAAAGGCAATTTTGAGTGTAAAATAACATTTATATATATATACATTTCAATTAATGTTTTACAATTAAAAATTAGATGACGCAAGAAGTCATTTATTACAGAAAATTACTAAATGACTATAAGCAAAATCTAAACTTATTTGTGTGTGTGTATCCGTTACCTATAGACTCCAAAACCGCTGAACCAATTTTCTTGAAAATTTACAGTTGTACTATAAGTGTCTGTGAGTGTTCTTAGCTAGGTTTTGTGTCGAGATACCCCTGATAAATATCAAAAAATCAATAATCAAAAAAAAAGGAGTGGTCCAATTTTAATCAAATTTGATACACTCATAGACAAAGACATAAAAAACGATATTCAGAAGTTTCAAGGTTGCACTTCTTACAATATATATATATATATAAAAGGCAAGATGTTTGTGTGTGTCTGTTTATCTGCCTGTATGTCAGTATTTTTTCAGCCCTTTTATTTTAGTTTTTGCTTCGGGTTTGGGTCTAAGTAGGTATAAATGTAGTTCTTAGTCTCAGCCATGATACCATTTACTCGGAGGACTTACATCTATTAATTTTTCTTTCAGTCTACGGTTTTTGCTTTAACTGGAAACAACTATTGCTTTTTAGTCTTTCGTGACAATGTCCAAAGAGTCTGAGCTCTGGGGCTATGGATTAGTTTTAAAGCTTTCATTACACCCAAGCAATGCCGGGCTATACTGCTAGTATATATATATATATATATATATATATCTTAGATGTAGTACAAACTAATGGGTAGCCAGTCTACTTTGTAGTGATTTACTTTATTAAGAGTGCTTGATACTGAGTAGAACATTATATATGGTAATTTTTTTATTATAAGTTTATAACAAAAACTTTTACTACAACACAAGAGCTGTTGTGATTCTATTATGAGCACCTAGTCAGATGTTTTTTAAATTGTGTTGTCTTTTAAGCATCCATATATATAATGATTCCTAACAAAAGAAAATATTTCACTGCCTGACAAGGTGCTAATACGAACATATTACAAAATGCTATGGAGATTAACAAACTAGAATTAACAACAACCGTATTTGATCTATTTATTTGAACATTATTTATAATCGATACTCATTTTTGAGAAGATATCCTGTTTTTAATTAAGCAGTATATCTATATATATATATATATATATTTCTACCAGCCTGATTAACTATGAGAAATTTTGTTAGAAAAATGTGTCATTTGGCAGGATTCAAACCTGTAACCACTAACAACATAATTAAATCCCCTAAATCAAGTTGAATCAAGCCTTATATATACATATATAAGTATGTATGCATATATATATATATATATATATATATGTGTGTGTATATACATACATACACATACATACATAAATATATATATACATAAATCATTTGCACAACCAACATCCATCATTGCCTGATGAAGAGAATCTATCTTGAAATAGAAATTTCTGTGTCACAATGTACAATTAATTTATAACTATATGATTACATATAGATATATAAATATATATATATATATATATATATATATATATATATAATTGAACCTAACGAGCCAGAGGAACCTACCTACGTCGATCCTAAACGGATCGTCAGGGAAGGCTGTCCTAACACTTTTGACAGACTTTCATGTCCTATGTTCTTTCTTTTTTTCTTTTTAAAACCATTTTTTTCCTTCATTCGAAAGTTTTCAAAGGTTTTCAAGATGAGTATATATATGTTATGCTATGGACTCTCTCGTCGATTTCGGCATATGAATGTCTAACTCAATTAGACTACCACACATAGAATTGTTTAAAGTGGTGAAGGCGTGTGTAGCACCATCCACACTTTTTGGAACTGCTGATAACAAACAATCGGTGCAGGAGTCTGCCACGGATCGCATGAACAACAGACCTCAGATATTTAACTCATAACTGGAGGGAAGGAACGGATTAATACCTTTCCAAAGGGTAACAGTGTGTAAGTGAATGCACAGTGTTTGACTGGAATTGGAACTCAGCTCACCAATTTCCCCCTCTGAGCCGACATCTACTGTACCACAATGCACATCCGTCAATAATGCTTACAGCACCTGGTATTCCCTAGCAGTCACCCCTCTAAGTACTGACCAGGCTCAATGTTGCTTAACTTCGGTAACCGGTGTATTCAACATGATATGACAGTAAGCAATATATGAATATGTGTGAATATATATATATATATATATATATATATATACATAAAGAATCACAAGATAGCCAAAACCTACCGCGGTTTCACACAACGGCTCATCAGTGTGACGAGCCGTTGTGTGAAACTGCGGTAGGTTTTGGCTATCTTGTGATTCTTTATGTGTCTTTGCTCTACTTTTGCTTTGCATTTGTACTTTTGCATTTGTTTGTATTTGTATCGAGCACTTTTTCTTCTTTTTTTGTGGTTGGTTCCGTTTGGGGTTTTTTTCTTTACTGCGGAGTATTGTATGTCTTGTCTTTATTCCGCGGATTTCTTTTTTTTCCCCCCTCTTATCCAACGCCTTAGTGTGACGGATGTTAACGGAATTAGATTCTGTTGGTTATTCGTTTTTCTTGAAGTTTATCTTTGTATAAAGTTAGGATTTAGATACTTACAGAGTCTGGTTAGTTATTATTTTGAATATTATATATATATATATATATATATATATATATATATATATATATATATTCACACTCATACACACAATTATATAGAAAAGATGTTTTTTTTAAATATTAACATCAAAGTCCTTCAAAGCCTTTCCTTCTGCATCAATAAGCTTGGAGGTGAAATGAGGCCCTAGTAATTTTTTTTTTTTTTGTGGAGGGAGAGGTTACAGTCTGTCCCAATTGTATCTTCAGTTCTAAGTGATTACAGACCTCGCCCACATTTTTCTTTTTTAACAAAGCTTCTTTGAGAAAGCTGGGAGGCAACCATACATTCAGCCAAATTTATTTGTCACTGAAGACAAATTGCTGGCACAAAAGAAGTGATTCCTCTTAGCTTTCCATATTGTGGGAATTTAACCCTTGACCTTTTCATATCTAAATTTGACTGACCATCAAGTTTGGTTTTTTTTTTCCTGAGCTCTTTTCATACACAAAAATTTACATTCCTTATTCTTTATCTTTTATTGGCTTAGATTTAATAAAGCTTTGAACTTCATTAAAATCGACTCACTTATTTGTTCAAACAAGAGGAAAAACTGTAAGCGAAATTTGAGAAACAAATCCCCTTTTCTTTTGAGACTAATAAACGACGGAGACAATTTTTTTTTTAATATAATCTGAAAACAATATTTTAAAAGTTATTATCTTGAATTAATCTTGCTTGATTAATCCAGACTGATTTATTTATACCCAGTCTTTAATTTCCAGTCTTGATAGAGTTCAAAAGCATCTCGGCATCCTTTAGGGTGATGAATTACACTGGACAACATGATTTTGGGTGCCAAGAAAGAAAATGTTTTTAGCTAATTTGATGGTGCGGATTCTAAAAATGACTTTAGAATTTTAGGGTTAGTGTTGCGACCTCGTCACCAGGTTATTGTGGTCCATTAGAGCCAGAAATAAAGACACAAAGACGGAGTAGTGTTAAACAAATATATTACAAAGACAGTCGTACAAACATATATCAACGAACAATTATTAGTACGGCTGTTAGAGTTATGCTGGAATAGATTTCGCTCTCTGCTCTACAAAGCAGAACTACTACTTATATATAGTTTGGAAGAGTTCAATGTGTCATACGGGGGGGTGAGTTACCATAACACCCCACTTCTAGTATTAACTTCGCAGGAGGCTTAATATTTTTTCCTTTTTAGATTCACAAAGAAAATCCATTGTTTTCTTTTTTCTTTTTCACACGGCGCTGTTCCAGGGATGCTTGTGGTATTGGTATGTTAAAAATATCATACATGACATCCATTACATCTTTTTCTTCAGGAGGACTGATCTAATTTAAGTGCCTTTTGTGATTGAACTGGGACCTTTTATTATATAAACCATATTTCCTATTCTTTTGTTAATTGTACCCATTTCCGCAGGACAGATTGGGTTCTATATCCTTGGTCGGCAACCAGTCTACCGGAGAAAGCAATGGCAACCTACTGCCGGATAATCTTCTGCCCAGTCAGTCATGTCTCTTTCGAGACATGATCGCCCAAGTGTGTATCACATATGGCACTTAACTGACTGACTGACCCATCTCCAAGAAACCTCCTGAAAAAATGTTTCTCTTTGGGTTGGTAACATTTCATAGTTTGTTCGTCCAGGTTTTGTTTGTTTGAGAAGTAGCTTGTCAAACACAGACCCGATTTTACATGCCAACATTACCTTGGCTGAGGGTAATGATGATAATGTGTCATCATTGGCTGTTATTCTATAAACCTGAAGGAACTGCTGCAGAGCTTTTTCTGTGGGTGTGCTCCTGGCTTTCTTTATAGTTCTTTTTAGCATACCAATAAAGCACTCAGCCTGTCCATTGGACCATAAGTGATATGGAGTAATCATATGATTGATCTGGAAGTTCTCACAAATGTCTTTAAATTTGCCAGACATAAATTGTGTTCCTTTGTCTGAGACTAAACAATTGACTACCCCAAATCTGGCAAACATTTTGTGTAGGAAATTTATTGTCACCTCTGTTGTGAGATTTCTACATCTAAAAAATTCAAGCCACTTAGAAAAACTATCTACTGCTATAAAATAGTAAAATCTGTCTAGTGGACTTGCAAAATCCACATGAATCCAAGACCATGGTCAGTCTGTTTAAGGGCAAGGACTATAATTGACTGGGGGTGCCATCGCTGCTAAGGCACAGCCTTTACAGAATTTTACCATATTTTTGATATCCTTATCCATGTTCAGCCAGTATACATACCTATATATAAAGCTTTTCATCCAGTTGAATTTGTTGCATTCACTTACGCGCAAATACCCTTGGGAAAGGTATTAATCCATCTCTTCCTTCCAGTTATGGGTTAAATAGCAGGACAGATTGGGTTCTATAGCCTTGGTCGGCAACCAGTCTACCGCAGAAAGCAATGACAACCTACTGCGGGATAATCTTCTACCCAGTCAGTCATGTCTCTTTTGAGACATGATCGCCCAAGCGTGTATCACTTATGGCATTTAACTGACTGAGTGAATATAATAGCTGAAAACATGATTAAGGTTTCTACTGGGCATAAAGTGGGGGATCTGTTTATTACTTCATAACAATATAAAACTGATCCCCCACTAATTACTACTCAATAATATAATACATCTCTTTTCCCTCTAGCTATGAGTCAAATAACAGGACAGATTGGGTTCTATAGCCTTGGCTGGCAATCATTCTACTACAGAAAGCAATGGCAACCTACTGCAGGATTATCTTCTGCCCAGTCAGTCATGTCTCTTTTGAGACATGATCGCCCAAGCGTGTATCATGTATGGCACTTAACTGACTGACTGAATCCTTGAATGACCCACACGGAAGTCCTTCAGAATTCTTCTTTGCAATGTTGCGGGAATGTCAACTCACTATATAGCAGTACTTCGTCGCATAACAAAAAATATCCGAAGTCTGGTTGTCCTTTTCAAGAAATATGATTTTGGTTTACCTAATAAACTCATCCTTTACAGCTTCTTTTTTATATGGTCGAGAGTTACAGGGAGTTCTTTTATTGAATTGCACTATGTAGTTTTACATTCTCCCTCTGTTCGGAGAGAAGCAATCACAGTAACTTCAAGAGGTTCTCTTTGTTTCAGGATTAATCTAGACAGTCCATCGACATGACTGCATTTTTTAGACGTTAGGAACTCTATCTTAAAATTATAGTTTAAAAGAATTGTTCTCTATCTGCGCAGTCTATTTGCCGTATGCAAATAGATGGGTGTTGATACATAACAACTTAGAATATTCTTCCTCTGCCAGTATTTGAAGATAGGCATCACTCCATTTAGTTTCGCAAAAATTTCATCCAGTCTAGGTAACGCATAATGATAGTCTTTGAGTGCTGCTTTTAGCTGTGGCAAGAAATCGACACAAAGCCGATTCTCGTTTAATTTTTTCTTCACATAGAAAGCCCATTGACTGTACACAAGTTTTGACAAGATACCAGTTTTTTCTAGTCTGTTGAGTTTGTCATTTACTTTTGGTAAAAAGGCAAAATGTAATTATGTTTTTTCTTAAACACTGGCTGAATATTTTTTTTTTTTTTTTTTTTTATAAGCGTTTCACCCCGAGCAAGGCATGTCACTGCCACTACTGTGCAGGGGGCTACGTAGAGTGGAGAAAGGCTGATTAAATATAGGAAATAACAGAGGGTGGGTGATAGGCAGGTGAGGATACCGAGAATGAGGGTTGGGTAGATGAGAGTGTTGTGAGAATAGTTGGGAGTTAGTGTGATAGGAGGTGTCTATTGATCCTACATTTAAACACCTGGAGATTGTAACTGTCGGGAAAGCAGACTTGTGGAAGGGAGTTCCACAGGCGGGAAGCGCGAGAAAAGAAGCTGTTGGAGTAGAATTTACGGTTACATCTTATTTGTTTAACTGTAAAAGGGTGGGACCTAGTTGCTAATCTAGTATCTCGTGTAAATTCGTGCTTAGGCGGCACCAGTGATCTAAGCTCATCGGAGCAGAAGCCATGAAAGTACTTGTAGAAGAGGCACAGGGAAGCTACATCACGCCGGTGTGAGAGCGGCTGCAGCCGGTCTGCCAAGTCAGTATCGACCACGTTACAGATCCTCCTTTGTATTTTGTCAAGAAGCCCAAGGAGAGCAGCAGGGGCACCCGACCAGATATGGCAGCAATATTCAATACACGGGCGGATGGTAGATTTGTATATATGCAGAATAGTTTCAGGTGGGAAAAATTTCCGGGCCCTGCACAGGGAGCCCACTTTCATAGCAGCAGATTTGGCAATGGATTCAATATAGTCATTCCATTTGAGGTCCGCCGAGAGTGTAAGGCCAAGGAGGCGTAGTATTTTACTCTCTGGGAGGCTAGCCTGTCCCATGCTAATGGGAGGTAGATGCGATTGTCTATGGTGGTTAGTTGATAACAACTTTGTTTTGGAGGCATTGAAATTTACCAACCATTTCCTACCCCAGGTCACTACGGATTGGAGGTCCCTTTCAAGTGCGGCAGCGAGGTTCACTTTGTTGTCCAGACCTGGTTTCTGATCGATGCGGGAGTAGATTGTTGTGTCGTCGGCATACATGCCAACTTGGGATCTAATGGTGTCGGGGAGATCATTAATGTAGATCAGAAAGAGCGTGGGACCTAGGATAGAACCTTGAGGGACGCCCGCGTTCGTCTGGTAGTTTTGGGAGACATGCCCATTTAATACCACCTTTAATGTGCGGTTAGAGAGGAAGGACTGGATGAGGTCAAACATATGTCCAGTTATCCCATAGCTCCGCAGTTTGCACAAGAGGCCAGCATGCCAGACCCTGTCGAATGCTTTGGAGATATCCAAGGCAACGGTTCGGGCTTCACCATTCTTGTCGAGTGCCTGGTATATGTACTCTGTAATGGTCGTTAGCATATCAGCAGTAGACCTGGTGAAGCAAAACCCATACTGTTTGTCAGAGAGAAGCCCGTTGGTCATAAGGTGCTGAATCACCTCGGCGTTGATAATGGCTTCAAAAACTTTGCCAAAGATTGGAAGGAGACTAATAGGACGGTAATTGGCGGGGTCTGAGGGTTCGCCAGAATTCTTAAATAAAGGTACTACGCAGGAGGACTTCCAACAGGCAGGAAAGCAGGAAGCAGATAGGCAGAGGTTATAGAGTTTAGAGAGGACAGAGGAGAGTTCTGGGGCACATTTCTTCAGTACTATGACTGGGATTCCGTCACCGCCGCTCGCTTTGTGTGGGTCAAGTTGCGCAATTATCTTGGCGACCAGCGAGGGTGAAATGTGGACGTTATTTAGTTGAGCCTTAGTTCTGGGTGGGAAGTCTGGTGTAGGTATTCCTAACGAGTCCAGTGTCGAATTGGTTGAGAATCTACAGGCAAAGCATTCAGCCTTGTCGGCTGGGGAGGTGAGAACTTCAAATTCATTGATTAGTGGGGGTATTGAAGTCTTGTTCCTGCTGAGCACGCTTTTGCAGAGACGCCAGTAATCTTTGGAGCCAAACTTAGAGGATGCTATGCGTTGCCTAATTCTGGTAGCAAACGCCCTCTTGGCTTCGTTCAGTACTTTTTTAATTCCTCTTTTAATTCGTATTTTAAGAATCCTGGTTGTCCATAAGAAACCTTGTGGTTGTCTGTAAGAATCCTTGTGGTCTATAAAGAATCCTCACTGCCAAGTTGTTGCGAGCTTGTCATCAAGTTATTGTGGTCTGTAGGGCCAGAAATAAAGACACAAAGATGGAACAGTGTTACACAAATATATTACAAAGACAGCAGTACAAACATATACCAATGAACAATTATTAGTATGGCTGTCACAGTTATGCTAGAATAGATTCCCTCTCTCAACCTCTCTCTGCCCAAAAAACCAGAACTACTACTTATATATAATTCAGAAGAGTTCAATGTGTCACATGGATTCGTCACCATAACAGCTACCATTTTTGTTGTACTGAAATTGCTCATTTAACTCTCACACTAGACCTCAAGGGGAACGACTATATAGAATCCATAGCTAAACCTGTTGCTAAGGTCAGTTCTCTGTGCAGGGCCAGGAAGTTTTTCCCGTCTAAAACAATCCTGCACATATACAAATCTACCATCTGCTCGTGCATTGAATACTGCTGCCATGTCTGGTTGGGTGCTCCTGCTATCCAACTAGGGGTCCTTCACAAAATCCAACAGAGAATCAGTAATGTGATTGATCCTGACTTAGCAGCTTGGATACAGTCACTTTCTCACCAGTGCCATGTGGCTTCCCTGTGTCTCTTCTACAAATACCTTCATGGCTTATGCTCTGATGAACTTAGCTCACTGGTGTCCCCTATATATGAATTTACTCGAGCCACAAGATTAGCAACTAGGTCCCACCCTTTTACTATGAAACCAATAAAATGTAAATGCAAATTCTACTCCAGCAGCTTCTTCTCTCACACTTCCCACCTGTGGAACTCCCTTCCATTTACTTGCTTTCCCAATAGCTACAATCTTCAAGAATTCAAATGTAAAGTCAATAGTCATCTCCTATCTCACTAACTTGCATCCTCTCTCTCATGCTCCTTTCTCCGTCCACTTCACTCTCATCAGTATTCTCATCCTTGTCTTACTCACTTCCTGACACCCCCTTGTAACCTATCACTCTTTTTCATAACTTTCCTCTGATGTAACCCCCTGCTTAACAGTGGCAGTAAAATGCCTTGCTTGGGGTGACACGATTATAAAAAAAATGATCATTTTATAATTGCAGCATTTAGTTAATAAAGGTCATAGAAACCCATCAATTTTCAGTTAGGCCAAGAAATTTTAGCCAACCACCTGAAAAAAGTGTTTTTGAGTCAAAAATTTTAAAATAGAAGGATTAAATTTTTACAATTTGCTGCCAAAATTCAAATTAACGAATAAACTTTAGTCAAATTTGCTGAAGCTTAGCATCACCCTACATACAGCAACAAGTCAGTCAGTTAAGTGCCATATGTAAAACACACTTGGGCGATCATGTCTCAAAAGAGACATGACTGACTGAGCAGAAGATTATCCTGCAGTAGGTTGCCATTGCTTTCTGCAATAGACTGGTTGCCGACCAAGGCTATAGAACCCAATCTGTCCTGTTATTTAACCCATAACTGGAAGGAAGAGATGGATTAATACCTTTCCCAAGGGTATTTGTACGTAAGTGAATACAATGGATTCAACTGGAATTCGAACTCAGCTCCTCGATTTCTCATTTTGAGCCAATATCCAATGCACCACAACAAGTATGATTCAATAAAAAATTGTGCTCGTTCATGTCTGGTTTTCTAAGCAATGTAAATATAAACACCAATGCAAAAGTTTGACAGTTCACATCAAGAGTGCTTTCTCCTGGCTGGTGTTATGTAGCTTTCTCTGTCCCAGACCCATGCCAACTCTTTACTAATACCAGCCCAGTATGCTTGGATGCAAAACTTGTCCATGCCACCTACTATAAATTGCCAATTGTGGAAGAAGACAAGCAACCAACTATGGGTTTCTTGTCAAGTGAACCCGATTTTCTCTTACAATAATATTACCGTCTATTGAACAGGTGTAGAGGCTCATCTCTTGTTCCCTGTTTAGGATGTGCTTTCCGGCTTTCTCTTTTCCAATCTTCTCACTTTTCTTTTTTTTTTCAATTGGAGTACATAGATCTATCTATCGCCCGGTTCACACTCCACCCACATCTATTGAACAGGTTAAAGAGGATTATCCCTGGTTCCCTGTTTAGGATGTGCTTTCCGGCTTTCTCTTTTCCAATCTTCTCACTTTTTTTTTTCAATTGGAGTACATAGATCTATCTATCGCCCGGTTCACACTCCACCCACATCTATTGAACAGGTATAGAGGCTCATCTCTTGTTCCCTTTTTAGGATGTGGTTTCCGGCTTTCTCTTTTCCAATCTTTTCACTTTTCTTTTTTATTTTTTTCAATTGGAGTAGATAGACTGAACTATCGCCCGGTTCACACTCCACCCACGTCTATTGAACAGGTGTAGAGGCTCATCTCTTGTTCCCTGTTTAGGATGTGGTTTCCGGCTTTCTCTTTTCCAATCTATTCACTCTTACGTAGTCCCCTGCACACCAGTGGCCTTAACGCCTTGCTTGGGGTGATGTGATTAAAAAAAAAAAAAAATTACCACAATACTGAGATAATACACTGAAGTAAAACAAGTCTAAACATGTTCAAAAAGTAAACCTAGAAAATTGTTAAACCAATTGATCATTAGCAAGACATGTTTAGACATATCTCGCATTCGTCTAGAATGTTGAAAAATCAGACAAAAATTTTTTTTCCAGGAACGAGTCTAATATTCTCAGGAGCTTCTTAATAACATTATCTACTTTGATTTTGGGAAGTTAAAGATGAGTTATAATCAGATATTACAAACACAGATTTATTTTTTCTCATCAACAAATTTTAAAAACAATGGCAACATTAAAAACCAAACTGCCTTCTGCAACATGGAAGACAGACAACAGAATTCCCATAGATGACGGCTTGTTTTAAAAGAACCTGGAATATGTAAGTATTCCATTTAATTTTTTAAATATGTTTGAAGAAAAAAAATTACAACAATGTGTGTGTGTGTTTAGGCACGATATCTTCATTCAAACATGTTTTATTGTATAATATAGGTTGCTTTCCTGTGCTTTTTTTTTATACATACTTTCATGGTAATTGTTCAGATGAGCTCTTGTTTATGTTATCTATGGGCTTGAAAAAGACCTCCAATCTGAGATGGATTAGGTTAAGAAATGACTTGTAAATTTTAATGGTTCCAAAATGAAGTTGCTCTCCTTTAACCCCATAGAGAAGATTTCTTACCTTCAATTAATATGGATCACACTAGAAAGATGAGGACAATAGTCCAAATAATGTAAATACTGTAAATACTACCTCATCTCAGAAATATAGACAAATAGAATGATCTATTATTAAACGTCGTACAAATGGCAACAAAGATAAGGACAATAGTTCGAATAATGTAAATACTGTAAATACTACCTCATCTCACAAATATAGATAAATAGAATGATCTATTATTAAACGTCGTACAAATGGCAACAAAGATGAAGACAATAGTCCGAATAATGTAAATACTGAAAATACTACCTCATCTCAGAAATATAGACAAATAGAATGATCTATTATTAAACGTCGTACAAATGGCAACAAAGATGAGGACAATATTCTGAATAATGTAAATACTGTAAATACTATCTCATCTCAGAAATATAGAGAAATAGAATGATCTATTACTAAACGTCGTACAAATGGCAACAAAGATGAGGACAATAGTCCGAATAATGTAAATAATGTAAATACTACCTTATCTCAGAAATATAGACAAATAGAATGATCTATTATTAAACGTCGTACAAATGGCAACAAAGATGAGGACAATATTCCGAATAATGTAAATACTGTAAATACTACCTCATCTCACAAATATAGAGAAATAGAATGATCTATTATTAAACGTTGTATAAATGGCAACAAAGATGAGGACAATAGTCTGAATAATGTAAATAATGTAAATACTACCTCATCTCAGAAATATAGACAGATTGAATGATCTATTATTAAACGTCGTACAAATGGCAACCAAGATGAGGACAATAGTCCGAATAATGTAAATACTGTAAATACTACCTCATCTCAGAAATATAGACAAATAGAATGATCTATTATTAAACGTCGTACAAATGGCAACAAAGATGAGGACAATTGTCCGAATAATGTAAATACTGAAAATACTACCTCATCTCAGAAATATAGACGAATACAAACTTAGGAATGAGTTTAAGTATAAGTATGTTACATCCTTAAATTAAACAGAATAACTTTTCATTCATAGTAATGGAGTTCTAATCTATTCTGGCCCTCTTATCCACTCTCTGCATACTTCTGAGACATAGAAATTCAGAGTCTGGGAATTTGGTGCCAATTGTCTTCAGTAGATTGGAGAAATTACTGACCAATTCTTTCGCTCAGTCATAAATCACAGACTTTCTATGTACCTACATATCAAGTTGTGGACATTATTTATAGTTAACATCTTCTGTCAGATATGAAAATATGATTATTAAGTCTCTTTCCCCACTCTTAAAAACATGTCTGTTTCTATCTATCTGGTTGTTTTATTTTGTTTATTTTTTCTTAAAACTGATCTCTGCATGTGTTCTTAAAAAGCTAAATGAAAAAGAAAACGCCGAGGGAAAAGTGCTGAAGATCAAATTTTATCAAAATCAGAGACTGATCAGTTTCAGAAAATTTTGAAGCTTATAAAAGTGAAGGGGCCAAAATTCAGCACCCCCCTCCCAGCCCAAATTGCCATTGTAAATTTTGTTGCAGGTGTAAACACTTTTGATGAGATTTTACATTTGATCCGCTAACAGTTTTTGGTATACGCAGGTAAGTCCAAAGGAAAGTTGAGACATAGAATTTGAACAAGGAAATATTAACAAATATATTGGCAGAACATTTTACAAAAAAAAAAAAAAAAAAAAAAAAAAAAAAAAGAGGAGAAATGAAGAAAGAATGTCTAAAAAGTTCAAAACAAACTTCAGTATCTGTCGTTGATTGCTCACATTTTGCAGGGGTGAAAAGAATATGTCTTTTCATTATGAAAAGTCACTGAGAAAGAAAGCAATTCTTTTAAATCTTGTGCCACCTGTTATTATCTTGGGGGTGGTAATTCCCAAATCCGCCCCCCCCTGTGATTACCACTGGGGGTGGTAATCCAACAGATTCAAATAATTCCAAGCCTTTGCCCAGGCAGTATCTTCAAGAGGGAGGTGTAAGCAATTTTTTCATAGTATTGCCTTTCTTTCAGCCCACTTTAAACATTGACCTTGTGTCACACAAAGCAATTATTACCAGTGGGTGGTAATTCTCAAATCTCTTCCCCTGTGATTATCATCAGGGGGCGGTAATCGAACAATTTTTCAAATAATTCCAAGCCACTGCCCAAGCAGTACCTCTCCTTCAGGATTTTGCTAAGTTAATTGTCCTGAGTCTGAGGTGTCCCCAAAAGGGGAACTGCCGAAGGAGGTGTAAGCAATTTTTTCATAGTGTAACCCTGATATAAGAGAGTTACCGGGTCGGGTAAACGTTATCTTATATCCGGGTTTCTCTTATATCTGGGTTTTGTCTATTTTATATACATTTCCACAGGCTCTAATTTGGAACCAGATAAAATCTCTCTTATACCCGAGTTTCTCTTATATTAGGGTATCTTATATCCGGGTTATACTGTAACGTTTATTCAGCCCACCTTAAACTTTGACCTTGTGTCACACTCGGTGGCGACGTGGGGACTCCAGGATTGTATTTCATGGAGGTTTCCTGTTTTGTGTTTTAACTTTTTTTTCTCATTTGAATTTGATCTATGTGTTATTTTTATTTTTTTAAGTATAAAGAAAGAAATGTGCATTCAAATTATAATTTTTTTCTTAAATAAAGTATTTTATGATTTGATTTTATAAAAAATCGAAAAAAAGAGAACACATTTTTAAAATATCACGTGAAAATTATCCGAAGATGGTTGAGAAGGAAAGACTCGAGCCCGAACGAGATTTTTGCTTTCCATTATAATTTATAAAATATTATCGTATAAAAAGAGCAAGAATAATAATCTTTTAAAAAAAAATCAAAATTCAATAAAAGTAACAAGAAAATAGAAAATTTTATTTATTTATCCAGATCTTTTGAAGCAATAATTTTCGAAACCATGTGGTCCGCCCACCCTTTTTAATTTGTTTCTTACCGGTAAGGACCGCAACTCTTTATAGTGTTAAAAGGAATAATATTTATTTTATGTTAAAAATATGCAATTTTCGACACAAAATCATTTCAAATCATCGATCATTTTTCTTTTATTGATAAACATAACAAACGTAGAACACGTGTTTTTCGTTCGTGCTGTATTGTAGCACGAGGCTTAAAAAGACTGTCTAGAAAAAAAAATACATTCTTCTTGTGTCTTGAATTAATAAAATTATAAAAATGTTTTAAATTTGAATTGTAAATAAAAAATATATCTACCTGGAAGGGCTTTAACGTGAACCATACCAATTATAACAGATTTGGATCGACGGAAAAGTTGCCGAAACATCTCCATGTTTATATTCAGCGAGAGAGGTTTAAAAAAAAATCTAACTTATATACGGTTGCTACTTAACAACTAATTATAAAACCCATATAAATATATTTTTAAAATATTACAAAAATAATCATTAATTTTCAACATTAAAATGTGATAATGAAACATATGTTTCATAAATTAGTTCATTACTTTAATTGTATTTCTTTCAATTTAAAGTTAGGCGTATTTTTATTGTATCATTTTTATCTATTCTATGTTTCCATACATGAAATAGGTTGATGTTTATTTCTAACTTGGTTACCATAGAAACGAAAATGGCGTGGCTGCCGACCAATGAAATGTTACTCAAATAATGGAGATGATTAAGCTTCCTGTAATGTAGAATTGGCTTGATTTTTTGTACAGAAGTCTCGCATTTTCATACCGCTTAACTTTCAAAACTATCGCAATCGATTCCTTAGATCATACGCTATCGAACGACATGCAACATGCCAGGTGTTTACGCTTTGTTTAGGAGAAATCATTTTTTCTATCCAGTGGTCTTACAAAAGTCGCGAGATGTAAACTTTCTCATGTACTCGATCATTCATTGCGATACAAGTTTGTTTTAAATGAAAACATACCGAAAAAACACCAAAAAATAAATTTTGTCTTTTTTGGAAATGAATTTGTTTTTTAAAATCTATTTTTAGCTTTTTATTTTTCTTATAACCTCCTTTCTTCAAGCATACCTCAACAAACTCGATTCGAGTTGTTTTCGATCAGATAGCACTTAGAGGATAACTTTTGTAAATGTAAGGTTATGGATTTGGGAAGATGTGTAATATTAAGAATTTTAATGAATTATTGCAATTTTTTTCTTTTGAAATCTATTTACATGCGCAATGAGAAAAATGAAATTGGCGGGACTACTACTCAGGAGTTAGTCCTTGTTCATTAGGCTTTTCTCTGTTGACGGGCTAGGACATGTCTTATTAGCTCTTAAGCATTTTCTGCAGAATCAAGCCTCCTCTAAAATTTTATTTAATTTTTTTTTTCTAGATTTTAGTTATATAAGGTGAGGATTAACAAATTTAAAGTTTAATTGTTACGAAGACCTAAATATTACTCAATTTTAAAAAAATAATAAGTAGGGCTGAACTTTTAAGTTAAGTACTACTTAGGGGACAGTATCAATATTAACTGAACTCTAATCAAAATCTTAATTCTTCTTTTATTTCAGCTGGAATAATTATTTTTTTTTAATTATTTTTTTAATTAATTTCGTGATGAGGTAAATTTAGCTGAAGTACAACTTCGGTTAGTTTAGGATTTTAAAACGAAATTCGCAGGAGTTAATTTCAAGATTATACTTCTTTTTGACATCAAACTATGATCATATTTTATTTAGTTATTCCTAATTATTTTCCTCTCGTAAGTAAATTATTCTCTATTTTAATGGAATTTTCTTTTTTTCGCAGCATTCCCGCTCTCGCGGATCGACTATGCCCTGCCGAAGGTAAGTTGATGATTTCTGTTTCGTTTTATAACCAAGCCGCCATTTTCTGCATCTTTTCGCCTCTCGTAGGCTAAAGTCGTTCCATCCGGACTGGATTTTCTAAGCTTTTTTTTCTTTTATTTCAGGTCAAAAACAAAATCTGCAATGAGCAATGCATCTACAAGCGATAACAGAAAAAGAAAATCCCAAGATGTAAGTAAATTTTCACGGTTATTCGATTTCTTAATCACTATCTTAGGAATTTGTTCATCTCTCTTTGTTCGCCCACAAGTTAAGTTGGTTTGGTACATAAAATATGTCCTCACTAATATATCTTTTTCTCTATATCTAGAACGTCCAAATAGCTGTAGATAAAAGGAAAAGGCAGTTCCAGATTCAGGTAAATATCTGTATTTTACTTATTGGATGCCTTTCTGCTTTTTAGGTCGCTTTTTTTTTTTTATTCTGTTATCGTTAAAAAAAAAAAAGAAAAAAAACTTAACATGGGTTGGCGCCTTGTCATTTTAAAGTTTGTTTTCTGAAATATTTGAGGATATAAATGACGATTTTTAAAAATAAAAGTGTATATTAAGTCTATAAAATAATTCTGATGCTATTGCTTTTAATTCAGAGGCTTGCTAGATATTTTTTCTGATTTTTTTTTTTTTTTTTTTCCTGTCTATTATTTTTACTTAGCCCACCATATCGTGGCAATTTATTACTATTTACTACTGTGGACATAAAGTCGAGGAACAAGTCTTAGTAATTTATATTTAGAAATTTATCCCCCACTTAATAACCACATCTAAAATTTGAATTTCGATATGCCCCCCCCCCCTAATTTTACTTACCTTTTTCACAACTTTTTAATTTTTTTTTTAATTAATTTTTTCCCAAACTTCTTAAACAACAACAAAAATTTCGTTTTTATTCATTCATTCTCATTCATTTCAAAAACTTTGAAACTTGATTTCTCTCGTTTTATATTTTACAAGCTATCAAATAAAAATTTAAATGTAATTTAAAAAAAAAAAAACTTTATTTGATTTTTAATTATTTTTTTCTTTAATTGCGCATGTTTAAATCTAACTAAAAAAAAAAACTTTTTAAAGTTTTATTTTTTTCTATTTTAAAGCACCATCTGATTTGTTAATCAAAAATATAATTTTTATTTTATGATTGCTTTTTGTTGTCGATTTCTTTCCTCTCGATGATAAATTAATTTTTCAAAATTAATTTTTCATCAATCCGTTGTAAAATCTATTGTTGCATATAAAAAAAAAAAAAGTTCGTTCTTAACGCCCTTCTTTAATTCTTGCCCTTCTCCTTTTTAAGTTAATTTGCGTGTGTGCCTTGAAGTCTTTTACACAAAATTGTGTACGTGTGCCAAAAAGTCTTCTTTTTCCTTTTCTCTCTGGTCTCCACCCCACTTTCCAGCTGTATGTAAATTGGGAATGAGGGTCTCTCTTTCTCTCTCTGACTGGAGACAGCTGCTGGGTTCTCTTAGAGGTTTTCAAGTCTTTCATGTCCTGATTACCTTTCGATTTTTATTTCTTTCTTTTTGGCCCACTTCCCGCGGAAAAAAAAAAGCATTATTAGTAAAAGGCTTTGTTTTCCCTGATGTTTTTGTTTTTTAAATTTTACTTCTTCATAAATTGTTAATTCTTGTTGCTTCTAAAGCGCGCTTATTTAAAAAAGGTATATTTAAAAAAAAAAAAAAAATTAAAAATTACCTCTTTACTCGACCCTACCCCCATTTTTTTTCTTTCCTTTTTTATACCTTGTTGCTACATAATTTCATATTTCATTTACTGTTTTTAATTTTTTTTAGTCTAATTCGATTTTTTTCCTGCTTTTGGTTGCTGTGTCATTAACACTAAGATTAGGCCTACCTATTACTTTTTAAATGTGGTCTTAATGTTTTTTTACTGTCTTATGTTTAACATATTTTAAACTTTTTTTCTTTTTCCCCCCCTCCCGCCTTTTTTTTTTTTTTTTTTTTTTTTTCTTTCTCTCTCAGAATCAGTTTATTTCAATTGCTGGTGATTCCTTGATTGAAAGTAGTTCGATAATCCCGACACTTGAAGAACTTCATACAGCCGGAACCAGTGCGCGTTCGGCCACATCTGAACTCTATGGGGGTTCTCAGTTCCGCTTCCAAAATCATTTCATAACTCCGACCCGTCACTCACCTCTGCCCAAGTTGAATTGGGCCGACTCGAAAGAGGTATGGCGAGTCATGATCGAAAAAGAACTACATTATGCCAAAGATCCGGCAATGCTGGAAAGACATCCATCGTTGCAGGCCAAAATGAGAACAATTCTCTTGGATTGGTTAATTGAGGTAAAAAAAAAAATTCTTTTCTGCAATATCATTTTAAACTTTTACTGAATTTAAAAATTTGGATTATTAAATTATAAAGAATTAATGGATTATTGTTTATAATTCAGCCTTTCTTGCTACTGTATTTAATTTTTTGCCTGCCTGGTTGGAACAGCACCCGAAACCTCCATTTGGGGGGGGGGGGTACCTGCTCAAATTCCTGTGTATCCTTGAAATATATAACATACGTAACAATAAGAAAAAAAAACTTGTGCTTTGATATTTATCAACTTAGCTATTTCCAGATTGAATTTATTCCTAAATTTGACCGGTTTGAACCTTAACCTCCTGGTGAGTGCAACTCCCTTACACTAGGCACCTGCCTGGGTATATGCACTTTGACATAGTGGCCACTATACTGGCTACTTCGTTCAGAGTTGAAGTAATTCAAATTTGATTGATGAGCAATTTCCCAATTTAATTTATGCTCACTCACTTTTTTTTTTACACAATGCAAGTTAATTGCAAACTAATTTTTTTCGGTGGCTATGATATCCACCTCACTAGGGCTGTATACAGTTTTGAATTCTTTCCCTTAGACTGGTTGCTAACTATAGATAGAACCCAGTTAGTCTTGCTGTTTAATCCATTGTCTAGAGAAGAGCTGGGTTTATACATTTTCAAGGATATTTGTGCAAAAGTTAATGACAAATTCTGCTTTGTCTTGGTTAATAATGTAAAATTCATTTCAATGTGCCCTTGACCTTTTGCCAGTGCTGATGAAGTCTGGGCATTACAAATTAATTTATTTTCTCTGCTTTAAGCTCCAACAATGGTCTTCAGAATCTCCTAAGTATTTAAATGTCAATGGTTATGATATCAAAATTCAATCATCTGTCAATAAATTGCTAATTCCAAAGCACACACCAAACCATCATATTGCTTGATCTGATTCAATAGCAACTGTTTCTCCATGACCGATTGGTGCTCTTAGGCTCAATTATAAACAAATGTCTGTTTGACCTGTCAGCTTAACATTAAGGGAATATTAACTGTGACCCCTTTTCATCATAGGGTTTTTACATACTTTGGGATATAATTCAAGTGAAACTTTTTGAACCTCTGAATTTGTTACCTTTTTCACTTTTCATAATCGATATAAACTTGAGATTAAAGAAAATTTTAAAAAAATAATTGCTCAGCAAATGTCATTTTAGTTGTTAAAAATTTTAATTGGTTGCATATTACTTGGTCACTGTTTTGTTCCTTCAAAAAAAAATAAAAAAAAAATATTGAAATTGTTTTTCTTTTTTAGGTGTGTGAAGTTTATAAATTACATCGTGAGACTTACTACCTTGCTCAGGATTTCATTGATCGTTATTTAACCAAAGAGAGAAATATTATCAAACATCAACTTCAGCTGATTGGAATTACAGCATTATTTATTGCCGCAAAACTAGAGGTAAAACATTTCTTTCTATCGCGTTTAATTACGTCTTTCACTACACTCTATCGAAATATCAATATGAAGCACTTTAGAGCAAAAAACCTGCTTGCCAAAAATACTTTTTTTTTTTTTTTTTTTTTTTTTTTTTTTGGTAAGCCACTGAAAACCAACAATTTTGGCACTAAAGCATCACAACTCCACATGCACATATTTGAGTGAAAGTTTAAATATTCAACTTTTTATAATTGCAAATTTAATTCTGTTCTTTTAATAAGATATTGTTAAAAATATTTTTCAGGAAATTTACCCACCAAAATTGGCCGATTTTGCTTATGTAACAGATGGTGCTTGTTCGGAAAGTGAAATATTGACTCAAGAATTAATTATGTTACAGGTTTGTTTTTTTAATTAAACATAATGTTATTAAATATTTGATTTTTAAAGATCTATTTTCATAGTATTTACATGTATTAAAACGTATCAGGCTTTAAAATTTTTTTTTTTTTTTCCAAAATTTCAGATCTTAAAATGGCATCTTACACCGATTACAGTAACGGCATGGCTCAATGTCTACCTCCAAGTTGCTAGCTTGGATAAAATCTCTGAAGATTCTTTTGAATTACCTCAATATTCGTCACACGCATTTGTCCAAATAGCACGGGTAAGTTAGATTCCCGGTTTGCCGGGAGGGGGGATGGTGGGGTAGCACACCTCTAAAAGCAGATGCTTGACCAAATGTAGAAATCTGTATCCTATTTGTAATTTAATTGTGGTGCAAGGCCAGGAGTGTGGGGGCACCTAGTGAGGATCAAAATTGCTGTTCAGTTATAACAAGCTTGTTAACCATAAGCTGTATCATGTTCATCTTGAGAAATACTTTCATTACACTTGATAGTTTAGCTCATTCAAGTATTTCAATTGGCTTTTATTTATTTAGGGGCAAATTAGAGAGTAGGGAAGATCAGGTTGATAATGCATAATTTTTTATTTTTGCTGTATTAAACTACTTTTGGGTATATTTTTACTTTTACTTTTTAATGATTTCAAAAAGCAGACCTCTTTGACGGTAGACGTTAATTCTTGCAGAAGATATATATGCAATTAAAAAATTTTATTTTTTTTTGTGTGTGTGTAATAATCATTAATTGTATGTAAAATTATCTTTAAATACAGCTTTTTATATACCTTCAGTCACTTTCTCACCAACATGATGTGGCTTCCCTCTGTCTTGTCAACGAATTTACATCTGATTCTGCAACTTTTTCTTCTCCATGAAGACAGCGGATCCTGATCAAGAACCTAGATATCGCCTATAATGTATTTGATTTATGTAATAATTTTATTTCTCATTTTATTAAAGTCTTGGTAGGAGCTATGAAACATAACCAAAGGTTACAAATTAAATGCATATTTATTTTATTTTTTTTTTTTAGTTGGTTGACATTTGCATGTTGGATATCAGCAGCTTGAATTACAGCAACAGTGTGATTGCGGCCTCGGCTCTTTACCACAAATCCTCGCCAAATGTGGTTCTCAGTGTATCAGGTAGGATTTCGTTCTGGTGCCATTGTGTTTTTATATCTTGCTCTTGAATTTGATCGGATATCACAGCTTAGATCAGTTCGTGTGCCTTGACAGAAAAGATGACACCTTTCATTTTATCAGTGTATTTCTTGACATGCTTATTCCAAGATGAAATAGTTTTTGCATTTTGTTACCTTCTGGTTGTTTTATGGAAATGCCGTTTTTATCATCGGAATGGGTGGTTAGTATATTAATTATTGGTGTAGATGGTAAGCTGGGTTCAAATTTTGATCTAATCTGTAGAATTCACTTTTGCACTAATGTCCGTCAAAAAGTTAAAAAAAAAAAAAAAAAAAAAATCTGCTCTTCTCTCGTTCTGCTCCTCTCTCTCTCTTTTGATATTGGCAACTGATCTGAAAGAAGAAAACCTGAATTCCAAACTAGAAATGACCCTGTTAACCTTTTCGTGATGTCATGGCATTCCCAAAGGAATAATGCACAAAGAAATTAAACGTTCCTTAACAGAGATATGCATTTTAGATGTGATAGCTTATTAGTGTCTTATTATTGATTTTAGGACTTACAATGGCTGACTTACTACCTTGTATAAGATGGATGGAGCCCTATGCTCTGACTGTTCAAGAAGCTGGGCCTGTTGAATTAAAATTCTTTCCAACAGTTCACATAGATGACAGCCACAACATTCAAACACATGCAGTCGATTTGGAGCTGTTGGTAAGCATTCTTTCTTTCTTTCTTTCTTTCTTTTATCTTTTTACCGGCTCCAATATCATCCAAACTTATTAAATTTAACTTATTTTGCCAGGAAAAAGCGCATACAAGGAGAGAACTGGAAGCTGCAAAGTGCAACGACATTCAGACGGGTGCAGAAGTGAATCTGCTTACCCCACCTTTGAGTGACAAAAAGGGCAACTGTTGTGATAATCTCATGTGTTCATCTTCAACGCCAAAGAGCAAGCATTCCGAAACAACATCAAATTCTTCTCCTTGATCTAAGACGGCCGGACCTCACAAGTTTTATCTTCATGCAGCGCAGGCTTTTCTCTCTCTCTCCCCCCTCTTCATTGTGCACCAATTTGAACGGTCTTCTCCCCTCCCCCTTTCCAATCCTTACAGTCATGCTTTTTATCCAGATGACCATATCAGTTTTCAAACCAGTGCCTTAGTTATGTCATCTGCACATCTGCTGGCTATTTGTGTGATAAATGCATTATAAAAATGTTTCTTAAACTTAAGGCTTTCAATTCCAAGGAATTTTTTTTTTTCTTCCTACATCTCCCAATCCTGGTGTGGAAATTGGTTAATGTAAGAGTGGAAGTGAACAAAAAAGAAAATAGCATTTGATTTGGCAGGAGAATTAGTTTGGGTGTTATAACATTTTCCAAATAAACTGTCCCCTCCCCCTCTCTTGTGTGCGCGCGCGCGTGCAAAAGATTCACGTTTATCCCACTAAGCCGAAGTCGGTTATTAAATATCTGGTGGATTACCTGGTCAAGTAGAATGGCATTTGTTTTCCTCACCTTGTTTCAAAGGTGTGCAAATTTTGGTTTCTAATTTTTCAAATATTTGTTGCACTCTTATTAAACACTTAAAGAGCAATTAACCATAAGAGTGTGTGTACAGATGAATGATAAGGTAGAAAAACTTAATGCCATATTTTGTGCAAAGACAATTTGCTCAAAAATTCTGAACTCTTACCACCTTTTCCATTTTGTTATTCATTTAACCACACTTGTTATATATATATATATATATATATATATATATATATATATATATATATATATAAACTTGTTACTGTGTCAATTTTAGCTACTTATTTTGTTCTTAATTTTTGTCTTAAAAATGAATTTTGAGTGTGCAAATTCATACAATTGACTTTTTTTTTTTTCTTTTTTTTTTTTTATAAAGAATCATTGCTGAATTTAAGTTTAACCTGATTTTAAATTGTAAAACTAATTTCACGGAATGGTTGAATTTTTTTTTTTTTTCTTTAGCAAGGGATCTTGTTGAGGCTTTGAGAGTTCATCTTAAAATGTCAATAAAAGGAAGTGTTTTTTGTGTTGTTTTTTATTTTTAATGCCCTCCCTCTACATAAGTTGTTAATCTGATGCTACTGCGGCTTGTATCACATATTCCATTTTTGTTCAAAAATATACTTTATTTATTCTCTGGATATTTGATATCACGATAAATTTATTGTCAAGAACAATATTCCAAGTATCCATTCTGAAGTATTTAAATTATAACTCAGTCAAAACGGATTTGCTAAAAATGGAATTCGGGCAGCAGAAGCTCAATGTATAGAATAAATTGTTCTTCAGTGTTAAAGTTGACATCTTTTATGTGTAAAAAAAAAAAAAGGAACTGATGGTTTGTCAGTTGAACAAGAAAATGACATAGAAGCGACTACTAAGATGGGGTGGGAAGAGAAAAGGGTGTCTGTTGGAACTGCTAGACTTGATTCCAAGCATTTAAATCCATGGGATTCTGTTTTATCGTTTTACTGTGATCATTTTGCTAATTTGAAAAAATATATTTTAACAAGTAAATAAGCTGATTTAAGTTAATCTGTAAATACTGAAGTGTGTTTGAATGTTGATATGCAAGGGTGTGTAGTCTGTATTTGTACATAGAAAGTAAACCTGATATTCGATTGTTACATGAAAGACCAAATGTTCAGTGTTCTGGGCAGGAGTAGATGCGATGAATATTTTACAGGCGTAAGCATTCAATTTTCAAAAGAAAAGAATTGCAACTTTTGTAGGGCATTTTTTCTGTGGGTTGGTTGAAGTGTCATGGATTCAGTTTGTAATATGGATCTGTTTAAAGCTCCTGAAATGCTAAAATTTGGTTCCAATAACTGTATACACTTGAAATCTGTTTCCTTCATTTTATTTTTTTCATTTGGATTATCTGCAGCAATACCAGACAATAGAGACTGACAATCCTTCCAGGTAGATAAAATGAACTTAATTTTAATGTCTTGTCGGCTCTTGTCATATTTGATCTTACTAAATTTATATTAAAAAAAAAAAAATTGCAAGGCATTTTGCTGGTTAAAATATCAAACATTGAGGCAGTTGTGTTGAATTTGATTGTAGAAACTTGCATTTGTAGACGAGGTTTCTCGTTACTAACAATATATCATCTTGGTAGGTATATGGCTTACTGTTATGACTTTGGCCTTAATGAGTCGAGCTGCTCATGATTGGAACATCCACATCTACCTCAATACTAGATAATATTTCACATTAGCCACAAACTTTGTGTTCCTAAAGATGATCAAGACATCAGCTTTTTTTTTCTTTTTTTTTTTAGTTATACATTATGTAAAGACAAGTAATTTGGTTGGGTACACAACTGCCTAATTATTTGCAAAGAAGTAGCTTAACTTTATATACTTCAAAAAAATTATTTAGGGCTAATATAGTAAGATTCATCCTTAGCTGGATGTTTTATAAAAAAAAAAACAACTTTATTTTGATATTAAAAAAAAAAAAAAATTCTGTTTATTAAATCAAGTAACAGAACCACTTGTGATATTTAAAAACAAAAAATGTGAATGAGTGTGTAAATGGTTGGATTTTACTAGTTTCCAAACATTATGTGACTGCTTCTTTTGTGCTTTTTACTGTATTCTGTCTCAGATTTTTTTTTATTTATATTGAATAAAAGTATGCATTCATATTATTTATATTGTGTTTTTATTTACTAAATGATTTTCTTTTCTGTTTGCCTGCTAAGCATTCTTTCCTAAAGAAATTCTTTTACAGAAACGTATTCCATTTTTTTAATTTTTTTTTTTTATCAGTTTCACCCCCATGCAAGTCAAAAGTTACTAGGTGTGGTGGAATAATTAACATAAATGGGTAGTGCAGTGAGGCTTGGAATTAGGGATCAGAATAGACTTCAAATTCCAGTTGAATTCATTGCTTTCACAAAAAGTATTTTAGGTACCTCCACTCATTTTTCTATACCTGAATTTTAAATTGAAATTTTAAAGATAACTTATTTATCTTCAAGCTTTAATTGAAAGCCAAGGGATTAAATTTAGTAATTCCAGTAAGCAAAATACCTTGCTGTATTTTAAACCAAAATTATATTAATTGGAATTTTAAGTTTCAAATTTTCCACCATTTTTCATCGATTGTAAACAAGCCAATTCTCGGTTTTAAAAAATCTTACAAAAATAAACTACACCTCGCTGACATTTTCTTCAAATTACTGAACTTAAACTTTAAATTGACTTGAAACAAGAATTACTGTTTGAAATGTTTCAAAAAGCATTTCTCAATTATGGTAACCTTGTTACAGCTGTCATCACCTTAGCAGGTGCTAATAATGATTTACAGTAGCCTGCCAAAAGTTTTTTTTTTTAATTATTAAAATTAATTTAACAGTTTTCAGCAATTATTCAATATTTTATGAAATTTTATTTTAGCTTTGTAGGTTTACATTTGAAGATGTTTTATAAAGAAATTTAAATAAATTAAAGCTTTCTTTTAAAAATTGCAATTTAATAATGAAAATATCAGCAGAAGTAACTTTATGAAATGTTATGGCTTTTATAATTTTTATTTTTTAATGTCATTTTCATATTCTTTTTAGGTACCTCCACAAATTGTGAATTTCACTTGTTTTTGTTTTTTTAACATTAGAAAATTACAAATTAAAATGTAAAAGTTGCTTTAAATGTTTAAGAAATGACTTGCAAAACAGGCTGTTGAATTTTTATAAACTTCTTGAATCAGAATCAAAGTGCAGATTCTGCCCTTTTCCATGTAAGGGGAATAATCCAAAACATAATCCCCTGTGGAAACTTATGACCCATATGGAATATTTTACTTAAATGAACATATTTATTTATACACAAAACATTTTTTTTAGTAATTTTGAAAATATAATTGAACAATTTTATTAAACTTTTCAATTTTCCATAGTCAATATAATCACCAGACAGTTCTTTAAAAGATTTTTTTAAATATTTTTAAAAGTTTATGAATTATTATAATGTCCTTTATTATTATTTATTCCAGCAATTATCAAATTAAATTCACTTTTATTGCATTTTTGTTTCCTCTTCGAATCAGATTTTCGAATAGTGCCGAAAAAATAAAAAAATAGATGATTTATATTCCCCGATGAGTCCTATGTTTAACTAATAAAATAATTTGCAACCAATTAAAATTTCACGGGTTTGTGTGTGGAGGGGATAACAGTTAAAAAAAAAAAAAAAAGATTTTTAAAAAAATAATTTCATTCATTTGTGAATAAGTACTGAATGTTTCATTAAAATTCGACAATTTGAATTTTTGCGAGAATTTCCAAATTAATGTTTGTCACCAATAAATAAAAAAAAATAAAAATAAAAAGTTACGAAAAAATAAAGTTACGTAAAATTACATGATCGATTGTAAACAGTCATAACATTTTTCTGCACTAACTCAAATTTTCTGCCCAAATTTCAAACATTAAAAAGGATTAAAAAATTTTTTAAAATAAAAATTACTTTGATTTTTTTTTTTTTCCTCTTAATAATATAAACATTTTGATGGAAAAAGTTTGTTTTAAGTTTGTTTTAAGTTTTTTAAGTTATGAACCTTTTTAATTCATACTTTGCTGTTTTTTTTTTGTTTTTTCGCGATTTAATGGAGGTACCTAGATTAATCCATCTCTTCATTCTAACTATTGGTTAATAGCAGGACAGATTGGGTTCTATAGCCTCAGTTGGCAACCTACTGTGGAAAAATATGCCCAGTCAGTCTTGTCTTGAATCATGACAGCAGAGAGGGAATTGACATTGCATTTAAGTTTTTGCAGATAAAAGTTGGCTAAAAAGCATGGAGCTGGAAGGGTGTTTCACATAAGTATATATTCTGTAAATAGTTGATGCAATGTATCCAGGGGCCGGAGGTATCCTTTTTTTATATATGACACCCGATACATTACAACAATTATTTAATAAAAGCATATACTTAAGTAGGAATATACTTTATTTTTTCTTTGGTTGAAAAATTGTTAAATATTCAATGTGTCTCATTCCTACCAACAATAAAAAAAAAAATGCTTTGTGATCCCTTTGTGCGTGGGTGGTGCAGTGGATATCAACTCGGAATGACAAATCGGGGAGCTGAGTTCAAATTCCAGTTGAATTCCTCGCATCCACTTATGCACAAATACCCCCAGGAAAGGTATTAATCCATCTCTTCCATCCAGTTATGAGTTAAATAATACGACAGATTGGGTTCTATAGCCTTGGCTGGCAACCAGTCTACCTCAGAAAGCAATGGCAACCTACTGTGGGATAATCTTCTGCCCAGTCAGTCATGTCTCTTTCGAGACATGATCACCTAAAGTGTGTATCACGTATGGCATTTAACTGACTGACTAATATAATAGTTGGAAACATGATTAAGGTTTCTACTGGGCATAAAGTGGGGATCAGTTTCATATTGTTAGGAAGTAATAAACTGATCCCCCAATAAATTGGTACTTAATAATATAATACATCTCTCCCCCTCTAGCTATGAGTCAAATAATAGGACAGATTGGGTTCTATAGCCTTGGCTGGCAACCAGTCTACCGCATAAAGTAATGGCAACCTGCGGCGGGATAATCTTCTGCCCAGTCAGTCATGTCTCAAAAGAGACATGATCGCCCAGGGCGTGTATCACGTATGGCACTTAACTGACTGATCCCTTTAAAGAGTAACAATTTGTGGCAAGGTGAATTATATGGCTGGAGTTGAGATTGTAAAAGCCACAAACCAAACAGGGGTTCAAATAATCAAGCTCAAGTTAAAAGTTTGTGAGGGTTTCAAAACTTGGGTTTCTACTATGGACCGTTTATTCTTTTTGGTGACGAGTGAAACAGTTTCTTAAGGTCTTTTGGGCATCTGTTTTCACTTTTGGTTTTATAACAAATGTATGAGTGAACGTTTGACGAAGCAAACATCATGGCAGCGGACACAAAAATGGCAGTGCGCATGCATGACCAGACTGAGAGCAAGGCCCGTATTCATTTGCATAAGCGTAAGCCTCGCTGGCATAAAAGCTGAGAGATTGTGAGGGTCAGTCAGTTAAAGTGCCATACGTGATACACACTTTGGGCGATCATGGCTCGAAAGAGACATGACTGACTGGGCAGAAGATTATCCTGTAGTAGGTTTCCATTGCTTTCTGGGGTAGACTGGTTGCCAACCAAGGGTAATAGAACCCAATCTGTCCTATTATTTAACCCATAACTCGAGGGAAGAGATGAATTAATACCTTTTCCAAGGGTATTTGTGCGTAAAGGAATTCAACTGGAATTTGAACTCGGTATCCCAATTTGTCGTTCCGAGTTGATATCCACGTTTTGAGACTGTCAACTTAGCAGACTCCATAACCCGAGTACCACAAAGGTGGCACAAAAGAATGAAATCTACGACTGAGCCCATACCTCTGGTTTGTGCCATGAGGGATGACAAGTTGTCAGATTATCGAAATACATAAAGGTAGTGGACACCCAGGCATCTGACGTACTGTGTATTTCACCCGGCAGGTTTGCCCAACGATTACTAAAGCAGATGTTAGGTCGGCTATCAGAAAATGTGAAGAATGTTAGACAGTTGATCCGGCTCTGGTTCACTGAACAAAAAGGGGGATTAGCGGTAAACGCTAATTGGCAAAAACTGGGGAGAGATATAACCCCACTACAAAGGCAAACACTTCCCGATGACCACTGATTTACCATCTGACGGCCATTGGCACGGTAGGACTCAGGAAACATTATTCGACACCTTGAGTCTATGTTCTTTGAGCGCTGTCCACTGCAGGAATTTTTGATGGACAATGACACCGCATTCTCCAGCAAGGAGTTTTCAGCCAGCTGGGGAGTGTGCCTGCGATTTCGGTGCGCCTATGTGCCAGCAGGCAACGGCATCGCAGAACGATGCGAACGCAGTGTCAAACAGATTGCAGCCAGGATGGGATGCCACTGTTCAAGAAACGGCGTATTGGTACAACGTAGCACCCAAAGATGATACATCACCGTTGACTGCACCTGTTAACGGGATCTGCAGATATGAGGTCAGGATAATGAAACATCAACCCAGTACCAATGTCACCGGTTCCCGTACAAAACGGATACCATTTGGGAGACCCTGCATGGGTCAAAATGCCCCATTATCAGTGCACTTCCAGATTCCAAGAAATGACAGAGGTGGTCAGCCCGTATTTCGTTGTTGTCGACCATGTTCCATACTATATAAAAGACAAACAAAAGTCATCCCATCTGGCGAAGTGGATGATGAGACTTCAGACGACACTGGGTATATCACACTGCCTAGCCGACAAACTGCACAAAATGGAGAAACCACAGTACCCACAGATCCACCCTCGCAGTGAAGCATACGCCGGAGATTACCAATGCGACCTTGCCCATGCTATGATCAAGGACCAGAGGTGAATACAACAAATGTATGAGTGAACGTTTGACGAGGCAAACATCATGGCAGCAGACACATAAATGGCAGTGCGCATACGAGACCAGACTGAGAGCGAGGCTCGTATTCATTTGCATAAACGTATGCCTCGCCGGCATAAAAGCTGAGAGTTTGCGAGGGTAGTCAGTTGATATTTGAGTTTTGCAAAACTCACACGTGTTGTTCGTTTCGACTTCGGTGTTTGACCAAGAAGATGAGTACAGAGAAGACAAAGACGACAGGAAGATTACAGGTTTACAAATTATAGTAAGGATTAAAACGCTCAAGTTGGCCTTGTGTCAAGTTGAAATGACCAAAGTTCATACTTCATGAGTGAGACTGCAAAGCCTGCTCAAACAATGGCGTTGGAAAGAAAAATTGCGCAGTTAACCAAAAAATCTTACCAGTTCCTTTAAAACTAGTATCATGAACAAGGCCAGTGCATACTATTCCTCTTCTTACCCCACCCCAAAGGTAGTGCTTTGTGACCCTCACATTATCAACATTTTTTTTTATACTTACACTAGCAGTATAGCCCAGTATTGCTCGGGTATAATGAAAGCTTTTATTTATATATTATCGATTTTCTACACTATTGTAAGAACTGCAACCTTGAAACTTCTGAATATCGTTTCTTATGTCTTTGTCCACGAGTGTATCAAATTTCCTTAAAATCGGACCACTCCTTCTATAACCTGATTTTTTCGATTATCGATATTTATCAGGGGTACCTCGACACAAAACCTAGCTATGAACACTCACAGACGCTTATAGTACAACTGTGTAAATTTTCAAGAAAATCGGTTCAGCCATTTTGGAGTCTATAGGTAACAGACACACACACAGAGACAAAGTTCCATTTATAAATTAGTTTAGATTTAGATTTATATATTCTACAAATTAAACTAAGTTGTCATGGTGAAACACACCTATTCCTCAGATAATGAACTCTCCCTCCTATATTAATAAGAGAAGTTCTTGGGAAGTTCATAGGAGTTCTATTGGAGTTCAGTAGAACTACTAGGTAGTTGATATTAATCAGCAGTTAGCCAAATACTAAGGAGTCAGCTTACAGTGAACGATTACCAAGTTCCTAACATTTTGGGTGTGTTAAGTCAATTAGCAACCGACATAGCACGATTATTAACTTCAGTGCAAAAACTACTCCACAACATAAGCTTAACTGACTATTAAAGGATGAAAAATTTTCAGTTTGACGTCATTCTGGGGGCTTTTTTTTTTTTCGTTTTGCTCTTGCTAAGTTTTGAAAGAACACGATATATAATTCACTTTTTTTTTTCATCCATAATGTTGAATGTGTTAAAACTCAACTTTTTAACAAGAAAAATCTCAAGTTGATGTTCAAAATTGCTGCAGAACCTTGATTTATTTCAGACAGAATTAATGACATTTTAAAGAGTAGATAAAATTCACCAATCATCTCGTTCGCACTCATATCCAGTCTTTTGAACAGGAGTAGATATTTATCCTTTGTTTCCCTCTGTTGAGGATTGAGCTTCCAGTTCCTTTGAAGGTCTTATTCATCTTAGTGGCAATTTAATTGGAGTAGATAGATTAACTGGAGTAGATAGACTAAACTATCGCCCGGTTCACACTCCACCCATGTCTATTGGACGGGTGAAGAGGCTCATCTGTTGTCCCCTGTCTAGGATGTGGTTTCCGGTTTTCTCTTTTCCAATCTTTTCACTCTTTTCTTTTTCAATTGGAGTAGATAGACTAAACTATCGCCCGGTTCACACTCCACCCATGTCTATTGGACGGGTGAAGAGGCTCATCCCTTGTATCCTGTTTAGGTTGCGGTTTCCGGCTTTCTCTTTTCCAATCTTTTCACTCTTTTCTTTTTCAATTGGAGTAGATAGACTAAACTATCGCCCGGTTCACACTCCACCCACGTCTATTGGACGGGTGAAGAGGCTCATCCCTTGTTCCCTGTTTAGGATGTGGTTTCCGGCTTTCTCTTTTCCAATCTTTTCATTCTTACGTAGCCCCCTGCGCATCACTGCCTTTACTACCTTGCTCGGGGTGATATGATTATAAAAAATAAATAAATAAAAAAATAAAAAATAAAAAAATTATAACCTTACGTGGGGTGAATTAATTTTTTAAAAAAAGTGTAATTCTTATTTAGATACATTGTATTTATTATGGAGCTTGTCAGTTGTTCACCTCTATTGCGTATGATCCATTATTGTACACAATTAACGATAAACTTCGCATGTGCGAACAGTTTGCGCAAGGTCAGTTCACAGAAGAACAATTGGTTGACGCTTCAAGTCTTTCCAAGTTCAAGATCTCATCAAGTTTTTTTTTTTTTTAATCAATTGTCAGCCAACTGTCCATATGTTGGTGGATGCAGGTACTTCAAAGATATTCTGCTAATTACATCAGTGATTGTTGTCAGTCTTGCAGTGTAGGGTTTTCATTGTTTGCATTTCCAGTAAATTTTAGATTCTCTAGTTTTGTCAACAATATAGAAAAAAAATGATTGACCAAAACATACAAATATTTAATTTACGATAAACACAAAATGATATTTATACAAAATTTACAATTTTTTGCATTCAAAACAAAAACATAGTTTACTACTAACAGGCGAAATGTTACAAAGGGTCCGCATCTTTAACCGCTTAAGTTAGCGAAATAGTTTAAGTGCTATACTTTTTGGAAATCCTTAAATGTGTATATAAAGAATAATTTCCAGTATGGTCTATGAAAGAGTCAAAAAATATCGATTTATCCATTTAGTTCCATGAGCTTTTCTTTCGGGTTTTAGTTGGTCAGTAACTTTTCTTAGAGATTCTTTCGGCCGGATACACAGATCCACAAATTGGGCTAGAGTTGATAATGTCAGCAAATCCTGTTAACAACTTACTACTCTCTTCCCAAAACCTATTTTTATAGGGCTAACATCTAATTTGCATATTCTAGAATCCTTTAGAATTCTCTAGATTTTACTGACATATTCTTCGAAAACGTTCTATTCCTAATTTCTCTATTTAACAACTACTTCATGAATTAAAACTTTTTTGTAATAACAAGTAGGACTCAATAGAATCCCTTACTATAACGTTTTAGACATTATTAATATTATTTTTATATATAAATGCATCCTTATAACAGTAATACAAGTAGGACTCAATAGAATCCATTACTATAACTTTTTAGACATTATTAATATTTTTTATATATAAATGCATCCTCGTAACAGTAATACAAGTAGGACTCAATAGAATCCATTACTATAACTTTTTAGACATTATTAATATTATTTTTATATATAAATGTATCCCCATAACAGTAATACAAGTAGGACTCAATAGAATCCATTACTATAACTTTTTAGACATTATTAATATTATTTTTATATATAAATGCATCCTCATAACAGTAATACAAGTAGGACTCAATAGAATCCATTACTATAACGTTTTAGACATTATTAATATTATTTTTATATATAAATGTATCCCCATAACAGTAATACAAGTAGGACTCAATAGAATCCATTACTATAACTTTTTAGACATTATTAATATTATTTTTATATATAAATGCATCCTCATAACAGTAATACAAGTAGGACTCAATAGAATCCATTACTATAACGTTTTAGACATTATTAATATTATTTTTATATATAAATGTATCCCCATAACAGTAATACAAGTAGGACTCAATAGAATCCATTACTATAACTTTTTAGACATTATTAATATTATTTTTATATATAAATGCATCCTCATAACAGTAATACAAGTAGGACTCAATAGAATCCATTACTATAACTTTTTAGACATTATTAATATCATTTTTATATATAAATGCATCCTCATAACAGTAATACAAGTAGGACTCAATAGAATCCATTACTATAATGTTTTAGACATTATTAATATTATTTTTATATATAAATGTATCCCCATAACAGTAATACAAGTAGGACTCAATAGAATCCATTACTATAACTTTTTAGACATTATTAATATCATTTTTATATATAAATGCATCCTCATAACAGTAATACAAGTAGGACTCAATAGAATCCATTACTATAATGTTTTAGACATTATTAATATTATTTTTATATATAAATGTATCCCCATAACAGTAATACAAGTAGGACTCAATAGAATCCATTACTATAACTTTTTAGACATTATTAATATTATTTTTATATATAAATGCCTCCTCGTAACAGTAATACAAGTAGGACTAATAGAATCCCATTACTATAACTTTTTAGACATTATTAATATTATTTTTATATATAAATGTATCCCCATAACAGTAATACAAGTAGGACTCAATAGAATCCATTACTATAACTTTTTAGACATTATTAATATTATTTTTATATATAAATGCATCCTCATAACAGTAATACAAGTAGGACTCAATAGAATCCATTACTATAACGTTTTAGACATTATTAATATTATTTTTATATATAAATGATCTCCATAACAGTAATACAAGTAGGACCTAATAGAACTATTACTATAACTTTTTAGACATTATTAATATTATTTTTATATATAAATGCATCCTCATAACAGTAATACAAGTAGGACTCAATAGAATCCATTACTATAACGTTTTAGACATTATTAATATTATTTTTATATATAAATGTATCCCCATAACAGTAATACAAGTAGGACTCAATAGAATCCATTACTATAACTTTTAGACATTATTAATATTATTTTTATATATAAATGCATCCTTGCTAACAGTAATACAAGTAGGACTCAATAGAATCCATTACTATAACTTTTTAGACATTATTAATATCATTTTTATATATAAATGCATCCTCATAACAGTAATACAAGTAGGACTCAATAGAATCCATTACTATAATGTTTTAGACATTATTAATATTATTTTTATATATAAATGTATCCCCATAACAGTAATACAAGAGACTCAATAGAATCCATTACTATAACCTTTTAGACATTATTAATATCATTTTTATATATAAATGCATCCTCATAACAGTAATACAAGTAGGACTCAATAGAATCCATTACTATAATGTTTTAGACATTATTAATATTATTTTTATATATAAATGTATCCCCATAACAGTAATAAGTAGGACTCAATAGAATCCATTACTATAACTTTAGACATTATTAATATTATTTTTATATATAAATGCCTCCTCGTAACAGTAATACAAGTAGGACTCAATAGAATCCATTACTATAACTTTTTAGACATTATTAATATTATTTTTATATATAAAATGGTCCCCCATAACAGTAATACAAGTAGGACTCATAGAATCCATTACTATAACTTTTTAGACATTATTAATATTATTTTTATATATAAATGCATCCTCGTAACAGTACAAGTAGGACTCAATAGAATCCATTACTATAACTTTTAGACATTATTAATATTATTTTTATATATAAATGCATCCCCGTAACAGTAATACAAGTAGGACTCATAATCCATTACTATAACTTTTTAGACATTATTAATATTATTTATAGTAAAATAACCCCATAACAGTAAATACAAGTAGGACTCAATGAATCCATTACTATAACTTTTTAGACATTATTAATATTATTTTTAGATATAAATGTATCCCCATAACAGTAATACAAGTAGGACTCAATAGAATCCATTACTATAACTTTTTAGACATTATTAATATTATTTTTATATATAAATGTATCCCCATAACAGTAATACAAGTAGGACTCAATAGAATCCATTACTATAACTTTTTAGACATTATTAATATTATTTTTATATATAAATGCATCCTCATAACAGTAATACAAGTAGGACTCAATAGAATCCATTACTATAACTTTTTAGACATTATTAATATTATTTTTATATATAAATGTATCCCCATAACAGTAATACAAGTAGGACTCAATAGAATCCATTACTATAACTTTTTAGACATTATTAATATTATTTTTAGATATAAATGCATCCTCATAACAATAGACATATCTCCTCAAATAAGTTTTCTGCCTCCTCGTTTTGTCTTGACGAGCTCCATGATAACGACTGAAAAGCTTAGAAAGAATATATTTTAAAAAAATGAATGAGAGCTTCAACTTGAAAAGACTTAAAGCGATAACCAATTGTCCTGTTGGGAATTCTCCGTCAGGGAATTTTCCATTGGCAAATTGTCCGGTTACCAAAGTTTGTATTTTATATGAACACTACCTTATAAAAATTGAGATAGAGTAGAGTAGGGGGTCCCATATCATAACTTCAGGTGGGTGGGGAACGAGACCCTTGCACCATCACTTCAGTGAATCTTACTAGAAGTGGCTAAGGTAAAATTGTAACCTGTAGAAGCGAGAGTTAAGGAATAAAATTAGCATTAGGAGGCTTCAACTTGGCATATAAAATACAGGTGTTTTTTTCTTTTTTTTTAACCACATTTGTTTTTATAAGTCAACATGCAATATGGTCATATTTTTTTATAAAAATATTTCCTTTAAAAAGAAAATCAATTATTTCAAATGTTTTATTTACATCTTGATGTGTACAAGTAAACAAAAAAAAAAAAGAAAAAATTATTTTCATTGTTCAAGGAGGCAAAATATAAAATTTATTAGTTTTGAAATTTGCTTCAACAATTTACCTTTGCAAGCGAGAAGCCTTAAATTTGGATACCGGTTTTGGCTGTTGTGGTTTCGTATCCGACGCCATATTTTTGTTAACGGACATCTGAGGAACCTTTTCCACGACTTCTTCAGTAATTGCCTGCATTGAAAACAATTCGGAAAGACGTTAATTTTGGTCGGTTGGTCAATTCCTTTTCTACAGCTTATCAATCAACCCATAGCAAGTTATTTAAAGCCAGAAAATATTTTTAGATTGCTTTTCTTTTTTGAGCTTATAATGGTTTAGTGATACAAGTCTTGCTAATTAACTTATAGCTGTGACAGAGATGAGATGTCTTAATACAATGTGGATATAAAGTGGGGGATTAATTATATATATTATAAGTGATATAAACTGATCCCTCATTTTGTGGCTACAGTAATTTCTATACATTTATATACCAGAAAGTGTAAACAAATCTGAAAGACATGCCTGTGTTGTTAATCATTATTTAATTGATGGATTCAGGTTTTTTTATTGCTTATCATCCATTTGCAGAAAGAGACAAGAGGTGGCCATGACACACTGAAAAAGAAGACCTGCCTAGCTCGTCTACAGCAGAAGGGTGTTTTTTTTATCAATTCACCCCAAGTAAGGCAATACTGCCACTGGTGTGCAGAGGGTTACAAGTGAGAAGAGCGAACAAGATAAAGTGGGGGTGAGAGAAAGATGGGAATCATTGGGATAAAAGATGGCAATTGACGTTGCATTTAAACTCTTGGAGATTGTAGCTATCATGGAAGCAAGTGTACAGAAGAGAGTTCCAAAGGCAGAAAGTGTGAGAAAAGAAACTGACAGAGTAGAAGATATAAGATTTGACTATTGATTGTAAAAGGGTGAAACTTACACTACCGGCCATAATTATTAGGTCATCCCAGTTTTTTAAAAGAAATGATGTATTTCAAACTATTTTTAGTATTTATTGCCAAGTGAATAATTCTAAATGAAAATAGAATGGTTCTCTTATTATTACTTTGTAAAATTTTACAAGGCAAAGAAGTAAAGATGAACTTGTCCGAATCACCCTAAATGTTCTTCATTCTTTCATTGATGAAACTGCAATATAGGTAATTATTAAATATTTATAAATTAATTTGATGCACATGTTATTGTGCAACATTAACAAAAGAGCCATTCTATTTTCATTTACAATTATTCACTTGGCAATGAATACTAAAAAATAGTATGAAATACATAATTTTTTTAAAAACACTGGGGTGGCCTAATAATTATGGCCTGTAGTGTATATATATATAGCAAATCTACAGGGTGCGATGGGTAAATTGTCGCTATTTGCCTTGTAAAATTTTGCAAAGTAATAATAACAAAAGAACCATTCTATTTTCGTTTACAATTATTCACTTGGCAATAAATACTAAAAATAGTATGAAATACATCATTCTTTTTAAAACACTGGGTTGGCCTAAAAATTATGGCTGGTAGTGTAGTTGCCAGTCTAGTAGCATGAGTAAATTCATGTAGAGGGGTCACTTGGGAAATAAGCTCATCAGGGCAGAATCCATGAAAATACTTGTAGAAAAGACAGAGAGAAGCCACATCCTGCCGATGAGAAAGTGGCTGAAATTGAGCTGCCAAATCAGAAGCACCTGACCAGATATGGCAACAGTATTCAACGCACGGACAAATGGTAGATTTGTAGATGTGCAAGATGGATTCTGATGAGAAAAAAAAAACTTTCTGGCTCGGCACATTAACCCAACTCTCTTAGCAGTAGCTATTGACTTGATTTAATCGTTCCACTTGAGGTTGGCTGTGGGAGTGAGGCTGAGGAGGTGCAGTGTATTGCTTTTTGGGAGATTAGCGAATAAAATTTTCCTACTATTGTTTGTCTGAAAGAAGCAGCATCCTGGGAATGTTGACTGGCCTGAGCTGCAACCACCCATGCATCAAAGTTTACAGCACCTAGTGTTCCCAAGTGATCATTCATCTAAGTACTGGCCAGGCTTGATGTTGCTTAACTTTGGTGATCAGGCAAGAACTAGTTTTTCAATGTGATGTAACCATGCCTTTTAAACCATCAGCACATCAAAGCCTACAACATCTAGAATTCTCAATCACCCATCTAGGTACTGACCAGGCTCGACGTTGCTTAACTTTGGTGACTGTACAGAAACTGGTATCTCAACATGATATGGCCATAAGCTGCACCATCTATGCATGCAAGCTTACAGCACTTTGTATTTCCAAGTGGTCCCTCATAAAGATATTGAACAGGCTCAATGTTGCTTAACATTGGTGATTGTATGAGAACTGGTATTTCAATGTGATGTGGCTGTAAGCCATTCCTACCAGTAAATCCAAGCTTCCCAAGTGGTTACCCATCTAGGTACTGACCAGGATCGATGTTGCTTAACTTTGGTAATATTCCATAAGAACATATAAAAAATTTAGATATCACTATGAAACATAGTTAGCTTAAGTGAATGCAATGAATTCGGCTGGAATTCGAACTCGGCTCCCCGATTTCTCATTCCGAGTCGATATCCAGTGCACCACAACGCACATCCCAAGGTATTTTAAGATTTTATGTCGCAAATTTACAAACCTTTTCTCTTTGGAAATTGCTTTTCTGTTCAATCTTCTTAACTGGAACATTTAGTCTTTCATCCTGGGGCAAATTTCCTTCAAAGGATGTCGACTTCAGAATAGATTTTGGTGCTGGTTGAGATTTTTGTCCAAAATATTTATAGATATCAGTTGGACTCTTAATTATCATTTCACCTCTTTCCTTTGTCGCTGCAGTCGACTGAAATTAAAATAAAGGCCACGGATTCATAGCAACAGACATGGCTGATTCAAGGATCTCATTTTTAACCCCATGAATTTATGATACCCGCACCCTGCATGTCAATTTCCATAAGGTAGAATTCATATAAAATACAAATTTTATTCTAACCTAATTATATACAATAATGGATCCTATGCAATCTAGGTGAACAATTCAACTAGAAACATTGAAAATAAATACAATGTATCTAAATACAAATTAGAGACCTGTCATAATATATGATTCCAGCCTATGTACAATAATGGATCATATGCAATCTAGGTGAACAATTCAACTAGAAACATTGAAAATAAATGCAATGTATCCAAATACAAATTAGAGACCTGTCATAATAGATTATTCCATCTTTAATAAATCAATATTTTGCGGCAATTTTTAACATTAACTTGAGATTTTTCTTGTTAAAAAATTGAATAATTTTAATCCATTCAGAATTATGCATAAAAAATAGCAAATTTTATATAGTGTTTTTTTTTTAGACTTAGTATAGGCAAATTTTATATAGTGTTTTTTTTTTTAGACTTAGTATAGGCAAATTTTATATAGTGTTTTTTTTTTGAGACTTAGTATAGGCAAATTTTATATAGTGTTTTTTTTTTTAGACTTAGTATAGGCAAATTTTATATAGTGTTTTTTTTTTTGAGACTTAGTATAGACAAATTTTATATAGTGTTTTTTTTTTAGACTTAGTATAGGCAAATTTTATATAGTGTTTTTTTTTTGAGACTTATTATAGGCAAATTTTATATAGTGTTTTTTTTTTAGACTTAGTATAGGCAAATTTTATATAGTGTTTTTTTTTTGAGACTTAGTATAGGCAAATTTTATATAGTGTTTTTTTTTTGAGACTTAGTATAGGCAAATTTTATATAGTGTTTTTTTTTGAGACTTAGTATAGGCAAATTTTATATAGTTTTTTTTTTAGACTTAGTATAGGCAAATTTTATATAGTGTTTTTTTTTGAGACTTAGTATAGGCAAATTTTATATAGTGTTTTTTTTTTAGACTTAGTATAGGCAAATTTTATATAGTGTTTTTTTTTTTGAGACTTAGTATAGGCAAATTTTATATAGTGTTTTTTTTTGAGACTTAGTATAGGCAAATTTTATATAGTGTTTTTTTTGAGACTTAGTATAGGCAAATTTTATATAGTGTTTTTTTTTTTGAGACTTAGTATAGGCAAATTTTATATAGTGTTTTTTTTTGAGACTTAGTATAGGCAAATTTTATATAGTGTTTTTTTTTGAGACTTAGTATAGGCAAATTTTATATAGTGTTTTTTTTTTGAGACTTAGTATAGGCAAATTTTATATAGTGTTTTTTTTTTGAGACTTAGTATAGGCAAAACAAATTCACAGATTTGAATCCCCCCTTCCAGAATAACATTAAAATCTGCAGAAATTTTTCATCCTTTAATAGTCAGTTGTGCTTAGTTTAATTTGTAACATATATAAATGTAGGTAGAAAAAGAGTGAGTGAGTTTTGTTTAATGGCATATTAACCACTGTGGCTCATTTAATGCTGAAAAGGTGAGGTTTTGAAGTATTTTTTTTAATGCTTCATTACAGTGAGAAGGTTGATTTAGTCAGATTTTAACAAAAATTTTGCTTTTATTCTTTTTTATTTTAGAAAACTGAAAATGTCTTCTAGTTTTGTATTCAAAAATGTTTTGCTGAGAATTTTTTCCTTCAGAAATGTATTGTGGTAATAACTTTTTCTCCAAAAATGTATATTTTTCTATAAAAGTTTATTTTTATGTATATATTTCTGTAAAAGTGTATTTTTATACTTTCATAGTGTTTTGACCCCAGTTTGGGGGTTAACTATTTGCCCATACCTGGGACCTTAACAGGTGCTACCACACTGGGTCAGGGTGAACCTCAGAACAGCAGCAATTAAGAGATGGTTCCATGCTCCTCACAACCTCCCAATCAGAGGCCTTACTGCCAGATGCTATATATATAGTGACATAAATTAATAAATATGCATATGATGGTGCACATATATACATTATAATTATTATTATTTATATATGTGCTCTGTCCTTTCACGTCTCCCTATTCCTGATGGCCCAATCAGTGGCCTTGCTGCCGGATGCAGTTTACCGTCATGCCCAGGACCAGATAAGATAACAAGGGTCACAAAGTAACTATGCATGTAAAATAGACTTTTTTTTGCTTATTTTCAGTCCTTTCAAAATATATAAATATTTGCATAAGACACTAAATGCATCAAAACAAAGACGTAAGCATCAATCTGCATAGCATACAAGAAAGATGCAGAATAAGATGCACAAATAGGCATATTTTTGCTGATTGTACATTAGCATCCGAATGTGCGTTGTGGTGCAGCAGATATCAACTCGGAACCACAAATTGGGTTGACCAGTTCAAATTCCAGTTGAATTCCTTGCATTCACTTACGTGCAAATACCTTTGGGAAAGGTATTAATCTGTCTCTTCCCTCCAGTTATGGGTTAAATAATAGGACTGATTGGGTTCTATAGCCTTGGCTGGCAACCAGTCTATTGCAGAAAGCAATGGCAACCTACTGTGAGATAATCTTCTGCCCAGTCAGTCATGTCTCTTTAGAGACATGATTGCACAAAGCATGTATCACGTATGGCACTTAACTGACTGACTGAATATAATAGTTGAAAACATAATTAAGGCTTCAACTGGACATAAAGTAGGGGTTCAGTTTTATATTGTTATGAAGTGATAAACTGATCCCCCACTAATTACTCGTTAATAATATAATACATCTCTTCCCTCTCTAGCTATGAGTCAAATAATAGGACAGATTGGATTTTATAGCCTTGGCTGGCAACCAGTTGACCACAGAAAGTAATGGCAACCTAGTGCGGGATAATCTTCTGCCCAGTCAGTCATGTCTCTTTCGAGACATGATCGCCCAAAGCATGTATCACGTATGCCACTTAACTGACTGACATTAGCATCCATAATGGGTGGTTCAGTCACTGGTAACCTTTCTGATATGAAGGATATCACATATTGAAAACAAGAGGAAAAAAAGTTGTTTTCTTTTCTTTTAAGGGCTTTTATTTTTCCTTTTTGGTTTTGCATTTCTTTCTCCTTACATTAAACATAAAAGCATGAAGATTTCTATCATAGATTTAAAATAAGAACAATAAAAACACCTACTGATATAAGCAAATTATTATCTAAGTATCTTAAACTTTTTTATTTATTGATAATAATAACAGATTATATTCAGTTTGTGTTGGTAAATGTAAAACAATAACATGCAGTAAAACGAAAATGTCCAGGTTGGTAAGGAATGCATCTTTTGTTCATCTGTCAGATAAATACTCCAGTTTGTTGATAGATGCCTTTTTCATTCCACTATGTCAGATAAATACTCGTTTGCTCATTGATGCCTTTTTCATTCCACTATGTCAGATAAATACTCGTTTGCTCATTGATGCCTTTTTCATTCCACTATGTCAGATAAATACTCCAGTTTTCTGATTGATGCCTTTTTCATTCCACTATGTCAGATAAATACTCGTTTGCTCATTGATGCCTTTTTCATTCCACTATGTCAGATAAATACTCCAGTTTGTTGATAGATGCCTTTTTCATTCCACTATGTCAGATAAATACTCCAGTTTTCTGATTGATGCCTTTCTCATTCCACTATGTCAGATAAATACTCCAGTTTGTTGATAGATGCCTTTTTCATTCCACTATGTCAGATAAATACTCCAGTTTGTTGATAGATACCTTTTTCATTCCACTATGTCAGATAAATACTCCAGTTTTCTGATTGAGGCCTTTTTCATTCCACTATGTCAGATAAATACTCCAGTTTGTTGATAGATGCCTTTTTCATTCCACTATGTCACATAAATACTCCAGTTTGCTCATTGATGCCTTTTTCATTCCACTATGTCAGATAAATACTCCAGTTTGTTGATAGATGCCTTTTTCATTCCACTATGTCAGATAAATACTCCAGTTTGTTGATAGATGCCTTTTTCATTCCACTATGTCAGATAAATACTCCAGTTTGTTGATAGATGCCTTTTTCATTCCACTATGTCAGATAAATACTCCAGTTTTCTGATTGATGCCTTTTTCATTCCACTATGTCAGATAAATACTCCAGTTTTCTGATTGATGCCTTTCTCATTCCACTATGTCAGATAAATACTCCAGTTTGTTGATAGATGCCTTTTTCATTCCACTATGTCAGATAAATACTCGTTTGCTCATTGATGCCTTTTTCATTCCACTATGTCAGATAAATACTCCAGTTTTCTGATTGATGCCTTTTTCATTCCACTATGTCAGATAAATACTCCAGTTTTCTGATTGATGCCTTTCTCATTCCACTATGTCAGATAAATACTCCAGTTTGTTGATAGATGCCTTTTTCATTCCACTATGTCAGATAAATACTCGTTTGCTCATTGATGCCTTTTTCATTCCTCTATGTCAGATAAATACTCCAGTTTTCTGATTGATGCCTTTTTCATTCCACTATGTCAGATAAATACTCCAGTTTTCTGATTGATGCCTTTCTCATTCCACTATGTCAGATAAATACTCCAGTTTGTTGATAGATGCCTTTTTCATTCCACTATGTCACATAAATACTCCAGTTTGCTCATTGATGCCTTTCTCATTCCACTATGTCAGATAAATACTCCAGTTTTATATATATTGATTTTTCTTGCAGAAAGTCAAACATACACACGAGTACAGTTCCATTCTAATGATGCAATTGGTGTATTTGTGAGAAAATTACATAAATTTTCCTATGACATTATCAGTAAAGTGATTGGAAATGTCATTACTCTCAGTTTGGTTTCAAAAAACATCGTTAGGTGACATTACTGAAGTTTTTAAAAAGGCAAACATTTCTCTGTCCGATTCCCTTTTCTCCTTAAATGATATTTGCTTTATCATCTCCCAATGATAAAGTAAGTATAAATATTCTTTTGGTTGTTCCAACTCTGTGCAAAGCTGACTTGAGTTCAGACTTTTTAATGATGCTTATCTTTACTTACTCTAACTTCTGGACTAAAAAGAAAACAGACAGACATACCCAAGAGACATTAAGAAGTACAGTTGCCATAAATAAACAGTCTGTGATTGAAACTAAAGTTTTTGTATGGTTCTTCTTTAACTGTTTGTCATACATGAACATGTACCACATGTAAAATGAACACACGTGCAACCTTTTAGCATCCATATATTATTGATACAACCAGCAAGTCTAATTAATTTGTTTCAGTATACCTTAATACCTAAATGGGCTCCACTCTTTATTTCATCAGTTCAGATAGAATCAAAACAACTTCATTCCTTCTGTATTCCAAAAGTAAGGAGGAAGTTCCACTTAGAATATTTGTTTCCCAAGAACTGCTACGTCGTAGAACAAATGCTCATCTAGGTGCTTCTCTGAACATTACAATCTTAACCTCTTCAACTTCAAAGATCAATTGTTATCTATCCTCCTTATCCTCATAACCTTCCTACCATCTCCTTTTTTTTTGTTTACTAGCATCATAGCCCGGCATTGCCTGTGCAGCTCAGAACATTTTTTAATTAGATGATTAATGCTGCATGTTGTGATTTCCGAGCACTTGTAGTTGCTGCCTCACTTTAAAACTCAGTTATATAAAAAATAATTATATAAAAAATTGTTGTTTAAAAATTGTTAAAAAATTCCATTAAAAAAGTCTATTTTGTTTTGTTTTGCGTAAACGTGATTTGATGTTTTGTGTGACATTGTAAACAACATTGTGTTTGTTTTTGTTTCAAAATTATGGGGGAAAATATTTACATGTTTTGTTGACTAAATGAATTTCAGAAATTTTTGAAAAATATTTAAAAATGTAGACATTTAATTTTACAAGAAAAAGTTACATTAATGCCACATGAATTACAGACTGTTGATTTCCTGCATAAAATATTTAGTGAAAAAAAAAAAAAGCTTCTTTTTTTTAATTTTATTTTCTGAAGTATGAAATATTAAATCTGAAAAACAAAAAAAAAAAAGACTTAAATAATTAAATTAACCATTGGCACTTTTTTTTTTCCTTTTTACATATTTTGCTTTTGTTTGAAAAAAAAACCAACTTTTTTTAAAGTATTTCTTTTGTTTCAAAATTATGGAGAAAAATATTCACATTTTTTTTGTTGACCAAATGAATTTTTAAAACATCAAAATAAAAATTAAATATAAAGGCTCATTTTTTTTATTTTCTTTTTAGTCGCATTTGACACATGTGATTTGGTTTCTGTGACGTAATTCAGCAACCATTTTAGATCTTAGATGTTTTACAGAGCAAATGTAAACAATCTGCTCCATTGGCCAAAAAGTGCAAAAGGGAAAATTGCTGAACTTAAGCTCAAAAAGTATGTGTCCCCGTAGATATCTGTCTCTAGAAAGTTTGAATGACGTAGCTTAAAAAATGTAGGCATGCATAGGGAACAGTCACACACAGACTCACAGATTGCCTTATATATATATATATATATATATATATATATATATATATATCACACACCTTATTTATCATTACTATTTTAACAATAACAGGCGTCTCAACTTCAGTCACTTTCTCACCAATGTAATGCGGATTTTCTCCGTCTTTTCTACAAATATTTTTATAGCAAATACTCTGACAAACTTGTTTCCCTGATGCACCAGCTATGAGAATTCAAGCATGCAACTAGATTGGCATGTAGGTCCCACCCTTTTACCATTGAAATAAATAAATGTAACTGCCACTTTTACTCCAAGTTTCTTGCAATTCCCATCAATGGACCTCTCTTCTTATTACTTGATTCCCTGATAGCTACAATCTTCAAAACTTTAAATGCAATGTCAATCGCCATCTTCTATCTTCTTGAATCCCGTTCATCTTTTGTCCCTTCCTCAATCCTCCCTATACTCAGTCTTTTTTCTCACTTTCACTCCCTGTAACCCCGTGTATTAGTGGCATTCCTGCCTTGCATGGGGTGAAATGATTAATAAAATTTAAATGCAATGTCAATCGCCATCTTCTATCTACTTGAATCCCGTTCATCTTTTGTCCCTTCCTCAATCCTCCCTATACTCAGTCTTTTCTCTCACTTTCACTCCCTGTAACCCCCTGCGTACTAGTGGCATTCTGGCCTTGCTGAGGGTGAAATGATTTAAAAAAAATATATTCATTGGCTTTTGTGCTTAGTATTCCATAAATTCTAGTCTTAAATAAGGAAAAAAAAAATTAAGTCAATAAAAATATAGTATACACCTAAAAGTTTCACCCTTCATCATTAAATAGACTTGCTACTGGCGGCGGAGAGGGTCTCTACTCATAAAATGAAGTGTATGTCTGTCTACTATAGACTCAGAAAGTAAAAGATGGATTCCAAGTGAACTTGCCATGCAGATAGGCTATGTAAACTTAACCTAGAGTAGGGGTTCCCAATCTTTTTGTTCTTCTGTACCACTTGGTATTTTTTTGTTTCAACCCAAGCAAGGCGGTAACACCATTGTTGCGCAGGGGGCTACATAAGAGTAAAATGTTTAGACAGGAGAAGAGTAAAGAGAAAGACGAACCAGTTACAGGGGGTGTCAGAGAAAGGGCAAGAGAAGGATGGGAATACAGGTGTGATGACAGTTGCAAAGGCAGAGAGAAAGGAAAAGATATACAGGGTGATGTAGAAAGACTGATGCGAAGGGGGCTACATAAGGAGGAGAAAGATTAGACAGGAGGAAGAGTAAAGAAAAAGAAAGACGAACCAGTTAAAGGGGGTGTCAGAGAAAGGAAAGCAAGAGAAGGATGGGAATACAGGTGTGATGACAGTTGCAAAGGTAAATGGAAAGGAAAAGATATACAGGGTGATGTAGAAAGAACTGGAGTCAAGTGGATAAGAGATGGGAACTGACATTGCATTTAAATTTCTGGAGGTTGTAGCTGTAAGGTATGCTAGAATATGGAAGAGAGTTCCACAGGCGGGACATGCGAGAAAAGAAGCTGATGGAGTAGAATTTTCGGCTGCATTTTTGGCATTTTTACGGATTCCTGTGTATCTCTAAAAATTTGGGATCAAAAAGAAAATTGTCATTTAAATTTTGATATTTTATTATGAAGTTTTTTTTTTTCTGCAAAAGCGTGATCAGCAGGAACAAGACTTCAATACCCCCACTAATCAATGAATTTGAAGTTCTCACCTCCCCAGCCGACAAGGCTGAGTGCTTTGCCCGTAAATTCTCAACCAATTCGACACTGGACTCGTTAGGAATACCTACACCAGACTTCCCACCCAGAACTAAGGCTCAACTAAATAACGTCCTCATCTCGCCCTCGCTGGTCGCCAAGATAATTGCGCAACTTGACCCACACAAAGCGAGCGGCGGTGACGGAATCCCAGTCATAGTACTGAAGAAATGTGCCCCAGAACTCTCCTCTGTCCTCTCTAAACTCTATAACCTCTGCCTATCTGCTTCCTGCTTTCCTGCCTGTTGGAAGTCCTCCTGCGTAGTACCTATATTTAAGAATTCTGGCGAACCCTCGGACCCCGCCAATTACCGTCCTATTAGTCTCCTTCCAATCTTTGGCAAAGTTTTCGAAGCCATTATCAACGCCGAGGTGATTCAGCACCTTATGACCAACGGGCTTCTCTCTGACAAACAGTATGGGTTTCGCTTCACCAGGTCTACTGCTGATATGCTAACGACCATTACCGAGTACATATACCAGGCACTCGACAAGAATGGTGAAGCCCGAACCGTTGCCTTGGATATCTCCAAAGCATTCGACAGGGTCTGGCATGCTGGCCTCTTGTGCAAACTGCGGAGCTATGGGATAACTGGACATCTGTCTGACCTCATCCAGTCCTTCCTCTCTAACCGCACATTAAAGGTGGTATTAAATGGGCATGCCTCCCAAAACTACCAGACGAACGCGGGCGTCCCTCAAGGTTCTATCCTAGGTCCCACGCTATTTCTGATCTACATTAATGATCTCCCCGACACCATTAGATCCCAAGTTGGCATGTATGCCGACGACACAACAATCTACTCCCGCATCGATCAGAAACCAGGTCTGGACGACAAAGTGAACCTCGCTGCCGCACTGGAAAGGGACCTCCAATCCGTAGTGACCTGGGGTAGGAAATGGTTGGTAAATTTCAATGCCTCCAAAACAAAGCTGTTATCAACTAACCACCATAGACTATCGCATCTACCTCCCATTAGCATGGGACAGGCTAGCCTCCCAGAGAGTAAAATACTACGCCTCCTTGGCCTTACACTCTCGGCGGACCTCAAATGGAATGACTATATTGAATCCATTGCCAAATCTGCTGCTATGAAAGTCGGCTCTCTGTGCAGGGCCCGGAAATTTTTCCCACCTGAAACTATTCTGCACATATACAAATCTACCATCCGCCCATGTATTGAATATTGCTGCCATATCTGGTCGGGTGCCCCTGCTGCTCTCCTTGGGCTTCTTGACAAAATACAAAGGAGGATCTGTAACGTGGTTGATACTAACTTGGCAGACCGGCTGCAGCCGCTCTCACACCGGCGTGATGTAGCTTCCCTGTGCCTCTTCTACAAGTACTTTCATGGCTTCTGCTCCGATGAGCTTAGATCACTGGTGCCGCCCAAGCACGAATTTACACGAGATACTAGATTAGCAACTAAGTCCCACCCTTTTACAGTTAAACAAATAAGATGTAACTGTAAATTCTACTCCAACAGCTTCTTTTCTCGCGCTTCCCGCCTGTGGAACTCCCTTCCACAAGTCTGCTTTCCCGACAGTTACAATCTCCAGGTGTTTAAATGTAGGGTCAATAGACACCTCCTATCACACTAACTCCCAACTATTCTCACAACACTCTCATCTACCCAACCCTCATTCTCGGTATCCTCACCCGCCTATCACCCACCCTCTGTTATGTCCTATATTTAACCAGCCTTTCTCCTCTCTACGTAGCCCCCTGCACAGTAGTGGCAGTGACATGCCTTGCTCGGGGGTGAAACGCTTATAAAAAAAAAAAAAAAAAAAAAAAAGTCAATTATTAATATCAGTAAATTAAATGCAGGTAATTTATAAAATAGTTTGATCCTCCATACATATTTATAAACAGTCAATCAGTCAGTTAAGTATCATACATGATTGGACAATCATGTCTCTTTTGAAACAAGACTGACTGCCTAGAAGATTTTCTTGCAGTAAACTGATCACCAACCAAGTATAAAGAACACAATCTCTCCTGTATTCAACCCATAGCTGGAGGGAGAAGAGATAATTTAATACCTTGACCAAGGAGATTCGCAAATAAATGAATATAACAAAACCAACTTGAATTGGAACTTGGCTCTCCAATTAACAATTCCGAACCATTATCATTGCACCACCTGCACATTAAAGCTCACAGCATCTGGTATTCTCAAACGGTCACCCATCTAGGAAATGACCAAGCTTGATGTCACTTAACTACGGTGATCATGCAGAAACTGGTGTTTCAACATAAGATCTTTATACCACCCACACATTACAGCACCTTGTATTCCTAAGCAGTCACCCATCTAGTTAAGGACCAGGCTCGACGTTGCTTAACTTGGGCGATTGTACAAGAACTGGCATTTCAACGTGATGTGGCTGGTAAGCCAAGACTCGACAAGGAATAAATATTCCTTCAATATGAAGAAGAAAATATCTGTGAATAAAGCCCAAAGATTTGAAGGAAATTTCAAAGTGCTTTTACCTCTGCTAAACAGGGCGCGACAGGGGAATGAGTAAAGTGAATCACTCCAGGGCTTCCTTTATTTCCTGTTCCACTGTCGTGCTCTGTACTCTCGTCAGATTCCGAACCCAAACCATCTGTGGCGTCCTCCTCCTTTGTTATTTTATCTAACCACCGAACAGTTTTCCGACCTGGGGAAAGAGTTCTTTCAGCACTTGGGGATGGGTAGTTCTCTTCCTGAAAAGGTTTAGTATCGGCAGCCATATCATCCTCACTGTCAAAATAAAGAAAAAGAAAGGAAATTTGGAAACAGAAATAATTAAATGAAATAGTTGAATCCTTGGATACAGAAGAATAGATTATTATTATTATTATGATTTTAAAAATAAAGACAGACACAATTAAAAAGTCTATTCCAGAAGAATCACAACAAGCATAGCTAGTACCAAAAAAAAATAAACACTGTGGTAAGAGAGAAAAATAATCATCTTTTTTTACTTTTCATCAGTATGGCTGATGCTAACCACCAAGAGAGTAACTCACTGCACCTTCTTCCACTGACATGAGTTTGAGTTAAAGTTTTGCTTAACGGCATATCAACCTCTATGGGTTATTTAATGCCAAAAAGGTGCGGTTTTAAAGTATTGGTTTTTAATGTTTGGTTACAGTGAAAAGGTTGATTTAGTCAGATTTTGATGAAAAATTTTTGTTTTTATTCTTTCTTATTTGAAAAAACTGAAAATGTCTTCGAGTTTTGTATTCAAAAATGTTTTGCTGAGAATAATTTTTTTCCTTCAAAAATGTGTTATGGTAATAATTTTTTCTTCAAAAATTTATTGTTGGGAATATTTTTCCTTCAAAAATGTATATTATTCTATAAAAGTCTATTTTTATGTATATATTTCTATAAAAGAGGTTTTTTTATACTTTCATAATGTTTTGACCCCAGTTTGGGGGTTAACTATTTGTCCATAGCTAACAGGTACTACCACTCTGGGTCAGGGTTTACTTGGGAACAACAGCAATTAAGAGAAGGTTCCATGTTCCTCACAACCTCCCAATTAGAGACCTTGCTGCCAGATGCTGTTTACCATCATGCCCAGGACTGTCTACTGACATGAAGGGGAAAGATTATATTGAATCAATTGTTAGGTCTGCTACTAAGAAAGTCTGTTCACTGTGTTGTGCTAGACAATTTTTCTTGTCAAAAATCTATCTTACATATTTACAAGTCTATCATTTGTCCTCGTTTTGAATATTGCTGCCATATCTTATCTGGTGTTTCTGCTATATATTTAGAGATTCTTGATAAAACCCAAGGAAGAACTGGTAATGTTATTGGTGCTGATCTGGCATCTTGGCATTAGTCACTTTACTACAACTGTAACCTCCCTTTCCTATAAATATTTTTATGGTAATTGTTCTGATGAACTTTCCCCATTGGGGTCTAATTTTTCAAAGTTGTTATCTTTGTCTGCCTCCACTTCCATAGACAAATTGTACATATGAGAACCAGTCATGACTTCAGAAAGACTTTATGATATTATGGTGCCTTTAGTAAGAATGGTTAAGAATTCTGCGGATATCATGGACCAAGCATGTGAGGTGTTAAAAAGAATGGCAACGAAAAGAAAATTAATAGTGAGCATCAGGAACAGACAGCTGATGTTCCTGGGACATGCAATGAGGAAGAAGGGCTTGGAAAACCTGATACTGACAGGTCAGATAGAGGGAAAAAGAGACGGGGAAAGCAACAGATAACATATTTGAAGGACCTAATCAGGTGGATGACAGAACGGGGGTTGCGTGGTGTAACAGGAGAAAGCGTGCTAAGAGCCACCAGGGATAGGGAGACGTGGAAAGTCATGACAGCCTACGAAAGGACAGGGCACATAGAAGAAGAATATATATGCTGTTTATAAGAAATTATATGGATATAAAATGGGAGATCGATTCTATATTATAATCAATATATAAACTGATCCCTCATTTTGTGGCCATGCTAGTTGGTATATATTTATATTCTAGATTTATGGGCTTGAGCGGGGTTTGGGTGGTGTAACAGGAGAAAGCGTGCTAAGATCCACCAGGGATAGGGAGATGTGGAAGGCTATGATCGCCTACGTCCTGAAAGGACATGGCACATAGAAGAAGAATATATATGCCAACTGTTTATAAGAAATTATAATGTGGATATAAAATGGGGGGGTCAATTCTATATTATAACCAATATATAAACTGATCCCTCATTTTGTGACCATGCTAGTTTCTATATATTTATATTCTAGATTTATGGGCTTGAGCTAGTGGATGGCAGAGCGGAGTTTGGGTGGTGTAACAGGAGAAGGCGTGCTAAGATCCACCAGGGATAGGAAGACGTGGAAAGCCATAATCGCCTACGTCCTGAAGGGACATGGCACACAGTAGAAAAAGAAGAAGTTACTAATGAGTTGTTTTGGTGTAAAGAATACGATGGTTTATTATTGGGTTTATAACTGCGACAAGATAAGTATAAGATAAGATCAGTCTTACCCTATTCCTCCTTTAGGCCTTGTTTCATGTTTTTGTATTCTCAAAATAAATATTACTTTCCTTTATAATAAGTAGACTCTATGAATTTAAACGCAGTACTAGACTTGTTATTTTACAGTTGAAATGGCTGTTGATATAACTGCAAGTTCTATGCTAATAGTTTCTTCTCTCACTTGTGGAACTCTCTTCCGGCTTCTTACTTTCCACTCAACTTTGATCTTCAAAAATTTAAATGCAATGTCAATCGTTATCCTCTGTCTTCTTAATTCCTGTTCTTTTATTGTTCTCTCTCCTTAATTATGTTTTCTTCTTCTCATATTATTATAAGTCCTATGCTAACAGTTTCTTCTCTCGCTTGTGGAACTCTCTTCCGGCTTCTTGCTTTCCACTCAACTTTGATCTTCAAAAATTTAAATGCAATGTCAATCGTTATCCTCTGTCTTCTTAATTCCTGTTCTTTTATTGTTCTCTCTCCTTAATTAAGTTTTCTTCTCATATTATTATAAGTCCTATGCTAACAGTTTCTTCTCTCGCTTGTGGAACTCTCTTCCGGCTTCTTGCTTTCCATTCAACTTTGATCTTCAAAAATTTAAATGCAATGTCAATCGTTATCCTCTGTCTTCTTAATTCCTGTTCTTTTATTGTTCTCTCCCCTTAATGCTTTTCTTTTTCTATTATTCCTTTAGCAACCCTTTGTGTCTTAGTGGCTTTCTTGCTTTGCTTGGGGGTGAAATGATTTAACGAAATAAAAAAGTTCATTTCATCCTTCATACTTACTCTAATTCATTTTGTTCTGCTTCTAATTTCTCCAACTCCTCCAATCTTTCCCAAAGACGTCGATCTTCCTGTTTCTTTTGATTTGCTTCTTTCTCCTCAAGTTTCTTTCTTTGCAAATCTGCACGGTACTTTTTAACATTCTTTTTGTGCTGAACTGAAAAACAAACAAAAAAAATCGTCCAAAAATATCTGGATTGGAAAAAAGTGACATTTTAGTATTTCGAAAAAATAAACTTACTGCAAGGTAAACAGGCAGTTAGGTGCCATATGTGATACACGCTTGGGTGATCATGTCTCAAAAGAGACATGACTGACTGGGCAGAAAATTATCCTGCAGTAAGTTGCCATTGCTTTCTGCAGTAGACTGGTTGCCGACCAAGGCTATAGAACCCAATCTGTCCTGTTATTTGACTCATAGCCAGAGGGGGAAGAGATATATGATATTATTAAGTAGTAATAAGTGGGGGATCAGTTTATTACTTCATTACAATATAAAACTGATTCCCCAATTTATGTCCAGTAGAAGCCTTAATCATGTTTTCAATTATTATATTCAGTCAGTCAGTTAAGTGCCATACGTGATGCACACTTGGGTGATCATGTCTCAAAAGAGACATGACTGATTGGGCAGAACTTACTGCAGTAAGTTGCCATTGCTTTCTGCGGTAGACTGGTTGCCGACCAAGGCTATAGAACCCAATCTGTCCTGTTATTTGACTCATAGCTAGAGGGGGAAGTTTCTAACAATATTTGACTGCTTTTTTTTATAATTTGCTTAGCTTTTGGAAGGCATCTTTCACTACTTTGATAATCCCATTAATATTCCAATATGTCACCAATTCTTATATTCCTATTAATATTCCAATATGTCACCAATTCTTATATTCCTATTAATATTCCAATATGTCACTAATTCTAATATTCCTATTAATATTCCAACATGTGTCACCAATTCTTATATTCCCGTTAATATTCCAATATGTCACCAATTCTTATATTCCCATTAATATTCCAATATGTCACCAATTCTTATATTCCTATTAATATTCCAATATGTCACCAATTCTAATATTCCTATTAATATTCCAATATGTCACTAATTCTAATATTCCTATTAATAATCCAATATGTCACTAATTCTAATATTCCATTAATATTCCAATATGTCACTAATTCTAATATTCCTATTAATATTCCAATAAAGTTACCAATTCTTATATTCCTATTAATAATCCAATATGTCACCAATTCTTATATTCCTATTAATAATCCAATATGTCACCAATTCTATATTCCTATTAATAATCCAATATGTCACCAATTCTTATATTCATTAATAATCCAATATGTCACCAATTCTTATATTCCTATTAATAATCCAATATGTCACTAATTCTAATATTCCTATTAATATTCCAATATGTCACTAATTTTATTATCTTTATTAATATTCCAATATGTCACCAATTCTTATATTCCTATTAATAATCCAATATGTCACCAATTCTTATATTCCTATTAATAATCCAATATGTCACTAATTCTAATATTCCTATTAATATTCAACATGTCACCAATCTATATTCCTATTAAGGAATCCAACATGTCACCAATTCTAATGTATTCTTATTAATAATCCAATATGTCACTAATTTAATATTCCCATTAATATTCCAATATGTCACTAATTCTAATATTCCTATTAATATTCCATATGTCACCAATTCTTATATTCCTATTAATAATCCAATATGTCACCAATTCTTATTCCTATTATTAATCCAATATGTCACCAATTCTTATATTCTATTATTATCATCCAATATGTCACCAATTCTTATATTCTATTACTAATCCAATATGTCACCAATTCTTATATTCTATTAATAATCCAATATGTCACCAATTCTTATATTCCTATTAATAATCCAATATGTCACCAATTCTTATATTCCTATTAACAATCCAATATGTCACCAATTCTTATATTCCTATTAATAATCCAATATGTCACCAATTCTTATATTCCTATTACTTAATCCAATATGTCACCAATTCTTATATTCTATTAATAATCCAATATGTCACCAATTCTTATATTCCTATTAATAATCCAATATGTCACCAATTTTTTATATTCCTATTAATAATCCAATATGTCATCAATTCTTATATTCTATTAATAATCCAATATGTCACTAATTCTAATATTCCTATTAATATTCCAATATGTCACTAATTCTAATATTCCTATTAATATTCCAATATACCAATTCTTATATTCCTATTAATAATCCAATACGTCACCAATTCTTATATTCCTATTAATAATCCAATATGTCACCAATTCTTATATTCATTAATAATCCAATATGTTTACTCAATTTTATATTCCTATTAATAATCCAATATGTCACTAATTCTAATATTCCTATTAATATTCCAATATGTCACTAATTCTAATATTCCTATTAATATTCCAATACGTCATCAATTTATATTCCCCGTTAATATTCCAAATATGTCACCAATTCTTATATTCCCATTAATAATCCAATATGTCACCAATTCTTATATTCCTATTAATAATCCAGAAATATGTCACCAATTCTTATTCCTATTAATAATCCAATATGTCATGTCAATTTAATATTCCTATTAATATTCCAATATGTCACCAATTCTTATATTCCCATTAATGAATCCAATATGTCACCAATTCTTATATTCCCATTAATAATCCAATATGTCATCAATTCTTATATTCGCATTAATAATCCAATATGTGTCACCAATTTATATTCCTATTAATAATCCAATATGTCACTAATTCTAATATTCCAATTAATATTCCAATATGCTTCAATTCTTATATTCCTTAATATTCCAATATGTCACTAATTCTTATATTCCCATTAATATTCCAATATGTCACCAATTCTTATATTCCTATTAATATTCCAACATGTCACCAATTCTAATATTCCTATTAATATTCCAATATGTCACTAATTTTAATATTCTATTAATAATCCAATATGTCACTAATTCTAATATTCCTATTAATATTCCAATATGTCACTAATTCTAATATTCCTATTAATAGCTCCAATATGTCACCAATTCTTATATTCCTATTAATAATCCAATATAACAACAATTTTTATATTCCTATTAATAATCCATAATATATCACCAATTCTTATATTCCTATTAATAATCCAATATGTCACCAATTCTACATTCCTATTAATAATCCAATATGTCACCAATTCTTATATTCCTATTAATAATCCAATATGTCACCAATTCTTATATTCCTATTAATAATCCAATATGTCACTAATTCTACATCTCCCTATTAATATTCCAATATGTCACTAATTCTAATATTCTACTAATATTCCAATATGTCACCAATTCTTATATTCCTATTAATAATCCAATATGTCACCAATTCTTATATTCCTATTAATAATCCAATATGTCACTAATTCTAATATTCCCGCTATTATTCCAATATGTCACTAATTCTAATATTCCTATTAATATTCCAATATGTCACCAATTCTTATATTCCTATTAATAATCCAATATGTCACCAATTTATATTCATTAATAATCCAATATGTCACCAATTCTTATATTCCTATTAATAATCCAATCTGCCACCAATTCTAATATTCCTATTAATATTCCAATATGTCACTAATTCTTATATTCCTTCATTAACTAACATGTCACCAATTTTATATTCCTATTAATAATCCAATATGTCACCAATTCTTATATTCCTATTAATAATCCAATATGTCACTAATTCTAATATTCCTATTAATATTCCAATATGTCACCAATTCTTATATTCCTATTAATAATCCATCTGCCACCAATTCTAATATTCCTATTAATATTCCAATATGTCAACAATTCAATATTCCTATTAATATTCCAATATGTCACCAATTCTTATATTCCTATTAATAATCCAATATGTCACCAATTCTTATATTCCTATTAATAATCCAATATGTCACTAATTCTAATATTCCTATTAATATTCCAATATGTCACCAATTCTTATATTCCTATTAATAATCCAATCTGCCACCAATTCTAATATTCCTATTAATATTCCAATATGTCACCAATTTATATTCTTATTAATATTCCAATATACAACCAATTCTTATATTTCCATTAAAATTGCAATACCTTAACAATTCTTATATCTACATTCAGTTAAGTCCCATATGTGTGACATGCTTGGGCGATCCTGTCTCACAAGAGACATGACTCTATGGGCAGAAGATTATCCTGCAGTAGGTTGCCATTGCTTTTTGCGGTAGACTGGTTGCCAGCCAAGGCTATAAAAACCAATCTATCCTGTTATTTAATTCATAACTTGAGGGAAGAGATGGATTAATACCTTTCCCAAGGGTATTTGCGCATAAGTGAATGCAAGGAATTCAACTAGGAATTCGAACTCAGCTCCTTGATTTCTTTTTTCGAGCCGATATTCACTGCACTACAACACACATATTTACATTAATGTTCCATTTTCAGTATAACATTGACGAGCAATTATTAATATTTTTTAAATAGCTATAATTATATTGGATTCAATAAAAAATTGATATTTCATAGACCCCAAAATTACACAAAAGTGTTTTTTTGTTGATGCAAAAAAATGATTCCCAGGGATGAAAAAAAAAGATTCTTTAACATGATTGTCAATACAAATTGAAATAAATGCTTAGCTGTTTGAGATTATCTTATATTTTGTTCTAATGGAATGTCTCACACTCTCGCTCAACCAATGTGGACTGACTATATTAGTAGCAATATATAGTGAGCACAGGAGATACCCGTGACATGCTCAACTTGGGTATATATTCCTAATATTACTACCCACCATTATTCGCTCTACTTTGTATTGAGCACTTTCTAAAGAATTGTGTTTTTTATTATGGAATTTTATTCCATCCATACCTACCTATACATAGATAGATAGATAGATAGATAGATATGAACAGACTCGGATAGATAGATAGATAGATAGATATGAACAGACTCGGATAGATAGATAGATATGAACAGACTCGGATAGATAGATAGATAGATATGAACAGACTCGGATAGATAGATAGATAGATAGATAGATATGAACAGACTCGGATAGATAGATAGATAGATATGAACAGACTCGGATAGATAGATACATAGATATGAACAGACTCGGATAGATAGATACATAGATATGAACAGACTCGGATAGATAGATACATAGATATGAACAGACTCGGATAGATAGATACATAGATATGAACAGACTCGGATAGATAGATACATAGATATGAACAGACTCGGATAGATAGATAGATAGATAGATAGATAGATAGATAGATAGATAGATATGAACAGACTCGGATAGATAGATAGATAGATAGATAGATAGATAGATAGATAGATAGATATGAACAGACTCGGATAGATAGATAGATAGATAGATAGATAGATAGATAGATAGATAGATAGATAGATATGAACAGACTCAGATAGATAGATAGATAGATAGATAGATAGATATGAACAGACTCAAATAGATAGATAGATATGAACAGACTCAGATAGATAGATAGATCTGAACAGACTCAGATAGATAGATAGATCTGAACAGACTCAGATAGATAGATATGAACAGACTCAGATTGATGGATAGATAGATATGAACAGACTCAGATTGATGGATAGATAGATATGAACAGATTGAGATAGATAGATGGATAGATAGATATGAACAGACTGAGATAGATAGATGGATAGATAGATATGAACAGACTGAGATAGATAGATAGATAGATAGATATGAACAGACTGAGATAGATAGATGGATAGATAGATATGAACAGACTGAGATAGATAGATGGATAGATAGATATGAACAGACTGAGATAGATAGATAGATAGATAGATAGATAGATAGATATGAACAGACTCGGATAGATAGATAGATAGATAGATAGATAGATAGATAGATATGAACAGACTGAGATAGATAGATAGATAGATAGATAGATAGATATGAACAGACTGAGATAGATAGATATGAACTAACTGATAGATAGTGTTGTAATGGAATGTCCCACACTCCCTATCACCTATGTAGACTGACTATATCATTAGCCATATACAGTGAACACAGGAGATACCCATGACTTGCTCTGGCAATTACTAGCCTGCCACCGGATTCCCTGCCTTGCCGTAGTGTATTCTCTTTACAACAAACCTCTCTTCTTTCATCTACGCACATGTTGCTGTTTTTTGACTGAAGCATCACCTTGTCTGTTTGTAATCTCTTTAAAGGATAAAAGATATTTAAAAACAAGATGGAAGTTGTGAATTGCTGTGGTCATTCTTATCCTAAAAGAAAATCTATCATAAAAAGGGAACTAGCAAGGATTTTCAATAAACAGTAAATGATTTTTACGATGGAAATTGCATTCAAAATGATTTCAGGCTCAGTTGGTTAATTTTATGACATTTTCCCCAAACTTTGTCAATCACTTGTATCAAATGTTGTTATTCTCTGGGCCAATTCAAGTGGATATTTTCCTCCAGGATTCTCTTAAGAATGGAGGTCAAATGAATTTCCTGTTTGCCTGTTGCACCCACTTCTCTGAAGTGGGGGGAAACGATTTTCAGTTAATGCCTGGTTCTGAATACAATCCATTTTACAACCAATAAGTCAGCCATCAAAATGATGCAAATGTTTATATTGCATCAAAAACATTAGAAAACGGCAAAATTTTGTACAATTGTCAATAGTTTGACCAGTAACAGGATGAATACACTTTTCAGCACAAAACCCTATTAAAAGCACTTGTTATACTTTTAATATCTAAACTTATTTATAAATGGAACTTTGTGTGTATGTGTGTCCGTTACCTATAGACTCCGAAACGGCTGAACCTATTTTCTTGAAAATTTACACAGTTGTACTATAAGCGTCTGCGAGTGTTCTTCGCTAGGTTTTGTGTCGAGATACCCCCAATAGATATCGAAAATCGATAATCGAAAAAATCGGGTTATAGAAAGAGTGGTCCAATTTTAATCAAATTTGATACACTCATAGAAGAAACGATATTCAGAAGTTTCAAGGTTGCAGTTCTTACAATAGAGCAGAAAATTGATAATATATATATTTAAAAGGCAAGATGTTTATGTGTGTGTCTGTTTATCTGCCTGTATGTCTGTATTTTTTTCAGCCCTCTTATTTTAGTTTTTGCTTCGGGTTTGACTCTCAGTAGATATAATTGTAGTTCTTAGCCTCAGCCATAATACCATTTACTCAGAGGACTTATTTAGCCTTCAAAATTCAGTTTACGACGAAAAAAACTTATTTGATATCGATACCAGGAAATCAAAATTTGACTTACATCCATTCATTTTTCTTTCAGTCTATGGTTTCGCTTTAACTGGAAACAACTATTGCTTTTTAGTCTTTCGTGCCAACGTCCAAAGAGTCTGAGCTCCAGGACCATGGATTAGTTTTAAAGCTTTCATTACACCTGAGAAACGCCGGGCTATACTGCTAGTTAATATATGAAACATATATGTTCAATAGATCCATTATTATATACGCAATATAATTATTTTCAAATATTAATTCTTCTTCTTCATGCACAGTGTCCGTTCAGAATGTAGGCGATCATGGACTTCCATTTTCTCTTATCTCTTGTTGCTCTTAAAATTTTTCCTTTTGGTATCTCTCCCAAATTTCACTCGGCCATCCATTTGCTCAAACCTATCAAATATGTCTCGAACTGCTTTCCCCCGTCTCTCTTTCCCTCTATCTGTCCTGTGAGTATTAGATTCTCCAGACCCTCCTTCCTCATTATGCATCCCAGGAACCTCAGTTGTCTCTTCCTGATGTTAAATAAGTTTTCTTTTGTTTGCATCCTCTCCAATGCCTTGTCATTGCTCAGCATCCTTCTGTAGAACCACATTTCTGCTGCCTCGAACATCTCCTTCATCTTTTAAGAGATTGTCCAATATTCGCTATGATACAGAAGAACAGATATCACATAGTAGTCCAGAACTCTTTTCTTTGTTTACAATGAGATATTCCAGTCTCTCAGTACTCTGCTTAGCTGCCTTGAACCTCTCCTTCATCTTTTAAGAGATTGTCCAATATTCACTACTATACAGAAGAACAGATATCACATAGCAGTCCAGCACTCTTTTCTTTGTTTCCAATGAGATTTTCCTGTTTCTTAATACTCTGCTTAGCTTTTGAAATGCATCTTTGACCATGCCAATGTGTCTTCAGATCTCATTTATTCTACCAGTAATAGGATTCATGCTCTTTGCTGAATGAAACCTACAACTGACAAGAAAAAAAATTGTTTTATTAAAAGTCACATTTTTTAATATTTAAATAAAATTGTACTATAATAGTTTGGGCACAGTGCAGCAATGGATAGCCATTCAGATTGAGGAATCAGAGGGTTAAGTTTGAATTCCAGTCAAGTTTGTTAAATTCACTTTAGGAAAGATATAAATCCAATTAGCTTTTCCCCTCGGCTATGTGTATATTAGTAGGATCTTGGTTGGCAACCAATCTAGAAAGAAACTCGGAATGCCTCTTTACGGCGGGATGGGGTAACATCAACATCGCTTGTGCATAAGGAACCAGCAAGCGATTATACTATTCTGCCTTGAATGTCACCATAAACCATAATTAGAAGATGGAGCAAAGTGGTGACCACAGTGATGGTGCAAAAATGCATTAACTGAATAAAATGACAATGATAATTTGATCACGGCCAAATGTTCGTCGATTTAATAAATTTTGACTTACCTTTCCATTCTTTTTCTTTTTCCTCATCGTATTTTTCATTAATTTCTTTTATCTCACTTGTTCCCTAAAAATTAAAAGTTTTCGTGAGACACATTTTTATATTTCATGTACAATTTTTTTTTTAATAAGCAACTTTGGATCTTGATAAGGGTTCAGGTTGTTAAAGTTTCATGTATGAGAATTAGTACACAAATTGTTTAAAAATTTATAAACTGGAAATAAATGACAATAAAAACACTGACGGCAAATTGTCACAGCTGCCACCATTTTCATTAAAATCAGAGACTCTGCAATACAGATGTAAACAAATGATACCCAAACACCCAATATAAGAAAAATACACGACAAAACAAATTGAATGCCCATATAGATTTCAATAGTGCACTAAGTTCAAGTCAGTTTCTGAAACAAATACAAGAAACCTACATAATATATATAAATACTTTCACAGCTTCTGCTCAGATGAACTTAACTCACTGGTGCCCCCTATATATAAATTTACTCAAGCCACAAGATTAGCAACTAGGTCCAACCCTTTTATTGTGAAACCAATAAATTGTAAACACAAATTCTACTCCAGCAGCTTCTTTTCTCGCACTTCCCGCCTGTGGAATTCCCTTCCATTTACTTGCTTTCCCGACAGCTATAATCTCCAAAAATTTAAATGTAATGTCAATAGTCATCTTCTATCACACTAACCTGCAACCTCTCTCTCATGCTCCTTTCTTTGTCCACTTCACTTTCATCAGGAGTCTCATCATTCTCTTACCCACTTCCTGACACTCCCTATAACCTGTTCCTCTTTCTCATAACTTTCCTTTTATGTAACCCCCTGCACAACAGTGGCAGTAAAATACCTTGCATGGGGTAATATGATTATAAAATAAAAATCGTGCAATTCTTTCTTTTTTCTTTCTCTCTTTCTTTTTTTTGCTTTCTTTATCCTCTCTCTCATGCTCCTTTCTCCGCCCACTCCACTCTCATCAGTATTCTCATCCTTCTCTTACCCACTTCCTGACACCCCTTATAACCTGTCACTCTTTCTCATAACTTTCTTTCTATGTAACCCCCTGCAAAACAGTGGCAGTAAAATGCCTTGCTTGGGGCGATATGATTTAAAAAAACAAAAAAAGTGGTTTGAAAATATGTCAGCAGAAGGCAGTGTAAGTTTTGTAAAGATGCCTTGAAAATATATATATATATATATATATATATATGTGTGTGACAACAGCAGGCAATATAAGTTTTGAAAGACTCAAGTCTTGAAAATATATTTCTTTAAAAGTAATAATTTTTATATTATGGGGCATAATGAAGATAAAATTTAAAACAAAAAACAACCAGTTTTGCCCCCTCGCTGCGATCAGTGCCTAGTAGTTTGTCCCCCTTTCCCATTGTTGACCAATTCATTTCTCACACCAATCTTTTTTTTTTTTGTTTTATAATCGTGCCGCCCCAAGCAAGTCATTTTACTGCCACTGTTGAGCAAGGGGTTACATAGGAGGAAAGTTATGAGAAAGAGTGACAGGTTACAGGAGGATGTCAGGAAGAGAGAAGGAGAAGGATGAGAATACTGATGAGAGTGGAGTGGACGGAGAAAGAAGCATGAGAGAGAGGATGCAGGTTAGTGAGATAGGAGATGACTATTGACTTTACATTTAAATTCTTGGAGATTGTAGCTGTCAGGCTATCTATCTATCTTTCTTTCTTGTCGCCCCCCAAACAATGTATTTTACTGCCACTGTTGAGCAAGGGGTTACATAGGAGGAAAGTTATGAGAAAGAGCGACAGGTTACAGGGGGATGTCAGGAAGAGAGAAGGCGAAGGATGAGAATACTGATGAGAGTGGAGTGGACGGAGAAAGGAGCATGAGAGAGAGGATGCAGGTTAGTGAGATAGGAGATGACTATTGACTTTACATTTGAATTCTTGAAGATTGTAGCTGTCGGGAAAGGATGTAAATGGAAGGGAAGTGCGAGAAAAGAAGCTATTGGAGTAGAAGTTGTGGTTACATTTTATCGGTTTCACTGTAAAAGGGTGGGACCTAGTTGCTATTCTAATATCTCATGCAAATCCGTACCTAGGGGGCACCAGTGATCTAAGTTCATCGGAGCAGAAGCGGTGAAAGTATTTATAGAAGAGGCACACGGAAGTGATGTCATGCCGGTGAGTGAGTGACTGCAGGCGGTTAGCCAAGTTGGTATTGATCACATTACAGATTCTCCATTGTATTTTGTCAAGAACCATTGTAGGTTGAGATTGTCGTAACCTGAGGACTTAATGTACATACCTCGGTAAGATGATGAATTTCATTCGTAAAACTAGTTCGATTTACCAAAAGATTTTTCTGAAGTTGCAGTTCTTCCAACTGTTTTTCTGTGGCTGAAATAATAAAGCAAAAATTAGACCTTTCAAAATATTAAACAGAAAAACTGATATTCTTTGACTTGTTTAAAGTAGACAAAAATTAGAAATCGAATCTAAACTTATTTATAAATGGAACTTTGTGTGTGTGTCCCCGTTACCTATAGACTCTGAAACGGCTGAATCGATTTTCTTGAAAATTTACACAGTTGTACTATAAGCATCTGTGAGTGTTCTTAGCTAGGTTTTGTGTCGAGGTACCCCCAATAAATATTGAAAATCGAAAAAATCGGGTTATAGAATGAGTGGTCCAATTTTAATCAAATTGGATATACACTCATAGACAACGACATAAGAAATGATATTCAGAAGTTTCAAGGTTGCAGTTCGTACAATAGTGCAGAAAATCGATAATATATGTGTATATATATATATATATATATATATATATATATATATATATATACATATATATAAATAAAAGGCAAGATATTTGTGCGTGTGTCTGTTTGTCTGCCTGTATGTCTGTATTTTTTTCAGCTCTTTTATTTTAGGTTTTGCTTTGGGTTTGGCTCTAAGTAGGTATAATTGTAGGTCTTAGTCTCAGCCATGATACCATTTACTCAGAGGACTTATTTAGCCTTCAAAATTCAGTTTATGACGAAAAAACTTATACTTAGAGCCAAACCCGAAGCAAAAACTAAAATAAAAAGGCTGAAAAAAAAAAAAATACAGACATACAGGCAGATAAACAGACACACACACAAACATCTTGCCTTTTATATATATAAATATTATTGATTTTCTGCACTATTGTAAGAACTGCAACCTTGAAATTTCTGAATATCGTTTCTTATGTCTTTGTCTATGAGTGTATCAAATTTGATTAAAATCGAACCACTCCTTCTATAACCCGATTTTTTTGATTATCAATTTTTGATATTTATCGGGGGTACCTCAACACAAAACCTCGCTAAGAACACTCGCAGATGCTTATAGTACAACTGTGTAAATTTTCAAGAAAATCGGTTCAGCCGTTTCAGAGTCTATAGGTAATGGACACACACACAGACACAGTTCCATTTATAAATAAGATTAGATATATAGTTGTACAGAAAGTTCATGCCGATTTTATCAGCAGATATAATATGGTTACATTTCCGATTAGAGCACACTTCAAACTATCTCTTGAGAAAGAAAGCTTAAAATTACTTAATGTGTGTCAATTTTGCATTTCTATGAAAATGGACACGTGATATTTTTTTTTATTACCATAAAAGGTAAAAATACCTTAAAAGCAACGAAAAAATGTACTACATACGGTGAAGTTGATTTAGCTGACAGAACTGTAGGGAAGTGGTTTCCTAAGTTTAGAGTTGGTCATTGTAGCCTTATTGATGAAGAATGCTCAGACAGACCCCACATATGATGACTAAATCAAGACATTGGCAGAAAATTGTGTTTTATCCAAGATTCATCAAGGAAATGTGTGACATGAAAATTTTTTCCAGTTTGTTGTACACTTTTTCCCTATTATTATTCTTAAAATGTAAAAATATATATTGTTATCTCATATATATATATATATGTGTGTGTGTGTGTATTTATATATATAACTGTAAATTTATCTTTAAACACATCTAGAAAAACCCGCCGAGTATAAACGTGGAGGGGGGAAAATGGAAACAAAAAAAGAAACAAACTAAGCACTTGAACATTAGTCAAAGTACCAGTCGAAAGAAAATACCCTGAGACGAGGAACCTAACACATAAAGTGCTCAATACAATAGCAGAGCAAATAAATAAGTAAGTAGCTAACCGAGAGCCAACGGACCTACCTAGGTTTCACCTAATGGATCATCAGGGCAAGTTGGAACCAACTTTGGGCGATCATGTCTCAAAAGAGACATGACTAACTGGGCAGAAAATTTTCCTGCAGTAGGTTGCTGTTGCTTTCTGCGGTAGACTGGTTGCCAGCCATGGTTATAGAACTTAATCTGTACTATTATTTAACCCGTAAATGGAGGGAAGAGACGGATTAATACTTTTCCCCAAGGATATTTGTGTGTAAGTGAATGCAAGTTGGAACCAACTTGCCCTCATGATCCATTAGGTGAAACCTAGGTAGGTCCATTGGCTCTAGGTTAGCTACTTACTTTACATAATATACATATATATATATATATTAAAACAAAATTTCAAAATTTAAATCCATTGGACAGCCATCTCTACAAGGAATTCCTCACTTCTTCAGTAGCGGCTGAAACGAAAACATTATTTATTCAAATTCAAATGTGTTAAAAGATTTTTTTTACTGGTAGAAGCCCTAAAAAATCATCCATACACAGGAAAATAAAATGAGGTAGAATTAAACAATTTTTGAATGTCAGGAAGTAAGAAGGAGAAAGCTGACAGATACCTCTGTCCCAGATTAGAAGACTTATCCCTCCCCCATACAAGAGCCAAGCGTTTAAAAGTTAAAATTTAGCCATGTCAGAGGGATAGAAGTTGTAGGGGAACGGAAAGGAAAGAAAGGACGAAGGGGTGGTCGACTGGGAAGTAAGCTATGAAAAAAATTTTCTTTTCGAAACAAAAGAAAACTGCTGTCATCAATGTTAAAAAAAAAATAAAAAATAAAAAAAATAAACAGTTGAAAACTGACCAAAGAGATTTTAGTTTAAATAAATGATGACTGGGGCAAAAGTTATAGAAAATTTTGGACATGCATGAGTGTATATATATATGTATGTGTGTGTGTGTGTGTGTGTGTGTGTATGTGTGATCGCGTGTCCGTGTGCATGTATGTACTTGTATTAATTAGAAATGGATTCTTTTTGAGATCTACCTTAAAATTTAACCTTTCTATTTTCATTTAGAATTATCCACTTGGCAGTGAATACTAAAAATAGTATGAAATACATCATTTCTTTTACAAAAAAAAAGCTGGGGTGGCCTAATAATTATATCCCAGTAGTGTATGTGTGTGTATATATATATCGCAAATCTACAGGGTGCGATGTTTAAATTGTCGCTATTTGCCTTGTAAAAATTTGCCAAGTAATAATAACAAAAGAACCATTCTATTTTCATTTAGAATTATTCGCTTGGCAATAAATACTAAAAATAGTATGAAATACATCATTTCTTTTAAAAAAACTGGGGGTGGCCTAATAATTACGGCTGGTAGTGTGTATATATATATATATATATATATATATATATTTTAATTCAGATACTTTAATCCAAGCAAAAAAAGCAGGAAGGTAAATTCCAAAAACCCGATCCTAATTAATATTAAAAATTTTATAATATGATACAGGAAGAGAGCTCCATGTAAGAAAATATTACAGAGCAAATATAAATTAAAAAAGGATTAATTCAATGATGTTGAATGACCATTTCGATATGAAAATCCCCACGGGGGATTACACATCACCTCAGCAACCGAAAAATCCTTTCAGAAAGGTCATTCAACATCATTGAATTAATCCTTTTTTAATTTATATATATATATATATATATATATATATATAAAAAATCTACAGGGTGCGATGGGAAAATTGTCGCTATCTGCCTTGTAAAATTTTGTAAAGTAATAATAACAAAAGAACCATTCTGTTTTCATTTACAATTATCCAGTTGGCAATAAATACTAAAAATAGTATGAAATACATCATTTCTTTTAAAAAACTGGGGGTGGCCTAATATTTATAGCCGGTAGTGTATATTTGAGGATATCAAACTTACTTTTTATTCTTCTTTTAACAATTTCATTTGCTTGTTTGGCTGATCTTTCTATGAACCAATTGTCCCCAAGAAGAACCATGATTTCATTTGTGTGCACCAATTGTCCAGGCATGAAGGCAAATGGACCAAAAGGAACCTTAAATGTAGAACAATATAATGGAAATTCTTAAACATGGAAATTTGATTAAATTTTAAAAAACGAACCAACCTAACATTACTTTTTTTTTTGTGACATAAAAATTTGTCTCACTTACGACAGACATGATGTTCTTTGATATTTAATCTTTCAGAAAATAAAAATCTAATAATTTTGTCTTTTCTCGAAATATTTCCATGGCAACTGAGCTGACTTTGAATTCCAATTGAATTCCTTGCATTCACTTACACACAAATATCCTTGGGGAAAAGTATTAATCCGTCTCTTTCCTCCATTTACAGGTTAAATAATAGGACAGATTAAGTTCTATAGCCATGGCTGGCAACCAGTCTACCGCAGAAAGCAACAGCAACCTACTGCAGGAAAATTTTCTGCCCAGTTAGTCATGTCTCTTTTGAGACATGATTGCCCAAAGTGTGTATCATGTATGGCACTTAACTGACTGAGTGAATATAATAGCTGAAAACAGGATTAAGGATTCTACTGGACATAAAGTGGGGGACCAGTTTAATAGTGTTATGAAGTAATAAACTGATCCTCCCCTAATTACTACTTAAAAATATATAATACATCCTTTTCCCCTCTAGCTAGAAGTCAAATAACAGAACAGATTGGGTTCTATGCCTTGGCTGGCAACCGGTCTACCGCAGAAAGCAATGGCAATCTTCTGCCAAGTCAGTCATCTCTCTTTCGAGACATGATCGCCCAAAGCGTGTATTACACTGACTGAAACCACCATAAACCTGTTGGGTTCATCTTAAAAGCAGTTCAAGATACAAAATGATGACATAATATTTATAATGCAAGTTTAAATGGATAGATAGATGATATTTGTTAGGAATGTTTATTCTTTTTTTACGTCCATAATAGCTGGAATGTGCAGTAGATATCAGGTCAGAATGAGAAATCGGAGAGCTGAGCTTGAATTCATGATTGCCTACGTCCTAAAGGGACATGGCACATGAAGAAGATGTACACATTAATCACACTAATCAAGGAATTTTTGTATTCTGACACTTTTGTGAATAAGAATCTTAGAGCTCAACATAATATCAAAAACTGCGGATTACATGTTTAATTATTTCATGTCATCGAAAAGAAATATCAAACTCATTTTATACAAAAAATATCTTATTTTTATATCATCAAAACTAAGGGAGATAAACTCAGAAAATATTATGATTAAAATTATCAAAATGGATAGTTACTTGGTATTTTAATTTTTATTGATTATAACTGATTTATTTAATGATACATACATACATACACACACATATATATATATATATATATATATATATATATAATAACAAGACCGACTCTGTAAGTATCTAAATCCTAAAATTATACGAAAATAAACTTTGAGGACAACAAATAACAGACATAATCTAACTCCGTTATTGTCCGTCGCTATAAGGCGTTGGACAAGAGGGGGAAAAAAAAAAGAAAACTGCGGAATACAGACAATACATACAATACCCCGCAGTAAAGAAAAAAACCCCAAACGGAACCAACCACAAAGAAAGAAAAAGTGCTCGATACAGAACTAACCAAAGCGGAATAACAAAGAGGAAGCAATGTAGAGCAAAGACACGTAAAAAAATCACAAGATCGCCAAAACCTACTGCGGTTTCACACAACGGCCGTTGACGAGCCGTTGTGTGAAACCGCGGTAGGTTTTGGCGATCTTGTGATTTTTTTACGTATATATATATTTTTTACGTATATATATATATATATATATATATATATATATATATATAAATTAAACTTATTTATAAATGGAACTTTGTCTCTGTGTGTGTGTGTGTGTGTGTGCGTGTCCGTTACCTAGAGACTCCGAAACGGCTGAACTGATTTTCTTGAAAATTTAAACAGTTGCACTATAAGTATCTGCAAGTGTTCCTAGCTAGGTTTTGTGTCAAGGTACCCCCGATAAATATTGAAAATCGATAATCGAAAAAAAATTGGGTTATAGAAGGAATGGTCCGATTTTAATCAAATTTGATACACTCATAGACAAAGACATAAGAAATGATTTTCAGAAGTTTCAAGCTTGCAGTTCTTATAATAGTGCAGAAAATTGATAATATGTATATATATATATATATATATATATATATATATAAAAGGCAAGATGTTTGTGTGTGTGTCTGTTTATCTGCTTCTATTTCTGTATTTTTTCAGCCCTTTTATTTTAGTTTTTGCTTTGGATTTGGCTCTAAGTAGGTATAATGGTAGTTCTTAGTCTCAGCCATGATACCATTTACTCAGAGGACTTATTTAACCTTCAAAATTCAGTTTACAACAAAAAAAACTTATTTGATATCGATACCAGGAAATCAAAATTTCACTTACATCCATTCATTTTTCTTTCAGTCTACGGTTTCGTTTTAACTGGAAACAACTATTGCTTTTTAGTCTTTCGTGCCAACATCCAAAGAGTCTGAGCTCCAGGACCATGAATTAGTTTTAAAGCTTTCATTCACCTGAGCAACGCCAGGCTATACTGCTAGTTATTAATAATGCAGTGTGCTATTGGTTAAGTTAAAAATTACTTTATGCTCTAATTATTGGTGTTGGGTTGATTTTATATTTTGTTGTGTGTGTGAGAGAGAGAGAGAGAGAGAAAGAGAGAGAGAGAAAAGGAGAGAGAGAGAGAGAGAGAGAGAGAGAGAGAGTGTGTATGTGTAGAAGGTCAAAGTTATTTCTTCTCCCTTTTCCTTTTCTCTCTTTTGGCTCTGCATTCCTGGGACATGTAATGAGAAAGGAGGGCTTGGAAAATCTGATACTCACAGGTCAGATAGACAGAAAAAGAGACAAGGGAAAGCAGTGCGAGACATATTTGATGGGCTTGAGCTAATGGATGGTGGAGCGGGGTTTGGGAGGGATAACAGGAGAAAGCTTGTTAAGAGCTACTATGGATAGGAAGATGTGGAAGTCCATGATCGACTACACCCTGGACGGACATAGAAGAAATAAATCTAAAAAGACATGCCTGTGTAGCTTGTCAGTATTGAGAAGAGGTAAATTCATACCTGATCAGAATTTGATAAATAGAAATTATAAAGTGGGGGATCAATTCTATATCATAACCAATACATAAATTGATCCCTCACTTTTTGACCATGATAATTTCTATGCATTTATATTCTAGATTTATAGGATTGAGCAAATAGACGGCGAAGCGGGCTTTGGGAGGGATAACAAGAGAAAGTGTGTTAAGAGCTACTAGGGATAGGAAGATGTGGAAGGCCATGATCGCCTACGTCCTGAAGGGACACAGCACATGGAAGAAGTATACACACACACACACACATTCATAGTTCATAGATAGATAAAGGGATATTACCATTACTTCATGGGTTATTTTGTTGGGTAGAGTCAACAGACGATCTGAAAGATTCTGATAGTCTGTATTCAATTTTTTCCTGAAATAAACAAGTAACAGTTTGTAAAGATATAATAAATCCAAATAGCATTATATTTTTATATTTTATTCTATTTATTAATCAAAAGTAAATAAACATATATAATCATTAAGTCCAGAAAAAATCTAAACGTGTTTTCATGCCATCATTATTGAAAATAGAAAATGAACAAATCTTCAAAAATCTAAACTTAACATCTTCACAGAAATTTTATGATGTCTGTAGAAATAAGAATTTATTTAGAAGTTTATTTCGTTTTTTTGTCCAATGCAGAATCAGCCATCTTTGTCGACTGTTACTGACCAGTGAGATCATTCAGTAAAGAACAGATTTACATAGAAATTTTCTAATCATTTCCCCCAGATGACGTGGTTGCTTTACAGGAGGCAACTTGATAAAAAGGGAAAACAGTGGAAAAAAAAAAATCAGTTCCATAGACGTCAAACACTATTAGCAACTTTTAACTAGTATTTACTTTCGTCTTCATTTTTTATTAGATAAAGCATTGTCAGCCATTATTATTAATTTTTGACTAGTATTTACTTTCATCTTTATTTTTTATTAGATGAAGCATTGTCAGCCATTATTATTAATTTTGGACTAGTATTTACTTTCATCTTCATTTTTTATTAGATGAAGCATTGTCAGCCATTATTATTAATTTTTGACTAGTATTTACTTTCATCTTCATTTTTTTTATTAGATCAAGAATTGTCAGCCATTATTATTAATTTTTGACTAGTATTTTACTTTCATCTTCATTTTTTTTTATTAGATGAAGCATTGTCAGCCATTATTATTAATTTTGGACTAGTATTTACTTTCATCTTCATTTTTTATTAGATGAAGCATTGTCAGCCATTATTATTAATTTTTGACTAGTATTTACTTTCATCTTCATTTTTTATTACATGAAGCATTGTCAGCCATTATTATTAATTTTGGACTAGTATTTACTTTCAACTTCATTTTTTATTAGATGAAGCATTGTCAGCCATTATTATTAATTTTGGACTAGTATTTACTTTCATCTTCATTTTTATTAGATGAAGCATTGTCAGCCATTATTATTAATTTTTGACTAGTATTTACTTTCATCTTCATTTTTATTACATGAAGCATTGTCAGCCATTATTATTAATTTTGGACTAGTATTTACTTTCAACTTCATTTTTTATTAGATGAAGCATTGTCAGCCATTATTAGTAATTTTGGACTAGTATTTACTTTCATCTTCTGTTTTATTATGAAAGCATTATCAGCCATTATTATTAATTTTGGACTAGTATTTACTTTCAACTTCATTTTTTATTAGATGAAGCATTGTCAGCCATTATTATTAATTTTGGACTAGTATTTACTTTCATCTTCATTTTTATTAGATGAAGCATTGTCAGCCATTATTATTAATTTTGGACTAGTATTTACTTTCAACTTCATTTTTTATTAGATGAAGCATTGTCAGCCATTATTATTAATTTTGGACTAGTATTTACTTTCAACTTCATTTTTTATTAAATGAAGCATTGTCAGCCATTATTATTAATTTTGGACTAGTATTTACTTTCAACTTCATTTTTTTTATTAGATGAAGCATTGTCAGCCATTATTATTAATTTTGGACTAGTATTTACTTTCAACTTCATTTTTATTAGATGAAGCATTGTCAGCCATTATTATTAATTTTTGACTAGTATTTACTTTCATCTTCATTTTTTATTACATGAAGCATTGTCAGCCATTATTATTAATTTTGGACTGATATTTACTTTCAACTTCATTTTTTATTAGATGAAGCATTGTCAGCCATTATTATTAATTTTGAATGCGTATTTACTTTCATCTTCATTTTTTATTACGCGAAGCATTGTCAGCCATTATTATTAATTTTGGACTAGTATTTACTTTCAACTTCATTTTTTATTAGATGAAGCATTGTCAGCCATTATTATTAATTTTGGACTAGTATTTACTTTCATCTTCATTTTTATTAGATGAAGCATTGTCAGCCATTATTATTAATTTTGGACTAGTATTTACTTTCAACTTCATTTTTTATTAGATGAAGCATTGTCAGCCATTATTATTAATTTTGGACTAGTATTTACTTTCAACTTCATTTTTTATTAGATGAAGCATTGTCAGCCATTATTATTAATTTTGGACTAGTATTTACTTTCAACTTCATTTTTTATTAGATGAAGCATTGTCAGCCATTATTATTAATTTTGGACTAGTATTTACTTTCATCTTCATTTTTATTAGATGAAGCATTGTCAGCCATTATTATTAATTTTGAATTAGTATTTACTTTCATCTTCATTTTTATTACATGAAGCACATTGTCAGCCATTATTATTAATTTTTGACTAGTATTTGCTTTCATCTTCATTTTTTATTACATGAAGCATTGTCAGCCATTTTTATTCATTTTTAAACATGAAGAATATAATGTCAAAATAATGCAGATTAATAAAAATATTAGCTATTAAACCACCTTAAAATGTAACAATTATGCTAAAATGTAATTTAAATATTTCTCAGCTAATAAAAAGCTTAAAATTAACAAACTATTTTACTGAATTTATATTTTGTTTTTAACTATAAAAACTAAGGACCTCATGAAAATATTTCACATTGTAAATGTAATTATTTTCATAGAATAGTAGTCAGAGTTTGTTATCATTCCCCTAATTATTGTTATATCCTGTTATGTTCTGGTGTTGCCTGTACATAAGATTATTATTACTATAGCTGTCCTGTAATAGTTGATATATTTTCATATATATTTCATACAGTAAATGCAGCAATTATTATGGGATAGAATTCATACATTAGACTATTACTATAGCAGTCCTATAATAGTTGATACATTTGCATACACATTTCATGTAGCAATTATTATGGAAACAATTCATACATTAGATATTATTGTCTTTATAATATTTACATATATATGTTATATACAACATGTGCGCGTTGTGGTGCAGTAGATATCGGCTCGGAACAAGAAATCAGGGAACCGAGTTCGAATTCTGGTTAAATTTATTGCATTCACTTACGCGCAAATACCCTTGGGAAAGGTATTAATCCATCTCTTCCCTCCAGTTATGGGTTAAATAATAGGACAGATTGGGTTCTATAGCCTTGGTCGGCAACCAGTCTACCGCAGAAAGCAATGGCAACCTACTGCGGGATAATCTTCTGCCCAGTCAGTCATGTCTTTCGAGACATGATCGCCCAAGCGTGTATCACGTATGGCACTTAACTGACTGAATGATCTTTCAGGGATAAGAGGTAATATAAAATTATGTTTTAAAACCTATTGTCATTGTTTTCTTGTTTTCAGTAATATTTTTTCATTACCAAACCCAAATTAGTTTTTCAAAAAATATATCTACTGAAGCTGCCTCTGCATTATAGAAATTTTGGGGGCTCTTTTTTAATAATTACTTTAATTTTGGATAAAAATTCATTGTGGCTTTATTTTGGGTCAATGTTTCATTAAGAAATGGTGGGTATATTTAGCCTTTTACAAATAATGACTCCAAAATGTTTTCCTTATTTCATCTCACTGAAATGCATTAGAAAGTAAAACAAAAACCAGTGGACCTGTACGACATTATCACCACCTATAAATTTGTTGATTATCATTTTTTTTTACTTTTTCAGATTTTAAGATTTTTAGAGAGTGCTCAGTTTTTCATACAATGTTATAGTAAATCGATCCTCCATTTTGGAATCACTCACCAGTACAACATTACCACCACCTTTAAATTTGTTGATTATCAATTTTGTTTTACTTTTATCGATTAAACCCTTAACTTTCTGACTGACAAAAAAAATTGGAAAAATTTCAATGTTTAAACAATTTTAGTTGGGGGCTCAGCTTTTCATACAACGTTATAGTAAATCGATCCTTCATTTTGGAAACCCTTGCTTCGAGTTGTTACCCATTTTTTTTTTTTTCCAAAACTTGTAGGAAATTAATGAAAAAATTGTTCCAGAAATATGTTTTTATTCTAAACTTTTTTTAGAATAGGAATTATTTTAAAGATTTTCTGTCAAAATTTTTTTGAATGTTTTACATGTCATCTTTTTCATTCCAAATTTTTTTACAACAGGAATTAGTTTAAAGAAACTTTGTCCAAAATTTTTTTTTTAATGTTTCAAATAACTTATTTTTCATTGATATGAAGTAGGGATAATTAAAAATTTTCCATGGGTTTGTCGATCTTAAAATTGTAAGCGACATCAAAGTGACCCCAATGCAAGTGTTTCCAAAATGGAGGACCGATTTACCATAAGGTTGTATGAGAAACTGAGCACCCACTAAAAATCTTAAATTATGAATTTTTTCCGAATTTTTTTGATAATTGAAAAGTTTAAGGTCTAATCGATGATATTGAACTGAAAAAAGTAAATAAAATGATAATCAACAAATTTACAGGTGGTGGTAATGTTGTACAGGTCTGCCCAAAAACCTCATCAGCTTCAGCTCCATATTTTATCCTTGATCTATCCCAGTAAATCAATTTGAAAGAGAAAGACAAACCATTTATCAATTTCATCGTTGGTGACTTGAAGAGCTCTGTCCTGTTCCTCTCGTAATCTTTGCACTTGTGAAGCTTTCATCATCTTTTAACTTCCTCGTACTTCAATGAACTGAAAAAGAGAGAAAAATTTAGGCCAATATTCAAAACATTTTTTAAAATAATTGTGATTATTTATCAATCGCACCTAGTGTATATATATATATATATATATATATATATATATATATATGTACTAGCAGTATAGCCCCGGCGTCGCTTGGGTGTAATGAAAACTAATCCATGGTTCTATAGAGCTCAGACTCATCCTCAAGAATATTTGAAATAATAAAATAATTGCGACAATTTATCAATCGCACCTAGTATATATATATATATATATATATATATATATATATATACACACTAGCAGTATAGCCTGGCATTGCTCGGGTGTAATGAAAGCTTTAAAACTCATCCATGGTCCTGGAGCTCAGACTAAAGAATATTTGTGTGAAGTTTGGTGAGAATCGGATAAAAATTGTGGATTTGTATAAAGGAAATACAGACAGAAAAACAGATGCACACACAAACATCTTGCCTTATATATATATATATATATATATATATACATTATTGATTTTCTGCACTATTGTAAGAACTGCAACCTTGAAACTTCTGAATATCGTTTCTTATGTCTTTGTCTATGAGTGTATGAAATTTGATTAAAATTGGACCACTCCTTCTATAACATGATTTTTTCGATTACTGATTTTTGATATTTATCAGGTGTACCTCGACACAAAACCTAGCTAAGAACACTCGCAGACGCTTATAGTACAACTGTGTAAATTTTCAAGAAAATAGGTTCAGCTGTTTCGGAGTCTATAGATAACGGATGCACACACACATACACACATACACAAAGTTCCATTTATAAATAAGTTTAGATATTTATAAGTATACCATTCAAGCTTTCTTTGAATATTGCTGACACAATTGATTTGGTGATCCTGCTATATATTTATAAATGCTTGATAAAAACCAAAGAAGAATCTGCAATGTTATTGGCCCTGACCTGACATATCAGCTTCACTCCCTTTCTCAACGCCTTTCTATAAATACATTCATAATAATTGTTTTGGTGAACTTTCTGCAATAGTAACTTGCTTGTGAAACTCTCTTCCGGATTCTTGCTTTCCACTCAACTTTGATCTTCAAAAATTTAAATGCAATGTCAATGTTATCCTTTGTCTTCTAAATTCCTGTTCTTTTATCATACCCTACCATTTTTTATCCGCTCTCAGCAACATGATAAGGCCATATGAGCAAGATTGTCCTTTGGCGGGATCTTCAGATTCTTTTTGTTTGTCCCCCATATCCACACGTATGTGTCGCCTCTCCGCTGTTTTCATTTAACTTTGGTATGTTATTTCATTCTTCTTTAACCTTTTCATCTCCTCTGTATCGTAAACGCTTTATTGTAGCCAACGAATAGTTGTTGCCTACTTATCTCTGTGTTGCTCGTTCTTCTAGCCCAAATAAATATTTTAGAAAAGAAATAAGGACCCTTTTGTCCAGAATTTGCTCAGACGCATAGTCATGCCTTTACCATGTCCATGTTGTCTTGATATAAACGCTGAGCTGCATTTCCAATTTGTTGCTTTGTTAAAATTAAAATTAAAACCCGTGCCTTGCATTTCTTAATGCCTTTACTGCTATATCAGGCTGCCGCGTGGCTGCTGGTAGGAGTGGTTAGCCATTCCTTTTCTTCTTTGTTCTCGTTTGCTCCCTTCCCTGTATCTAGCCTTTCCTTTTCTCTCTTTTATTTCTGTCTTCTTCGTCGCATTGGACTCATCTTTGTTTTGTTCATTTTTCTTTCAGATGTTTTACCTAATTCGAGGAATAAAATCTTTTGTTTTTCAATGAAATTCGTCTGTGTGTTCTTGCGAATTTGAGTTAAACTGGCTGTCTAAAGCAAAATGCTTTTCGGCATTTTGTCCAGGGCAGCACAGGAAGTATAAAACTCAGGGTCAACAATGGTGACCTCATGACTGTCAGTGTTTCGGTCATGGGCAGCAAGTTGTTGGGGTTTGACTTGCTCCTTGGGATGGATGTTATTAAGGAACTAGGTGGAGTATGCATTACAGAGTAGGGTAAAGTTTAGTTTACTAGTCCACCTATCTGTGCTGCCTTGATGATCAATGAGCCTGACATTAGTGCTGAATTCCATCAAGGCATGAAGGCATGGACAGCACAGTGGAAATGTTCAGAAAATAACCCACCAGAGGAACCAACTGATGTTGAATTAAAGACTACTGAGAGGCCTGCAGCTAGTGGAAAGAAAGAAATGGCCTCCAAAGTATTGGGGACAGTAAAATGGTTCTATAATCAACTGGGAAGATACAAAGAAAGATGTCTTCATACATCAGACAGCTATAATTAAAAACAATCTTTGTAAATATCCGAGGAGTGTTGGAGATGGTGAGAAGGTAGAATTTGATGTCATCGAAGGAGAAAAGAGTAATAAAGTTACTGTTAAAGTCACTGGTGGAAATCATATGCAAGGTAGCAAACATGTTGCAGATCGACACAGATATCGATGGCGATGATGGAATAGAGGGCACCACGGTGTTGCTATGGGGACGGCAACGAGTCAAAAGACGACTAAGGTGATTGTCATTTATGTGACAGGTGGGGGAGTGTAACAAACGAGAAAAATCGCTCAAAAAAGAGTTTCTGGTCTGCCAAAGAAAAAGTTACAGAGAATTGTTAGCACAAAAAGAACTGCTACAAATATCAGAGGCTATGCTAATTTTTTTTCCTCTGTGTTTGACGCAGCCAATCAGAAAAACAGTCCGTGAATAAGGGCTGTTGTTGTTGCTTACTGGTAGTTAGAATAGATTTTTTGAGCTTTGAGAAAAGGACAATTTTTAAAGTTGGTATGAATTTTTCTGTTACTTAGGAAAAGCTGGATTTTTGATTCTGATTTTTGTTATGACAGTTGAACTCAGTAGTGGCACACAATTTTTTTTTTTTCTATTACAAGAAATCTGTTAATAAGTTAATTCTGTGAAAGACTGTAAAACGAACTTACCAAGAACAATTTTTGAGAGCCATGAATAAATTTCGTATTGAGAACAATATTGTCAAGAGAAACTGGAAACAAAAAGGTATCGACTCGGAACAACAAATCGAGGAGCCAAGTTCGAATTCCAGTTGAAATTCTTGCATTCACTTGCGCACAAATACCCTTGGGAAAGGTATTGTCTTTTCCCTCCAGTTATGGGTTAAATAATAGAACAGATTGGGTTCTATAGCTTTAGTCAGCAACCAATCTACCGCAGAAAGCAATGGGATACTACTGCGGGATAATCTTCTGCCCAGTCAGTCATGTCTCTTTTGAGACATGATCGCCCAAGAGGGGTATCACATATGGCACTTAACTGAATATAATAGATGAAAACATGATTAAGGATTCTACTTGACATAAAGTGGGGGATCAGTTTTATATTGTTATGAAATAATAAACTGATCCTCCACTAATTACTACTTAATAATATAATACATCTCTTCCCCCTCTCACTATGAGTCAAATAACAGGACAGATTGGGTTCTATAGCCTTGGCTGGCAACCAGTCTACCGCAGAAAGCAATGGCAACCTACTGCGGGATAGTCTTCTGCCCAGTCATGTCTCTTTTGAGACATGATCGCCCAAGCGTGTATCACGTATGGCACTTAACTGACTGATACTTAGAATCAGAAAGAGGCAACTGAAATTTCTAGGGCACATAATGAGGAAAGAGGGATTGGAAAATTTAACTCACAAGATATGTTGCTTGAAAGGCAAGAAAGAAAGCAGAATAATTTACTTAACATGGTTAGCTTGTGTATAGATGACGAAACAGGGATTCAGAAAGATATTTAAAAAAAAAAAAGACGACGAACACTGCTAAGAGCAACAAAAGGACAGCAAGTTGTGGTGAGCCATGATCGCCCACGTCCTGAAGGGACACTGTACATAAAAGATTAAGAAGAAATAAAAAAACATTCTGGTCAGCCAGGATAATGTGTTGTTGCCTGAATTAAGATAATGAAAGTGTAAAAAGGATGAATAAATCTTGTTAAACAAGGTTCGAAAACGAATAAAAAAAAGTATTTTTAAAAAAGTAATAAAAAGGAATCCTTTACACACCCCCACTGAATAAAAACTTATTGAAATTATTTCAGCAAACAATAAAATAAAATTTTAAAAAATAGTGTTTAGCTACTTTGTTCTTTCAAACAAACATTGACGAGCTAAAAATGTTGATTGTGAATCGATACCTATTTTCGAACCAGAAATGTATACGATCCCGAAAAATTTGACACAGATGAAGACTTTTAGTTTTCACTTCAGTTTGTTTGCCTCTTCACTAGTCCCAAGGTGGTGTACTGTAATGGTTAGCGAGCTTGTCTTGCTATAATCATTACAATTGAGTAGTGAGGTCGATCCTCACTGGGTGTCCCTTACTTTCGGCCTTGTGCCACATCTAAGCTATGCTTAGAAAATCACTTCACTCTTCAGTGAAAAAGTGAAGAAGACTAAGAGCAAAGTGGCTATTTTTTTTACAATTAATTAGTTTTAAAGGATCAAAAATCGAAATAAAGCTCATAAAGTCTGGTGGGATGCTCATTTTTCTAAAATGAGTATCCAGCGTAAAATGGATAGGCATCTACCGAAGTAAATCGAGAAAAATAAAACGTTTGTTTTGAATTTCAAATCCTCATATTTTCTCTAGAGGACTTTAAAAAAAGCCACTATATTTGCATCATAATCCTCCTCTCTTCGCATGCAAATTTTACCCCAGTAGAACCTATCTAGGCACATTTTTCATGTAATGATAAATAAAATTTATGTCCGTGCCTTCGTAATAAAATGACAGTTACACCTAAATTGACTGCAGTGGAAGTAAACCACTTTCAATAAATAAATAATTAATACATACATTATTTTTTTTTATAATTACCAAAATTATATACTCGTAAATACAGTATAAATAATATGTTGCAAAATCGCCCAGACAATTATGAATAAGACCCAGTTACCTTTGTATTTCCAGGATATGTGACACAAAAAACAAAATATATCTTGACTCTTGTGAGTCTTGAGAAGTATTCTCGCACGTGTGAATTAGTAAATTAGAGTTATTTCCCTTATTAGACGCCCATTCACTAAGTTCCAGTTTTCATTAAATCTATATTGTTATATTTCAAATGATAAAACTATTGATTATTAGTAAATTCAGCAGTTTTGCACAGAAAACAATTACTAATAGCTCAACTTTATTAAAAATTAATTTAAATAAAGTTATTTGAATAGTTTATTTGATCTGGTCACTTTACTTTTATAGCGACATTTTTATTAAGGTGACCGTTTATGGCTAAATTTTAAAAAAATGGCGACCTCTTTAAAATTATCTGTTTGTTGGCGATTTGCTTTACCTTGTCTCATCGGGGATAATTTTACACGAATCACGACGTAAGTTTGCTTTGGTTGTCTTTCTTTAAATTTATATTTGTTATAGAGTATCATTCACAAAAAAAGACAAGTTTAATTTGCTTTCTCTAACTTACAAACGTGATGACCTCTACATCGTCAATCATAGCTTGTCAATTTATTTACTATAATAATTGTTTTCAACAATAGATCGGCAAAATATTCATCAAACACAACATCATAGTGTCAGAAAACGTTGTTTCTTTCCACACCTTAATTTGAAATCCTGTAATTTTCTGATTTTACACAACTTCAAAGGTCAAGGTTGTTTTTTTGTCTGAGTGCGTGGAAGACATTAAACTTTAAAAACTATGGAATCTATCCAGGATTGAAACCCGACCGAATTGACATCAGTCGGCGATTCTACGGACTTTTGCGTGTTATATACAGTGTAAACACACGCCAGTAGCCGAGAGTGTTCAAATTTCTGAGCTGATGTATTTTACATTATTATTTGCATCTTTGTTGCCATTCGAATGACGTTTCGGCATTCTTCAGGTGCTAGGAATTTCAAACCAAACACTTTTTATGACAATCACTTGGGTATATAATTCTCATTTCTTGTGTGAAGGCTCTTTTGGTAGTCATGAGTTATCACCCTCTAACCTGACTCTAAGTTACATGTGCACCACTGTGGAACTCACAACTCTTTGGGTCAAGTCACAGAAACTAACCATATCCACTGGGCCATGTATCCTTAAGGACAAGAACAACTGAAATTCTGGGAGTTATAAACTTAATGTTCAGGAACCATTTTTTACCAGAGTTCATATTGCAATTTTTGATGTTAATGGTTTTCCCTAGTATAATTTTTTTTTTTTGTTTAGTGTTAATGGTTTCCTCTAGTATTTTTTTTATCAGAGTTCATATTGCAATTTTGACACTAACTTCACAACAACCATCAGGCGCATACCAAATCATTGCCCGTATCAAGGAAATATCCTTGAACTTCATGAAAGAAGAGGGGCTGGCAATCAGGACCCTACAGAGGAATGAGAACATCATCATACGACCAGCTAGCAAAGGCAATGCAACTTTAGTGATGGTTCGCAATTGAATACACCAAGAAACTGGAAGATTTGATTAAAAGTGGTAGCTATAGCAAGTTAAAGAAAGACCCCACGTTGAAAACAGAACGACAGCTGTCACAGATCTTAATCTAGAATAAGGATCACTTTCAACTGAGGACATAGAGACAGTTGTCTCAATGTTTGTGGCAGACATGAGATACAACCTGGGACGAGCACAACTGTTTGCAACTTGCCTTGTCCCCGCCAAAAAAGAGCCCGTATTTGCTTAGCATGTAAAGCTACTGCAGTTAAAATGAAGGAGAAAGAAAAAGCACTTACCACTCTGCCATAATCTGTCCTTGACCAGATAACGTAAGAGAATAAGGGGGACTTGCATTGCATTGCATTGCATTTTTATACAATAAATTCATTATGTGATCACAGGAAGACGCAGAAGGATTATGGGTATATGTATAGATATAAAAGCAACAAATTTTACCCAGTTGGGAGGAGAAAAAACAACGTTCACAGTTGGTGGCTGAAATGTCTGTTAGTGAGATTTTGATACAGAACTCAAGTAGGAACGACTCTGGATTGGAATACCAGCTGGGAGAGCCGCAGTTCACTTGCTGGTTGCTGTTTTAAGTTTATTTTGCCACAACTGTGCAAAAGTATTAGGACAAGAACTATTTTATCTTTTATGACGCATATTGACAGAAAATAAACTATTTAATTAAAGTAATTTTATTTGTGCGCTGTGGTGCAGTGGATATCGGCTCAGAATGAGGAATCGGGAGCCGAGTTTAAATTCCAGCTGAATTCCTTGCATTTACTTACGTGCAAATACCCTTGGGAAAGGTATTAATTCATCTCTTCCTTCCAGTTATGGATTAAATAACAGGACAGATTGGGTTCTATAGCCTTGGCTGGCAACCAGTCTGCCGCAGAAAGCAACGGCAACCTACTGCGGGATAATCTTTTGCCCAGTCAGTCATGTCTCTTTCGAAACATGATTGCCCAAGCGTGTATCACGTATGGCACTTGACTGACTGACTGAATTTTATTTGATTTCCTCAACAAATGCTTTAACAAGAAAATACTTGTTACAAAATAAATTTAATATTTAGTATAATAGCTTTTTGCTTTGACCACAGCCTTCATTCTGTCAGGCATTGACATCACAAGCTTCTTCAATGTATCTAATGGTATCTCCTGCCAAGCAGCTTGTATTTGTTCCCAAAGTGTGTCTTGCAAAGTAACATTAGATCTATCAATTCGAGAGGGGGAATAAGAAAAAAGGTCAGTCATATCCAAGGATAATAGAATAATGAGTAGTTTCAAAATAATTTAATAGAAAATAGGAAAAAATTAAATATAACTTCTTTTTAATACATTTCTTTTACACCTAGTTTTAAATGATCAATATTTATTAGCAATTTATTTGGCTTTTCACCTTGCATTTGAATTTCAGTGAGATTTTTAGGAAAATCACTCCTGTCCTAATACTTTTGCACACTACTGGTAGTGTGCAAAAGTGTTCTTGTCCTAATACTTTTGCAAAATACTGTATATCATTCGAGGTAGTTAAGTGGTTAAGGCAAATGTAACTGGGTAGAACAATTTAGTACGTAGATGTAATGGACGGTACTCGTTGTATGCAGTATCCCGAGATGTAGGTGTAGTCAATAGATGCAGAAGTTTATTTTGCCACAATGTTACAGCAAGCTACCTCACATGAGAAACCGGGGAGCCGAGTTCGAATTCCAGCTGAATCCATTGTATTCACTTAAGCGCAAATACTCTTGGCAAAGGTATTAATCCATCTCTTCCTTCCAGTTATGGGTTAAATAGCAGGACAGATTGGGTTCTATAGCCTTGGTCGGCAACCAGTCTACCGCAGAAAGCAATGGCAACCTACTGCAGGATAATCTTCTGCCCAGTCAGTCATGTCTCTTTTGAGACATGATTGCCCAAGCGTGTATCACGTATGGCACTTAACTGACTGACAGACCTCACATGTATGGTCTCCATAAGATTCACAAAGACAGTATTTTGCTCAGGCTGTTCTTAGCAGTCTAGGCTTGGTGTACTACCCTTTGAGTCACTTCCTTGTAGATATAATTGACCCACTGATAGGAGGCTTATGGCCATAGCACATTGAATACACTGGTTCTCACTCGATCACCGAAATTAAGCTACGTTGAGCCTGGTCACTACTTAGATGAGTGGCCACTTGGGAATACCAGGTGCAGTAAGCGTTTAGTGACGGATGTGCGTTGTGGTGCAGTGGATATCAGCTCGGAAAGAGAAGTCATTGAGCTGAGTTCGAATTCCAGTTGAATACCCTTCATTCACTTAAGCACTGGTACCCTTGGGAAAGGTATTAATCCGTTCCTTCCCTCCAGTTATCGGTTAAATAACAAGGGTAGGACTTGGAGACCCTGCCCTTAAAAACAAATCCCAATGAATCTTGATACTCGAAAAGAAAAAAGTATTACTAGACACAAAACTTATATAAAAACAACAATAAATTGTTGAAAGAAAAAGGTATTACCAGCAATAAATAAATAAAACTTAGTTGGCATTAAATGACCGGCCGAGGTGTTGATATGCCATAAAAACAAAACAACCAAACAACCCACTGATAGGAAAGTCCCCATCATATGTTTGAAACTTTGCCCACTTTGTGGAACTTATCAAAGATGCTCCTATTCAATGCAACCAGATGGTGAGCCTGAATGTGGTGAGTCTGTTCACCAAGATACACACGATAAAGGCTCTGCCGGTAGTCAGGGACAGACTGGCCTTGAACTCATCTCTAGGAGAACATACCAGTAATCCACTAGATAACCTGATGGAGATGCTGACTTTCTGCACACTTCTGATTGGGATCAGACATATATCAACAGGATGAAGGCTAAGCAATGGGCTCACCATTATCACCGTCACTAGCTAACATATACATGGAATACTTTGAAGAGATGGCATTAGAATCCACACCTCTAAAGCCAACTCTATAGCTAAGATACATTGATGACACCTTCATACTCTGGCCATGTGAACTCAATAAGATCAATTGATACAGTTCACTATAGAAAAAGAGAATGACAACAAACTGGCATTCCTGGATGTGCTAATAACTCGAACAGGGGTGGGGGAATCAAGGCATCCATATGCCGCAAGCCAACATTCACCGAACAATGCCTCAACTTCAACTTCCACCATCCATACAATGTAAAGAAAAGGATCGTCTGCTGCCTGCAACATCAAGCAAAAGTCATAAGCGGCAACCCAGAGACATATGAACAGGAAATGGTTAATATAAGTAGTACCCTACAATGTAACAATTATCCAGGATACATGAGAACAACTCCAACAAACATGGAAGGGAGGGGTGCATGAGGTTAACAACTCTCAGTAAACAGCCTCGATCTGTCTACCCTATGTAAAGGAGTTATTGGAGAAAATACGAAAGATCTGTGGTCCATATAACATCAGGATGATCTTCAGAAGTGGTTTTACACTTCACAAGTACCTCTCCCAAGTAAGGCCCCCAACAGAGGAGGACATGACTAAGGACTATGTGTATGCCATTCCATGTAGCTGTGGAAAAAAAAATATAATGTAGAAACAAGCCACCCACTTAAGGTAAGGCTACAAGAACATTGCAAGGCCATGAGGGGAGATAGAAAAATCAGGTGTATCTGGCCACATATATAGAAGGGGAAAGGGGATCACCGCCCGCTATGGGATGAAGTTGAAATAATAGAGAACGCCACTGGAAACTACGCAAACTTAAGGAATCAGCACATATGCTAAACTTTAAAAATCTTCTAAGCCGACCAAGCATAGAGATGAACACAATATGGGAACCAACAATACGGAATGCCAGAGAAAATCATTAGGGTCAAAAATTGCAATATGAGCTCTGGTAAAAAATACTAGAGAAAACTATTAACATAAAAAAACAAAACAAATAAATACTAGAGAAAAACATTAACATCAAAAATTGCAATATGAACTCTGGTAAAAATTGGTCATTGAACACTAGGTTTGTAAGTCCCAGAAATTCAGTTGTCCTTCAGAACACATGGCCCAGTGGATATAGATGTTGATTAGTTCCAGTGACTTGACCTAAAGAGTTGTGAGTTCAATACCAGGCTACAGCAGTGGTGAACAAGTCTAGTTAGAAGGAGATAACTCAAGCCTACCATAAAAGGCCTCGCATAAGTGGTCATAATAAAGGGTTTGGTTCGAAATTCCTAGCAACTGCAGAAGGCCGGAGCATACAATGGCTGAAATGTTGTACAAACCTCGACAAAGATAAGGACAATCATCCGAATAATGTAAATAATATATATATATATATATAGGGCATGTATAATGGTAATATACACACTAAAAAGTCTGCCTTCTTCTACTGAGCGCCTGTAACTCAGAGGTAGAATCGCCGACTGACACCAATTCAGTCGGGTTTCAATCCTGTGCTAAAAAGCAATCACAGTCTAACTGTACTGATGAGCTGTGATACAGTGAAACATATCTGTTTACAGATGACTATACATATAATCTAAATCTAACTCTAAATCTATCTAAACTTATTTATAAATGAAACGTTGTCTGTGTGTGTGTGTGAATGTGTGTGTCCTTTACCTATAGACTCCGGAAATGGCTGAACCAATTTTCTTGAAAATTTACACAGTTGTACTATAAGCATCTATGAGTGTTCTTAGATAGGTTTTGTGGTGAGGTACCCCTGATAAATATCGAAAATCGATAATCAAAAAAATCGGGTTATAGAAGGAGTGGTCCGATTTTAATCAAATTTCATACACTCATAGACAAAGACATAAGAAACGATATTCAAAAGTTTCAAGATTGCAGTTCTTATAATAGTGCAGAAAATTTGATATCGATACCAGAAAATCAAAATTTCACTTACATCCATTCATTTTTCTTTCAGTCTACCGTTTCGCTTTAACTGGTAATAACTATTGCTTTTTAGTCTTTCATGCCAACGTCCAAAGAGTCTGAGCTCCAGGACCATGGATTAGTTTTAAAGCTTTCATTACTCCCGAGCAATGCCGGGCTATACTGCTAGTCAGTTAGTTAAGTGTCATACAGGATACATGCTTGGGCGATCATGTCTCGAAAGAGACATGACTGACTGGGCAGAAGATTATCCCACAGTAGGTTGCCATTGCTTTCTGCAGTAGACTGGTTGCCAACCAAGGCTATAGAACCCAATCTGTCCTGTTATTTAACCCATAACTGGAAGGAAGTGATGGATTAATACCTTTCCCAAGGGTATTTGCGCGTAAGTGAATGCCATGAGTTCAACTGGAATTTGAACTCGGCTCACCGATTTGTCGTTCCGAGTCGATATCCACTGCACCACAACGCACATCCTTATACTGATAGTATATATATATATATATATATATATATATATATATTTAGGTCAGAATTTGGTTGGGGTGATAAGGGTATTTGTGTGTAAGTGAATGCAATGAATTCAACTGAAGAGCTGAGTTCAAATTCTAGTTGAATTCTTTGCATTAACTTACACATAAATACGCTTGGGCAAGGTACGACTCCATCTCTAACTTTGGGTTAAAAAGCCAGACAGATTGGGTTCTGTAGCCTTGGTTGGCAACCAGTCTATCACAGAAAGTAATGGCAACCTACTTTGGGAAAATATTCTGCCTAGTCAGTCATGTTTCAAAAGAGACATGATCACCCTCGTGTGTATCACATATGGCACTTAACTGACTGACTGATATACAGGATAAATCCATGTTACACATTGATATTTTCTACATGCTCCACCAACTCAAGACACATTAGATGTATAGATTATCTATTCTAGTTGTAGGAGGTCCATATTACACACTGGTTCTCATACCATCTCATACCAAAGTTAAATGTCAAACCTGGTCAGCACCGAGATGTGTGATTGTTCGGGATACCAACTACAGCAAGATTAGATGTGCTAGTGCTGGAATGGATAATGGTTTAGAATTGGAAATCAGAGAGCTGAGTTTCAATTCCAGTTCGGTTCATTGTATTCACTTGTGCTCACTTACATTTCACTTCTCCCTCTAGTTATGGGTTAATTAGTTGAATTTGTATAAATAAATCATTATTTCAAAAAAAATTTTTACAATCTAAAAATATATACTCTGCCTTTAAATAACCAGTAATAGATTGATAAGCCTTCTTACAATCTAAAAATATATTGTCTGGCTTTAAATAACCAGCAATAGATTGATAAGCATTAAAAAGAAAAATCAATTGTTGTTCAATCATTCAAACCTTAGATTGTTATTAGTTGTTTAGATTGGGTTTCTGGTTGCTTCTAAAGTGTTTTTCAATAATATACTTTTAACTTCTTTCCCTAAACTCTGAAATTTTATTTACCATTTATTTTTTCCCTTCAGTAGAAGTTTGTCTATCATCGGTTCATACTCCTCCCTATTTTTTTCTTTAACAGAAGTAGAGGTTTATCCCTTGTTTCCTGTTTAGGATCGGGTTTCCATTTCCTTCTAAAGTCTACTTCAACGCTATACTTCTAACATCTCCACCTAAACTCTGAAATTTTATTTACTATTTATTTTTCATTTTATTTTATTTTTTCCTCAATAGTAGAAAGGTTCACCTATTGTCCAATTGGGTTTCCTATTCCTTCTAAAGTCTACTTCAACTCTATACTTCTAAAATCTCCACCTAAACCCTGAAATTTTATTTCCTATTTATTTTTCATTTTATTTTATTTTTACCTCAATAGTAGAAAGGTTCACCTATTGTCCAATTGGGTTTCCGGTTCCTTCTAAAGTCTACTTCAACTCTATACTTCTAAAATCTCCACCTAAACCTTGAAATTTTATTTCCTATTTATTTTTCATTTTATTTTATTTTTCCTCAATAGTAGAAAGGTTCACCTATTGTCCAATTGGGTTTCCGGTTCCTTCTAAAGTCTACTTCAACTCTATACTTCTAAAATCTCCACCTAAACCCTGAAATTTTATTTACTCTTTATTTATCTATCCTTAGTAGGAGTAGTTAGGTTGATCAGTGATACCAGAGATATTAAAACATCAGCTTTGGATGGCTGGTTAGATTTTTGGGTACAGGTTGAGACTATATAGAATGTTTAATTAGAATTTCCTCTTTAGTCCATTTTCTTCAGAATCCATGAATGGTTTCTTATGTTTCCTTTCAGTGGTGGTGCTTCTCTCTTCTATCAACAAAGGCGCTACAAGAAAAAACGGTCTAATCGAATACCTAGCTGGCAAGTGAAACAGATGGAAACGCAAACCGAAACAGATCTAACGTTACAAAATGAAACATTTTTAGAGAAAGCAGTTCATCGTCAGTATGAGAATGTCTTGAAAAGTCCTTTGAAGGAAGAACCCTGGGAAAGAGGTAAATGGACAGTGGAACCAAGGTAAATAAAATTTAAAGATTTATTAGTATCACCATAATTCGATTTGTTTACAAACATATTTATCAACGACGATTAACGAAACTTGGTTATAAACAACCAACAAATTGAAATGATTTGTTCAAACATTATTTTTGATCGATAATCGTATTTAAGTAGATATTCTGTTTATAATCAAACAGTATCATATATTTATTTCTACCGACCTGTTTATTTACGATAAATTTTTATTATGAAAATGTGTCATTCAGCAGGATTTGAACCTGCAACCTATATCCACATATTTATCAGAAATAATCAGGCTGGTAGAAATAAATATATAATACTGTTTGATTATAAACAAAATATCTACTTAAATACAAGTATCGATCAAAAATAATGTTCAAACAAATCATTTCAAATTGTCGGTTGTTTATAACCAGTTTCGTTAATCTTCGTTAATTTCCGTAATATAAAACAGAATATCTACTTAAATACGAGTATCGATCAAAAATAATTTTCAAACAAATCATTTCAAACATATATATATATATATATATATATATATATATTAGCATGAATTTTTTTTTGGTATTCCCAACAGAGTGGTATTAGTTGTAGTCATTAAAATACATATAAGCATATGATGACAAGTTGGTTGTTTTGTTTTATGGCATATCAACTCTTCTTGGGTCATTTAACGCCAAATTGCATTATTAAAAATCGAGCAAAAGTTTAAGAACAATTTCAAGAAGTTTATATATTTAACAAATTACCTTACATAATAGACTTATATATTTAAACAAATTCATACATTTAACAAATTTATGTATTTAATACATTTTAAATTAATAAAATATTTTATGAAAATGTATATATTTAATTTGGCTGTATAGATTTTATGGCATACCAACCACCACGGGTTATCTGAAGCTAAATCCAGCCTACATACATTGTACGTATATATATTACATATATGAGATTTGTAGACGCACATTAGGTAGAACTAAGTTTTGGAATATATAGTAAGTTGGTTGAAATACATATATCTGTGTGTGTGAAATAGTATTCAACTAGTCATATTTTTGAGTACATTCAGGATTTCCTTTTAAGAATTCGAGTATCCTGCTTGGTCTTGTTTTCATAAATAGTTTTTTTCAAATTACCTGTTTGGTAATACTTCCTTCACACTCTATTTGAGTTTGTACGCTCTAAAAGTATACGTTTGACACTTAATCTTTTTGGATAGCTGGTACATATTGGGGATTCTGTGCCCTATGACAAGTACTTAGTTGGTCATGTGATTTGTTTGTATTTTTTTTTTGCTTAATAACATATCATCTCCTTATAGGTTATTTAATGTCAAAATTTAATTTTCTTCAGAGTATTAATAATTTTTCTTTTTATGGTAAAAATTGGTAAATTTAATATTAAAATGTACAAATCAAGAACGAAAAGTTAATATTTATCTGATTTTTAAATTAGAAGTCCGTATCAACAATTGATGGCAATATTTGCTGTTGCTTTTTCTCAATTATCTTTGAAAATCCTGCCAGAATTTCTAGAATAAAGAGTTATCATGATTTGCTATTGGCTAGCCACTTGTATCCGAGTATGCCTGTCTGCTATGGCAGCGAGCCAATCTCTGTTGCAGACACCTTGTCTATTCAACACCCACAGAGCCCACCTGTAATTTATACTGAAACTATTTATAACAGACATTAGTTACAGTATCTGGGAGAGAACGCATTATCTGACATGATCAACAGTCTGAATAAGTTTCTTTTGTTTGTTTAACAGCATATCAACTTCTTATTGGAAGAAGGGGTAATGGTTAGACTCCGAATAGGACACACCCATATCACCCACTCATACTTACTGAAAAGAGAAAAAGTACCAATCTGCATACCATGCCAAGAACCCTACACAGTACACCATATACTGACAAACTGCATAGACCTTGAACAAATCTGACAAAAACATTATCAAGAAAAATAATCTAAGGGATATTTTCAATAAGGTTGACCCTAAAAATATTCTCAGATTCCTAAGAGAGACAAAACTATACAAGATATAGTCAAAAAGTTCCTCTGAATCATAAGTAACATCCACCCATCATACTACAACAACTAATGTTTTGGCATTAAATGACCCATAAAGGGTTGATTTGCCGTAAACCAAACCAAACCAAATCAACTTCTTATCGGTCATGTAATGCCAAAATTTAATTTTCTTAGGAGCATTAGTAATTTCTGTTATGAAAATGTATTGCTAGCACCTTCACCATAAAACTTGTGTTTCTTAACTTTCATAGTGTGTTAACCCCAGTTTAGGGGTTAACTATTTGTCCATAGCTAGGACACTAGCAGGTGCTACCACCCCAGGTGAAGGTGAACCTGGGCACAACAGCAATTAAGAAGTTGTTCCACATTGTTGAAAACCTCCACTTTACCAATTAGAGGCATTGCTGCCGAATATAAGTCATTGTCTTACCCAAGACTAGATAGATATGAACAGTCTTAGATAGATACATATGAACAGTCTTAGATAGATAGATATGAAGGGTCTGAGATGCATGGATGGATATGAACAGTCCGAGATGGATGGATGGATATGAACGGTCCGAGATGGATGGATATGAACGGTCCAAGATGGATGGATGGATATGAACGGTCCAAGATGGATGGATGGATATGAACAGTCCGAGATGGATGGATGGATATGAACGGTCCGAGATGGATGGATATGAACAGTCCGAGATGGATGGATGGATATGAACAGTCCGAGATGGATGGATGGATATGAACGGTCTGAGATGGATGGATGGATATGAACAGTTTGAAATGGATAGACAGATATTTTTTTTTTTAATCGTATCACCCTGAGCAAGGCGGAAACACTACTGATGTTCAGGGGGCTACGTAATAGTGAAAAGATTGGAAAAGAGAAAGCCTATGAACAGTTTGAGATAGATAGACAGATATGAACAGTTTGAGATGGATAGACAGTTAGGAACAGTCTGAGACAGATATGAAAAGTCTGAGATAGACAGATATGAAAAGTCTGAGATAGACAGATATGAAAAGTCTGAGATAGACAGATATGAAAAGTCTGAGAGTGATAGATCTGAACAGTCTGAGATAGATAGATAGATCTGAACAGTCTGAGATAGATAGATAGATCTGAACAGTCTGAGATAGATAGATAGATCTGAACAGTCTGAGATAGATAGATAGATCTGAACAGTCTGAGATAGATAGATAGATCTGAACAGTCTGAGATAGATAGATAGATCTGAACAGTCTGAGATAGATAGATAGATCTGAACAGTTTGAGATAGATAGATAGATAGATATGAACAGTCTGAGATAGAGAGATAAATATATTTAGCGAATGACCTTTGTAGAAGTCCTTATACTGAAAATTCACCTTATTTATTGAATGGCCTTTGTATTCTGATGATAGGCAAGAAAGTGGTGGTTAAAAAAAACAGCGGTTTCATTTTGGAAGCATTAAAATTAACATGCCATTTCCTGCCCAATTCAGTCACAGATTCTAGGTCCCTTTTGAAGAACAGCAGCCAGTTTTGATTTGTCAGCCATTGCAGATTGACAGAAATCTGCAATGTGAAAACGTTAAATTCTGTCACAGAAGAACGCTTTAAATGTTTGATTTTTATTGCAGGACTAAAATGTTCTCATGCTGATGTTTTCACCCGACTAGATTTGAAACTGGAAGGGGACAAAGACATTGCAAAGACATTAGCCTTCACCACTAAATGCAATAATTTATTAAGCATAAAAAGAGACATGAAGCTGACTAAAAAACAAAACAAAAAAGAACGATGACTTATCAATAACCAGCAATATCCATGTGAGAAAACAACTCTGTGATGAAAAAAACCTACTTCAAAATGTTGGCATTATAGTAAATGGCATTATGCACACTTTTGTCTTTTAAAAAAAAAAAGCATTATTAATAAAAAAAAAAAGAAAAAGCCAACACTCCGTATTATCAACTAGGAACCTGGTCATAATGTGCTGAGTGTGTTTGGGAAACATTCAAAACACAAATAAAACACAATCCCTTTAATTTTGGATACATATATAAAAAGTCCATACATTCTGTTAAAAGTAAAATAAAATCATCTTTTATAATGGCTAAAAATATAGCTGAAAGTGCTTGGACATACAGAAGATTCAGATAATTTTTATATAATTCATGTCCAGAAAAGAAGAAAATTACAAGAACACAAGAAAATTAAAATAAAAACTTGAGTAACTTGTCGGCTGTTTTTAATGAAACTTGTCTAAAAAGGGATTGCTGCTTAAATCCACTATTTTGTATAGTATTTACATTATTCGGACTATTGTCCTCATCTTTCTTGCCATTTGTATGATGTTTTGGCCGTTGTATGCTCCAACCTTCTTTAGGTGCTATGAATTTTGAACCAAACCCTTTATTACATGAGTATATGAACTCCATTCTTTGTGTAGTAGTGCCTTTTCTGATAGTCATGAGTTATCTCCCTCTAACCCTGTAAGTTACTTGTTCACTGCTGCTGTAGCCTGGTATTGAACTCACAACTCTTTTGGTTAAGTCACAGGAACTAACCAACGTCTATATCCACTGGGTCATGTGTCCATGTGTTGGTTCAAAATTCTTAGCACCTGAAGAAGGCTGGAGCGTACAACAGCTGAAACGTCATACAAATGGCAAGAAAGATGAGGAAAAAAGTCTGAATAATGTAAATACTGTGAAAACTACCTTATCTCAGAAATATAGACAAATACTATTTTATACATATATATATATATATACACACACACACTGTTGTATGATTTGGGTTTGAAGAGCGGCTTTGACTGGGAAATTTTTATTACCCATGGATTTGTAAAATATCCAAACTTTTTTTCTTGATTATATATATATATATATATATATATATATATTTTCCATTTGTAAACAAGTAATTTCATGACCTAGGTTTTTACCATGAGTGGTGTCTTCAGGTGATTTTCAATAACTGATTTTACTGTTTACCGTTTTTTTTTTAAGAACGCTCATGTAACAATGTTTGTTTTGAATGATCACGTGGCAGGGACTTTTTGAACGTGCAATTTTTAAAATTACAATGAATTATAATGTTTTCATCCATGGTTGTATGAGCCTTAGAGGTATTTTTTAGTATGCTTACACTTCGTCATAATTTCCGTTCTTTCATTCAATATTGAATGAAAGAACGGAAATATGTAGACTGTGCCAGGAAGAAAAGTTAGCAATTATGCTATTTCCAAACAAAAATGAACTCTTGAATGAAAGAACGGAAATTATGACGAAATGTAACCATACTAGAAAATACCTCTTAGGTTCGTACAACCATGGATGAAGACGTTATAATTTCTTGTAATTTTAAAAATTGTGCATTCAAAAATTCCCTGCCACGTGAGCGTTCAAAACAAACACCGTTACATGAGCATTCTTAAAAAAAAAAAATGGAAAACAGTAAAATCAGTTATTTAAAATCACCTGAAGACACCACATGGTAGAAACCTAGGTCGCATAATAACTCGTTTAGAAATGGAAAATATTCAAAAGTTCTACAATATAATTGTATTGAACACTTTTTAATACAAATGTGCACTGGTCTAATTTTATTATGACCAAAAACTAAGTAATTAAACAATATATATCTATCTATATATATATATATTTTTTCTAAAAATATGCTGTTAAATATAAGAGACAATGAATGTCTATTATGTTTAATCATGAGCCATTCTAAACGTTGTATTTTGGCTTTAATTTCAGTTGAAAATAAAGACAAAAATTCTCCAACATAATACGTAGAAATGTTAAACCAGTGGGAAAGTAATAATCAAATTAAACTCATTATATATTATAAAAAATTCAAAACAATTGACCTCATAGTCTATAATAACCTTACAAGCACTAAACTAAATTCTCTACAAAAAACCAATGTAGTGTACCAATTTACATGCCCATTCAGAGATTGCATCTCTGATACTAATAAAAAAACCCAGTACATATATTGGTTTTACTACAACCACGCTCTCCCATAGACTTACATGTCATCTTTCTGATCAGAGTACTATTAAACAACATTTCTCTGAAAAACATAAACATGTAGATAATATTAGACAGATTTTGGTCAACAATACGGTGATCCTTACTCATACACACAGTAAGAGGAACCTGCAGATATTGGAGGCCATGTACATCAAATCTAAACAAACAACACTCAATAAAATCAACTTTAAATCCGGACATAACATATTACATTGCATTTGACTACATGGTTTTGTTGTCATTTCATGCTATCACGCTGTGTGACGTCATAAAATCGCATCACAAATTTAAGAACTGTGTTTATTATTTTTGGTAACTATTGCCATTGCCAAGCGGAGTTTTATGTCAACACAAAATAAAATCGTCGGTGATGGTGAATGTTATAATATTTCAGTCTAAACAACCTCTCTGAAGATGGCTCATGTGAGCCGAAAGCTTAGAAGCAAATCAATAAATAATTATCCAAATGTTGGAGAATTTTTGTCTTTATTTTCAACTGAAATTAAAGCAAAAATACGACATTTAGAACGGCTCTTGATTAAACATAATAGACATTCATTGTCTCTTATATTTAACAGCATATGTTTAGAAAATTACTTGCTGCCTCGATACACTATATATATATATATATATATATATATAAATATATATTTTTTTTTTTTGTAAGAAAGTGACAGAACACAGATTTTAAACCCACTCTAAGCATTTACTTTTATAAAGAGTGCTCGATACAACGTCAAGCTTTACATTGTCATAGTTGTTACAATCATTTATAGAGGCATAGTATTACTCCACAAAAATACTCATGTTTTGGAGCACAACTGCTCCTCTTTGGGTGTTTTGTGGAACTGAAAATAAGTGGTGGAAATGATTTATTTTTGGGAATGTGATATGTAGGGGATGGGAATTTAGTATATCTAAGCTGGTTCATAGGCAGTTTGTAACCATAGAGATACAGCTTTGGGTTAGGAGAGGTGGGTGAGGTCGTTTAGTTTTGGACAGGTCACTTTTTAGTTTTGTCTGGGTAATTCTCATTGTGGGATCTTAGATTTTTTAAATGGGTAGACAATTTTTATTTGACTACTATCTTTGAGTGGATGAAATAGAGTGACTTTTTAGTATTGTATGGGTTTATTTTATTTTATTAACATAATATTCATTTTTTTATTTTGTGGCTTAAACAGGGATATTAATTAACTTTTGGAGAGAATTATTTTATCTGAGTAAGGTATCTAGTGGGACCACATGATACTTCAAATAGGTAAATAATTTTAACTGTAAGTTGATTTTTATATTTGAGCACGAGTTATGACTAATACCTTTTGATTAATTAAATTTTAACAAAAAATATTTTCGATGTTTACATGACACTGTTAATTCATCCCTACGGTTCAATCGTTCACTGTTGTTGGGGTACCCTTAAAATGTGCAGCTTTTCACTCAGGCATAAAGGGTAGATGTCGTTAATATATATATATATATATATATATAAATTCAAAAGTTAACCAATTACTCTATCTTGGCTTCAATCTTTTGGTATCTTCTGACATTTTATATTAATTATGTTATATTAATTATATTAACGTTAATATAAAACACCTAAAGTTACCAAAACATTGAAAACAGGGTAGAGTAATTGGCTGATTTCCAAATTAAAATATTTAAAATCTATATATTATATATGTATTGAACATTTTTAATACAACTGTGTACTGGTCTAATTTAGTCCTGACCAATAACTGGTTAATAATTATTATTATTATTATTATAATATATATATATATATATATTCTATTTCAGAAATACTGTTATTTAAAAAAATATAAAAAGCCCAGTTTATTTTCTTTTCTAGAACACTTCGCACTGGAGTTTTGGCGTTAAAACTTGGTGTTATACCTCAGTGGAAAAAGGAAGGGACGAAAATTTATACTACACTTTTGCAGGTAATTATCTTGATAATTATGAGTTTTGGTCAAAAAGTAATGCCTGTTCTGTAATTAGTATAATGCACACAAATCATACCAAAAAGAACTCAAAGGTTTCAGGATTTCAAATGTAGTCCTTAAAACAGTTTCACTCCTTTTGAAGGTATTGCACCTTTGAATTTGAGTGCATCTGTGCCTGTCTTGCAGAAACTTCTTGGCTACTTTCTTAGCCATGTGTAAGTTGCCTTGTTCATTCTATCATATGTTTAAGAAGATGCTATTTCATGTTGTGGATCTCTAGATGCTTTATGCAGGTCTGTTAGCAGTGTGGGAAACCTGCTTTGCACAAGAATTTGAGTAGCCAAATGACTGCACCAATCTACAGGGACTGTCATGTACAAGCAATCTTGGCTGCTTTCTTAGACTTGTATCAGTTGCCTCTCTCACTTCATCATCAGTTGAGAAATTTTATTCTCTGAGTGTTGTCATAATTATTGCCTACTTTAAAGATACAAGGACCAACTCAGAACATTGAAAGCCTTGAAACACATGCACAAAACCATATTAACTGGTGATATTCCATCACCACTGAAACTAGCAGAAGGGAAAAGGAAAAAGACAAATGACAAGAGAAAGGCTTTATAAATTTGACCTTATCCTCTACCAACATTACTATGTGGCCAATGTTATCAGCTTTTCCATACAAGAACTGGTCTGCTTAGTCATCAACACTATCATCATTAAAGAAACGATCAGAAAAGAAGAAATTAAATTCTTGTATATGAGATAAAGCTGCCGCCACAGTTGATAATAGTATAAAGCACACAAATCATACCAGAATGAACTCAAAGGTTTCAGGATTTCAAATGTAGTCCTTAAAACAGTTTCACTCCTTTTGAAGGTATTGCACCTTTGAATTTGAGTGCATATGTGCCTGTCTTGCAGAAACTTCTTGGCTACTTTCTTAGCCATGTGTAAGTTGCCTTGTTCATTCTATCATATGTTTAAGAAGATGCTATTTCATGTTGTGGATCTCTAGATGCTTTATGCAGGTCTGTTAGCAGTGTGGGAAACCTGCTTTGCACAAGAATTTGAGTAGCCAAATGACTGCACCAATCTACAGGGACTGTCATGTACAAGCAATCTTGGCTGCTTTCTTAGACTTGTATCAGTTGCCTTGTTCATTCTATCATATGTTTAAGAAGATGCTATTTCATGTTGTGGACTGTTGGCTGCATTCCAAGTGTGAAGAGTCAGATGAGATTAATGAAGCCTGGGCAAAGTCATGATTGTTATGAGAGAAGTGGTGATGACAGGGATGGCAACAGCGCACACTATGTTAGTTGTTACAGGAGGCCTGCTTTTAAACAATTTTAATAGTCTCCAGGGTCCTGGATATGATGGAAAACTGCATTTGGTAGCATGGAACCACCTCTTAATTGCTGTTGTTTCCAGGTCCACGCTGATCCGGTGTGGTAGCACCTGTTAGGGTCCCAGCTATGGGAAAATAGTTAGATTCCAAACTGGGGTCAAAACACTATGAGGTATGAAAATAGACTTTTATAGAAATGGATACATAAAAATATACTTTAATGAAAATATATACGTTAAAATATACTTTAATAAAAATATATACGTAAAAATAGACATTAATAGAAATATATACGTAAAAATAGATATTAATAGAAATATATACGTAAAAATAGACTTTAATAGAAATATATACATCAAAATAGACTTTTATAGAAATATATACATCAAAATAGACTTTAATAGAAATATATACATCAAAATAGACTTTAATAAAAATATATATGTAAAAATAGACGTTAATAGAAATATATACGTAAAAATAGACTTTAATAGAAATATATACATCAAAATAGACTTTTACAGAAATATATACATCAAAATAGACTTTAATAGAAATATATACCTAAAACATTTTCTTTGAAAATATATACATCAAAATAGACTTTTATAGAAATATATAGAAAAAAATAGAAACTTATAGAAATATATGCCAAAAAAAATAGACTTCAGTAAAAATATATGCATAAATATAGACTGTTATAGAATTATACACATAAAAATAGACTTTTATAGAAATACTAGCAGTATAGCCCGGTGTTGCTCGGGTGTAATAAAAGTTTTAAAACTAATCCACGGTCCTGGAGCTCAGACTCTTTGGACATTGGCACAAAAGAAAAGCAATAGTTGTTTCCAGTTAATGCAAAACCGTAGACTGAAAGAAAAATGAATGGATGTAAGTCAAATTTTGATTTCCTGGTATCGATATCAAATAAGTTTTTTTCGTCATAAACTGAATTTTGAAGGCTAAATTAATACTCTGAGTAAATGATATCATAGCTGAGACTAAGAACTACAGTTATACCTACTTAGAGCCAAACCCGAAGCAAAAACTAAAATAAAAGGGCTGAAAAAAATACAGACATACAGGCAGATAAACAGACACACACACAAACATCTTGCTTTTTATATATTATCGATTTTCTGCACTATTGTAAGAACAGCAATCTTGAAACTTCTGAATATCGTTTCTTATGTCTTTGTCTATGAGGGTATCAAATTTGATTAAAATCGGACCACCCCTTCTATAACCCGATTTTTTTGATTATCGATTTTCGATATTTATCGGGGGTACCTCAACACAAAACCTAGCTAAAAACACTCACAGACACTTATAGTACAACTGTGTAAATTTTCAAGAAAATCGGTTCCGCTGTTTCAGAGTCTATAGGTAACGGACACACACACACACACAGTTCCATTTATAAATAAGTTTAGATTTAGATTAGATAGATAGACATAAAAATAGACTTTTATAGAAATATATATATATATATAAAGATAGACTTTAATAGCAATATATACATCATATTGACATCATAGACTTGGACAGAAATATATACATAAAAATAGACTTCAATAGCAATATGCACATAAAGATAGACTTTTATAGAAATATATATATATATATATATATATATATATAAAGACTTTTATAGTAATATATACATAAAACTAGACTTTTCTTGAAATGTATACATAAAAATAGACTTTAATAGAAATAAATAGACTTCAAAAGAAATATATGCATAAAAATAGACTTTTATAGAAATATACACGTAAAAATAGACCTTTATAGAAATATATGCATAAAAATAGACATTTTATAAAAAATATGTATTTTTGAAGAAAAAAGTACTTTCGAGCAATACTTTTTTTAATACAAAACTAGAAGACATCTTAAGTTTTTTGAAAATAAGGAAAATTAATAAATTTTTCATCAAAATCTGAATAAATCAACCCTCTCACTATAACTAAGCATTTAAAAAAATACATTAAAACACCACCTTTTTGGTATTAAATAACCCACAGATGTCTATATGCTGTAAAACAAAACTCAAATTTAAATAAAAATAATCTTCATGGTTCATCTATTTTTCTGGTAGAAATATTTATGATTGCCCATTGTATTATTTTTTATTGTGGGGACACAGAAAACGACTTTTTTTATCTGATGTCTTGCCTTCTTGGCATTCACATCTGGCCAATATGCAGAGGGAATCAGAAAGAAATTTAATTGCCATGGAGTATAACGGCCACTTCTGTTGGGTACTTCACAATTTTCTGAGTCCAATCTGTTTGCAAAAGAAATTGCCAACACTAAAGATAAAGAAATAATCGAATACGGTCGACATTAAATTTGTCAACAATTGTTATCAACACCTGCCTTCTTTGTAGTTTCTTATCTATTGTGCTAACCGTGTATTTGCAGAATTGCCTCAAATAATTTTTTTTTAAGCTGAGTAAAAGATTCTGAAAACGTGCCCATAATATTACCTTATTTTTTTCCTTTAAATTTTGTTCAAAATTTCTTAAAATATGTAAATTAGTTTTATTTTTTCCTTACAAGAAAATTCTCTCTCTGCAGGTTCTTGACAATCATGTTATCAGCTACAAATCTCCGAGAGAAGCTGCCAGTCTCATTTCAATGCCCCCTTACCATTCAAACAAATATGGAGTGGCTGTTGTTGGTGCTCTTGGTTCAGACCCACGCAAGGTTAGTTCTTTGGCTTTTTTGTGTGTGGTGTGGTGGGGGGGGGTCATAATTACTTTAACCCTGTGTTAGTCACATGGTATATTTTGTGTTGGGACGCCCGTGCATATTCGGCTATAATGGACTATTCCATTACTATGTAAAGTAATGGTGGCATCTACGAAGGAGAGTGTGCCGAGTCAGTCGTAGACTTCTGGGTCGTCACCAGAAGTACCCATTGCTCATACTACGTCTTACGGTTGAGACGATTAACCTTTATTCTTGTATTGGATACTAATAACCTTTGTAAATACTATTTTCACGGAATACAACAATTAACCTATTCCTGTTGTTGAGTTATTTATTCTTACTCACGACATAACATTTTGTTACCAAGAAATTGTTAAAATACTTGTAATTATGAGTTTGTAACTTTTTTTTGCTTCCTCCTTTGACTCTCCTGTCAGGGTGTGTGTAGCATGTGGTATAATTATGGGTATAGTTATAGATCAGTTGTCATGGCAGGCAGGCATCACTTTGTTTCTTTTTTCAGAATGTCCTGTTACTGCACCTGACTAATGAAGATAAGTTTTCATTATTTCTGTTATTACGTATTATATACATTATTATATATATATATATATGCGATGTAGATATAGAAGAATCCAAAGGAGTATCCTGTACATAAAGATTTATTGTACAGAAGATTTTACACAAATATATATATATGTATATATATTTGTGTATTTAGGCAGCAAATTTTCTTTTAGACATGTCAGATTAAATAAATTGCAAACATTGTATCTGCTTATTTTTAATAAAATCTGTTCATACTTATGATTAATCTTTCATATATTATAATAGAAAGATGTTAGAAATGAGCTGTAATGTTGACAGATGTTATTATCATTCATTTCTCAATGTTCCCAAGTACTTTCAATCTCCTTTCAAGATCATTTTCAACATATAAAAAAATGCCATTTTGAATAATTTTCATGTTCTAATGAATGCTAGCAATTTGTCAACCATGATATTGAAAAATAAATTTACAGTAATTTTTAGCAACACAGTTTTGCTGTTATTTTTTGTTGCTATAACATGCACCCCTGAAGATGATCTCGGAAGAAGATTGAAAGTACTTGGGAACATTGAGAAATGAATGATAATAACGTTACAGCTCATTTCTGACATCTTTCAATTATAATACAGGAAAGATTATTCATGAGTATCAATGGAGTTTATTAAAAATAAGCAGACACAATGTACTCCTCTCCTCCCTCTCTCTCTCTCTCTCTCTCTCTCTCTATATATATATATATATATATATATATATATATATTTTGTGTATGTGACATAGTGGTTCCCAGTTGTAAAGGTTAGGGTTGGTAGGGTAAGTAATTTAGCTATGCCAGTGATCTAGCAATAGAATAGTGAGATGCTCACAACGTTTATTCTGTTGAAAAGGGGTTGTAGGGTAGAAAATAATTCATCTATAACAAGGATGTATAAAACTCTATTTGAACTCTATCAAGACAGGTAAGTGAGGACTGAGCAACTCCATCTCATATGTGGCAACGGTACCTGTTTTTTTCTGATCCGGTAAAGATGGAGTATCACAGAGAGAGTTAGATACCTACTGGAGTGATACAAAGAATCAACCATTTTCCCAACGTTTTTAATGCACTTCCCGCCTGTGGAACTTCATTCCATATACTTGCTTTCCTGATAGCTATAACCTCCAGGAATTTAAATACCCATCTCTTATGCACTTGATTCCAGTTTTTTTCTACATCACCCTGTATACCATCCTTTCCTTTCTCTCTACCTTTGCAACTGTCTTCACACCTGTGTTTCCATCTTTCTCTTGCCCTTTCTCTGACACCCCCTGTATCTGGTCCGTCTTTCTATTCACTCTTTTTCTGTCTAAACTTTTATGCAGCCCCTGCACATCAGTGGCAGTGCTGCCTTGCTTGGGGTGAAACAATTAAAAAAAATAGATTGGATGTATGAGTTCCACTTGAGCTTTGGAAAAAGCTTGAGTCCCAAAAGATGTTTGAGACAAGGAGACGTCTTGAGACCCTTCCATCATGACAGGTGAGAAAATTTAAATGATGGGTTTAATATAGTATTCAGAAGGGTGGGACTTTTTAAAAAAAAAAATAATTAACAAAACCTTGAATAACTTAAGAATTCAAAGGGAAAGGAAATTTTAAAGATAGATCTTCAACTTGAGGTCTTTACTCCATTTTCATTTTCCTAGTATGAGTATGTTGTAGTGGAAAGGTATTAATCTATCTCTTCTCCCTAGCTATGGACTAAATAGCAGGATAGACTGCGTTCTATAGCCATGGTTGGCAACAAGTTTACTGCAGGAAAATTTTCTTCCCAGTCTTCAAGTCTCAAAAGAGATACGATCACCCAAGCATGTATCACGTATGAACATTTAACTGACTGATGAGACTTTAATAAATGATATTTCATCATGTTCTGCTTTTGTTAGATTGTAGCAGAACTCTGGATCCTGATTGGTCATCAAATCGCAAAATTCAAAATACGTCAGAGAAATGGTTTTTCCATAGCTAAAAAAAAATAATTCTGGGAGCCACCACACGTGACTGGATTTAATATCTAAGGATGGTCTCTAACCAGTCATGGTGGTCAGTCAGGGGAGGTGGTTTGCTGACACACATCTAAAATGTAATGTCAACTTCAAATTGATCCGAAGATAAGGTCAGGTCGCACCTTGTTCTCTTTCTCCTTATCTATTTCAACAATTACTACTAGAACGTTTTGTACGAACTCTTGAGATCTTAACTTTCTCAATGAACATTAATTTCTACAACTTATATTATTCCTCCTTTTAATAAATTTCTATTTTAACATTTAAAATGTATGTTCTGTTTTTCCACTCTTCTACACTAACCCACATATTCCAACTGACAAACCAACCTTCTGATGATGAAAACCTGATAATAATTCTGATGATGATAGTTCTGCATAAATCCTGTAAGCTGTAGGGAGTTTGGTTAAGTCTGACACAAGGCCGAATAAAAGAAACATTAACCAGCTTAAAACTTAGTGATTTTATATATCCAAATGTATAAGTAACAAAGAAAATATTAACAACGTTCAAAACATTGATTTAAAACTGCTCAATATAGAAGTGGATCTGAGTATTTATGATAAATTAGCCAGCAAATACTATTCTTTAAATAGCGTTAACTGCCTTATGAAACATCGCTCCTTCAATGTAGAAATAAAAACGACCCTCGTGTCGAGTTGAGAATCTTTTATTTGAAATATTGTTAAAGTAAGTCTTTTTTTTTTTTTTTTTTTTCCTTCTGCCTAATTTTAAATTCTAAGCTTTTCATGTTTAATTGGTTTTCTTTAATTCTTTTCTTTTGATTTTAGCAGAAATCTCTTGACTGGACTTTCACTACCATGTTTTTCTTTTTTTTTTCTTTCAATTGGAGTAGATAGATCTATCTATCACCCGGTTCACACTCCACCCCACGTCTATTGAACAGGTTAAGAGGCTCATCCCTTGTTCCTTGTTTAGGATGTGGTTTCTGGTTTTCTCTTTTCCAATCTTCTCACTTTGGTTTCTTTTTTTTTTTTTCAATTGGAGTAGATAGACTAAACTATCACCCAGTTCACACTCCACCCATATCTATTGAACAAAACAGACAATGAATAAACTTGTGGTTATCCTAAAATGTCAAGGATGGTTCTGTTTTGTTTTTGTTTTTTGTTTTTTGCGCTTTTATCATTTCATCTTAAGCAAGGCAATAATGCTACTGAGATTGACATTTTATTTTGAAGATCAAACCTTGACTGAAAATTTAGAAGCTGGAAGAGAGTTCCATGTGTGAGAAGTGTGATTGAAGAAACTGTTAGCATAGAACCTGTGGTTACATCTAGTTATTTCAACTGTAAAAAGATGAGACCTTGCCACCAATCTAGTACTTCACTTAAAATTCATAAAGTCTATGTACCATAGAGGAAAGTTCATCAGAACAATTATCATAAAAGTATTCTTAGAGAAGGTTACATGTATCCATTTCAAGTGTAAAATGATGAGACCTTGCTGCCAATCTAGTACTGCACTTAAATTCAAAAGGTCAAGGTAACACAGAGGAAAGTTAATTTCATGAAAGCATTTATAGAAAAGGCATAGGGAAGCTACATTATGGCAATGGGAGTGAGACTAAAGCAAAGATGCCAAGTCAGGATCAATAACATTGCAGATTCTTTGGATAGTATATAAAATCTCCAAATATATAGCAGGAGCACTGGATCATATGTGGCAGTAACATTGATAGCCTTGAAAAATGGTAGACTTGTAAATATGTAAGATTGATTCTGACTAGAAAAATTGTCTTGCACGACATAGTAAACCAAGTTTCTTAGCTATGGACTTAACGATTGTTTTAATTTACTCTTTCTACTTCATGTTCAAGAAGGCACAATGTGCCACTTTTCTGTAGGTTTGCATCAACCATGCTAATGAAAGTTAAAAAGGGTTCTTTTCAGGCAATTAAAAGAGAACAGTTTCACTTTTGGGGCATTAAAATTGACAAGCTAATTCTTTCCCTATTTAACAACAGATTGTAGGTCATTTTTTAGATGAGCTGTCAATTTGACCTTCTTGAACTGATCAAATTTATTATTAAAAGAGTAGTCAGTCAGTCAGTTAAGTGCCATACGTGATACACGCTTGGGCAATCATGTCTCAAAAGAGACATAACTGACTGGGCAGAAGATTATCCCGCAGTAGGTTGCCATTGCTTTCTGTGGTAGACAGGTTACCGACCAAGGCTATAGACACCAATCTGTCTTATTATTTGACTCAGAGTTAGAGAGAGAAGAGATATATTATATTTTTAAGTGGGGGATCAGTTTATTACTTCATAACAATATAAAACTGACCTCCCACTTTATGCCCAGCAGAAGCCTTAATTATGTTTCCAACTATTATATTCAGTCAGTCAGTTAAGTGCCATACGTGATATGACTGAAAGAGACATAACTGACTGGGCAGAAGATTATCCCACAGTAGGTTGCCATTGCTTTCTGCGGTAGACTGGTTGCCGACCAAGGCTATAGACACCAATCTGTTCTGTTATTTAACCCATAACTGAAAGGAATAGACAGATTAATACCTTTCCCAAGGGTATTTGCGCGTAAGTGAATGCAATGAATTCAGCTGGAATTCGAACTTGGCTCCCCGATTTCTCGTTCCGTGCTAATATCTAATGCACCACAATGCACATCCACTAAAAGAGTAGTAAATAGCTTTAATAATGAGTTAGATTGGTTTGCCTCAGTCAGTTGAATTTGTGAACACTGAGATGGCTAACAAGACTGACCTTTCCTTGAAAGATTCTTCGACATTGAGTATACGTTTTTTCTGGATGGTATATTAGGCCTAGGTTGTTATTGCCTTTCTTTTCAACATCGTCTTTTTTCCTTTAGTTTGGTTGATCAAATGGATTAGAAGATTGTGGTTCCATCTTTAAAAATGGATCTCCAGAGATTCAGGTCACTGTTACTTACTTTTTCCAGTCTGCTGACTTTGGGTCTTCTGTATTTCCCAATTGATATTCAAGACAATTTAAAGATAACTCTGGTCTTGGGCATGACGGTAAACTGCATCCGGTAGCAAGGCCTCTGATTGGGAGGAGCATAGAACCACCTCTTCATTGCTGTTGTTCTTAAGGTCCACCCTGACCCGGAGTGGTAGCATCTGTTAGGGTCCCAGCTATGGGCAAATAGTTAACCCCCAAACTGGGGAGGGGTCAAAATACTATGAAAGTATAAAAATGCCTTTATAGAAATATATATATATATATATATATATATATATATATATTTTGCCTGATTCACACTCCACCCACGTCTATTGAACAGGTGAAGAGGCTCATCCCTTGTTTCCTGTTTAGGATGCAGTTTCCAGTTTTCTCTTTTCCAATCTTTTCACTCTTTTCTTTATTTTTTTTCAATTGGAGTAGATAGACTAAACTATCGCCCGGTTCACACTCCACCCACGTCTATTGAACAGGTGAAGAGGCTCATTCCCTTGTTCCCTGTTTAGGATGTGGTTTCCGGCTTTCTCTTTTTCCAATCTTTTTACTCTTACATAGCTCCCTGCGCATCAGTGGCGTTATTGCCTTGCTTGGGGTGATATGATTAAAATATATATATATATATTTTTTTTTTTTTTTGATAAAAATAGACATTTTTGAAGAAAAAATTATTACCATAGCACATTTTTGAAGGCAAAAATTCTCAGCAAAACATTTTTGAATACAAAACTAGAATGCATTTTCAGTTTTTTAAAATAAAAAAGAATAAAAACAAAATTTTTGTTAAAAACTGACAAAATTAATCTTCACACTATAACCAAACATTAAAAAAAAATCCCTTAAAATCCCACCTTTTTGGCATTAAACGACCCATGGAGGTTGATATGCCGTTAAGCAAAACTCACTCACTCACTCGAAGATAACACTAATGAAATTATTAAAGAAATTTCTGATGGCATCCATATGTTGTCCAAGTCTCAGAGGCATACGAGAGATTTGTTAGCCTTACTGTCTTACTCACTAACCTTTTAGTGGGTAGCCAGACAATTCACTGACGGACCGGACAGTTCCCTGACAGACAATTCACAAACAAGTCAATTGATTGACTGTTCAAGTCTTTTCAAGATCAAGCTCTGATCTTTTTAAAATAATTTTTTCCTAAGTCCTTCAGTTGTCATCATGGAGTTGATTAAGACAGAATGAGGAGGCAGAAAACTTTTATTTGAGGGATACGCTTCTATTGCTGACAAAACTAGAGGACCTAAAAGTTACTGGATGTGCAAACAATGAAAACTGTAACGCAAGACTGACAACGATCGATGATGTTATTAGCAGAACGTATTCGGAGTACCTGCATCCACTAACACCTGAACAGATTGCTGACAGTTCATAAAAAACAAACCTGGATGCGATCTTGAACTTGGAAAGACTTAAAGTGTCAACCAATTGTCCTGTCTGTGAATTGTCTGTCTGTGAACCGTCTGTTGATAAACCACCCACACATTTTAGTATCTATTCTGATGTCATGATCTTGGAAAACTCTTTTAAAGGCAACCAAAAGCTGATCCTGATCTTATTTTTACTGTACAGTGTTTTTATGATACTAGATTATAATTTTAGAACAGTGTTTAGGTAATTGACTTAGTTACTTATGTGCGGTATGTGAATTCCTACTTATGTTGAAAATTGACTTAAGTCGTGGTCCAGGAATGGAACTTTGGTGTAAGCTGGCTACCCAACGTATTTGGATTTGAACTTCAATTACATCAGTCAGCTGGACTTAACGAACATTTTCATTGGTTGATAGTACATTATTTAAGAATTATTCAAAATAAAAAGCAGGATTGTTCAATTTGGGGGGGTGGGGGGGGGGGGGGGGGGGGGGGGGGGGGGGGGGGCACCCTGTTCATTTCCTTTGATTTTCCTGGATTTATAAAAATACATTAAATTAACTTTTTTTTAAAATTTTAGTTCACTCCTGAATACAATGCACTTTTTGAAAAAACTGGACTTCCACCTAAGAAGAAACTCAGTCGGTTTTATGTGACGCCCAATGCTGCTATTCAACCAGGTATCTGATTAAGTTTATTTTTGCACAATTCTTCATAAAGTTTTATTTTTATTTTTAACCTATTTTTTCTTTTTTTTTTTTAAAAAAACAATGTTGCTTATGAGCTGAAACATTTGGGTTAACATCCTTGTAATTTTCCTCTGGATTCATATCAAAGTAGACTCTCTAGCCTTGGTTGACAACCAGATTTGGAGAAGGATAACTGAATTCAAAATCAGGTATGAATCTAGCAACTCTATGCTGTAAAATGCCTACATGCTATGGAAGCCACCACAGTAACACTAAGTGTAGTGAAGTTGTGTCCTTATAGTCTCCATGGATTCCTCTTTGTCATATTGTATCAGATGTGGTATTGATACTGCTTTTGATGTCTTTGCTCACTTTTCACTCTTCTGTTGGTTTATTGTTAATCAGGCTCAACATCTGGCCATCAAAGCCCTTCTCCTGAAGGAGGACACTGTCATTGCACTTGGAGTTGGAATGATGTCACCCATCTAGGTTTGACATTGCTTAACCTTGGTGATTGTAGGAAAACCACTGTTTCAATGTGATATGGTTCTGGACCAGTTTAAGAGATGCAGATTGAGTGATCCAGCTCAAAAAGACCTGCACAACAGAGGGTGCAGGTTGAGGGTTCCAGATCAAAATATCTGTGCAAAAGAAGGTGCGGATTGAGTGCTCCAGATAAAAAAAAAACTTAAAAAAAACAAAAGGGAGTGTAGATTGAGTGATCCAGATCAAAACATCTGTGTAAAAGGGGGTGCGGATTGAGTGCTCCAGATGAAAAAAAAAACTTAAACAAAAGGGAGTGTAGATTGAGTGATCCAGATCAAAACATCTGTGTAAAAGGGGGTGCGGATTGAGTGCTCCAGATAAAAAAAAAAACTTAAACAAAATTGGGTGCGGATTGAGCGATCCAGATCAAAACATCTGTGTAAAAGGGGGTGCGGATTGAGTGCTCCAGATGAAAAAAAAACTTAAACAAAAGGGAGTGTAGATTGAGTGATCCAGATCAAAACATCTGTGTAAAAGGTGCGGATTGAGTGATCCAGATCAAAACATCTGTGTAAAAGAAGGTGCGGATTGAGTGATCCAGATCAAAACATCTGTGTAAAAGGGGGTGCAGATTGAGTGATCCAGATCAAAACATCTGTGTAAAAGAAGGTGCGGATTGAGCGATCCAGATCAAAACATCTGTGTAAAAGGGGGTGCGGATTGAGTGATCCAGATCAAAACATCTGTGTAAAAGGGGGTGCGGATTGAGTGATCCAGATCAAAACATCTGTGTAAAAGAAGGTGCGGATTGAGTGATCCAGATCAAAACATCTGTGTAAAAGGGGGTGCGGATTGAGTGATCCAGATCAAAACATCTGTGTAAAAGGGGGTGCGGATTGAATGCTCTAGATCAGGGGTCGGCAACTTTTTGGAGAGTAAGGGCCAAAAAGCTATGTCGAGTTACGGCTCTTGTGTCATGGAGGAGAAAAATATAAATGCATAAAAAATTGATTTTATATACAATTTTGAAATGCTTTGGAAATTATTTTCGATAACTTTTTCTTTGGAAAATGTATTTTGATTTTTTTCTTGTTTTTATTTACATAAAGAATGAACTCTACCAGGAAGCAAAAAATTTCGGAGTTGCAGAAAGTATTTCACCTCTTTCTCAATCCGATAAAGAACAGGTCTCTAAGGCATGAAAAAAAGAAAATATCTGACAGAAATTTTGTTAAAAAATATTAAATCTTAAAAATAAATGTTTCATAAATCAGTACTGAAAAAAGAATTCCATTAAAATCGGTTGAAAACAATATTTCGTATTCATTTAAAAGTGCCCGCTCATGAAAGCAATTTCACAGAAATTGAGGCCGTACGCTAATTTTTGCGATCCCGTACAAATAAAAGATAAAAGTAAAACACATTCTCCAGATAAAAAAATAATAATTTTTTAAATTTCGACGCAATATATTCAGATTCTCAACTGTCACTTTGGTTTGGTTTACCTATATTTATATCGTGTCCAGAATAAGGTAGCGGGCTGGACAAAACTTACTTGAGGGCTGGATGTGGCCCATGGGCTGGGGGTTGCCAACCGCTGCTCTAAATCAAAATAACTCTGCAAAAGAGAGTTTTGTTCAGAACTATGATTGTCATTTGTCACAAAACTTAGACATGTTGAACTGAATCTTCACTTTATCAAATGATTCACTTCACTGAAAAATCCAGACATAGAAAATTAAAGGAAAGACAACTCTTATTTCCAAAAGGCGCTTTTCTTAAATAGCTTTAAAAAAAATTACTCATTTTGTTGATTGTTACTTATTTACACTAATTGTTGACAACAAGTCATCTGGTTTAAGAGGATCATTTAATGTTAAAACTGGGATTAATTGGATGGTTTTATGTGGATAAGCCAGAAACATCTTTAGATTTTAAGAATTTGTTTTGGTGATAATAATGATTTTCTAAGTCTTATGAATTAACGCATAACTAGTGGGGAGAATGCTGGAGTCATATCTTCCCTCAAGGGGGTTTGCACATAATTGAATAGAACTGTTGTGGAGTAGTTTTCGCACTGAAGGTTATAATCGTGCTATGCCTGGTTGCTAATCGGCTTAATGTACCCAAAATGTTAGGAACTTGGTAATCTTTCACTGAAAATGGACTTCGTAGTATTCGGGTAACTGCCGACTAATATCAACTGTCTTTGTCCAACTATGTCCAAACTGGAGCTAACTAGTAGTTCTACTGAACTCCAATAGAAGTCTAAAGAACTCCCATGAACTTCCCAAGTACTTCTGTTAACTTTCTGTTAACTCTTATTAATATAGGAGGGAGAGTTCATTATCTGAGGAATAGTTGTGTTTCACTATAACATTAATATAGGAGGGAGAGTTCATTATCTGAGGAATAGTTGTGTTTCACTATAACAATAATATAGGAGGGAGAGTTCATTATCTGAGGAATAGTTGTGTTTCACTATAACAATAATATAGGAGGGAGAGTTCATTATCTGAGGAATAGTTGTGTTTCACTATAACATTAATATAGGAGGGAGAGTTCATTATCTGAGGAATAGTTGTGTTTCACTATAACAATAATATAGGAGGGAGAGTTCATTATCTGAGGAATAGTTGTGTTTCACTATAACAATAATATAGGAGGGAGAGTTCATTATCTGAGGAATAGTTGTGTTTCACTATAACAATAATATAGGAGGGAGAGTTCATTATCTGAGGAATAGTTGTGTTTCACTATAACAATAATATAGGAGGGAGAGTTCATTATCTGAGGAATAGTTGTGTTTCACTATAACATTAATATAGGAGGGAGAGTTCATTATCTGAGGAATAGTTGTGTTTCACTATAACATTAATATAGGAGGGAGAGTTCATTATCTGAGGAATAGTTGTGTTTCACTATAACATTAATATAGGAGGGAGAGTTCATTATCTGAGGAATAGTTGTGTTTCACTATAACAATAATATAGGAGGGAGAGTTCATTATCTGAGGAATAGTTGTGTTTCACTATAACATTAATATAGGAGGGAGAGTTCATTATCTGAGGAATAGTTGTGTTTCACTATAACAATAATATAGGAGGGAGAGTTCATTATCTGAGGAATAGTTGTGTTTCACTATAACAATAATATAGGAGGGAGAGTTCATTATCTGAGGAATAGTTGTGTTTCACTATAACATTAATATAGGAGGGAGAGTTCATAATCTGAGGAATAGTTGTGTTTCACTATAACAATAATGAACTCTACTGTTATTTGAAATTGACCCTCTGATTTTCAATTCCTAGCCGTTATCTATTAACATCACCCACACGTCCAAGCTTAAAACACCTGGTATTCACAAGTGGTTACATATGTAGGAACTGACCAGGCTTGTTGTTGCTTAACTACAGTGATTTTTATGGGAACTAGTGTTTCAATGCAACTGGAATTAGAACTCAACTCATTCGATTTCCAAGCAAATCTGCAAATCCAAGCTTACAACACCTGATGTTCCCAAGCGGTCACTCATCTAGGTACTGACCAGGTTCAACATTGTTTAACTTCAGTGATTATACAAAAAACAGTGTTTCAATGATGTGTCTGTAAGCCTGTTAAAGCCATGAAATTAATTCTTTTCTTCAGGCAATGAAAATAAAATATAGAAAGAGCAGTCAGAGACTGCAAACCTCCACCATGACTATATCAACATCATCTCAACAATTAGCAGATGATTATTAAAATGAAAAAGAATAACTGCAATGACTTTGACTTCTCTCAAGAGGGAAAATACAAAAAATGAACTCGACTGCTCTCAAAATTAAATGCATACTTAAAATGGAAGAGAAAAGGTAACTCTATTTAAAATGATCTAAGGGAGGTAATTCAGTATTTGGCATTTGAAAGGCAATAATTAAATTTTATTAACAAAACTGGAAAAATAGTGCAGAAACTTTCTCATATCAGACTGAATGCAAAACCTAATCATTTCGTGCCAATCACGAGGCCAATCATCCCTGAAAGTTTCATCTGTACCTATCCTGCAGGTCATGAGATATCTTGACCACAGACAAACATACACACAAAGAACAAACAAATGTCACCAAATACAATACCTCTGCCTTAAATCAAAGGTAAATCTAAACTTATTTATAAATGGATTTTTGTCTGTCTGTCTCTGTGTGTGTGTGTGTGAGTCCGTTACCTATAGACTCTGAAATGGCTGAACTGATTTTCTTGAAAATATACACAGTTGTACTATAAGCGTCTGCAAGCGTTCTTAGCTAGGTTTTGTGTCGGGGTACCCCCGATAAATATTGATAATTGAAAAAATCGGGTTATAAAAGGAGTAGTTCGATTTTAATCAAATTTGATACACTCATAGACAAAGACGTAAGAGACGATATTCAGAAGTTACAAGGTTGCAGTTCTTACAATAGTGCAGAAAATCGATTATATATATATATAAAAGGCGAGATGTTTGTGTGTGTGTCTGTTTATCTGCCTGTATGTCTGTATTTTTTTCAGCCCTTTTATTTTAGTTTTTGCTTTGGGTTTGGCTCTAAGTCGGTATAATTGTCGTTCTTAGTCTCAGCCATGATACCATTTACTCAGAAGACTTATTTAGCCTTAAAAATTCAGTTTACGACGAAAAGAACTTATTTGATATCGATACCAGGAAATCAAAATTTGACTTACATCCATTCATTTTTCTTTCAGTTTACGGTTTCACTTTAACTGGGAACAACTATTGCTTTTTAGTCTTTCATGCCAACATCCAAAGAGTCTGAGCTCCAGGACCATGGATTAGTTTTAAAGCTTTCATTACACCCGAGCAATGCCGGGCTATACTGCTAGTCTTAAAATAAATAAAAAGAATAATATGAATTAATGCAGAAGACATTTTTTTAAATATTTAATTTATTTATGCATGTTTTTTGGATAGGACAGAAATGTGTTTAAATTTTTTTTGTTTTTTGTTTTTTTTACTTGGTTTTAAATATTCCTGGAATAAAACCAGAATATTAAGCAACATTATTATATGAATGAAGACTTTAGTGATGAATTTATGGAGAAAAAAGCTATACATTAATGTGAATAAATTTTTTAAAATTTTAAATGATGCATAACTTTAAAAAATACTGTTCAGATACAACAGTTATCTCCCTTTTAATTTCTTGACTTTTAAATTTATTTGGTGAAATGAACCTTTTTCCACAAAGTGACGATTAAACTTAACGGCTTTAATGACACCACCTTTTGGACAAATGACATTTTCTGTTATGATTGCTACCCATGAAAACTAATTTTTGAGGGAAACTTTTGTCTATACCCAATTCACTGCCATACAACTGATTTTGAAATTGTCGTTAATTATCTTTGCCCGTTTAATTTTGAGTGTTCCTACCATTAGTAACTCGTGCTTTACACTAAATATGTGACACCAAGTTTTCTTAATACTTTAGCATTATTCTTTGTAATCTGTTTTTGGTAATGCTGTCATGTAGAAGGACGTAGCTCCTGCCCTAGTTTGAAGAGATGATGTGTCTTTGAATTTGCTCCCCACGTTCCTTGTAGAGTTTAACTTTGCATTTCTAGTGCAAACCAGAGCTGCTTTCAATTTTTTGCCTCTCATGTAAGCTGTACATGTGTCTAACTTGTCTTGATCGTAAGCCGCACGCGTATCTACCTTTTTGGTTCTAGCCTAAGCCACACCCGTGTCTACCTTTTTACCTCTAGTGTAAGCTGCACCCATGTATAAATAATTACAATACCTTCTCTCAGAAATATAGACAGATGTTGAAGGTGAATATGGCAACAAAGATGAGGACAACAGTCCAAACAATGTAAATAGTGTAAATAATTACAATACCTCATCTCAGAAATATAGACAGATGTTGAAGGTGAATATGGCAACAAAGATGAGGACAACAGTCCAAACAATGTAAACAGTGTAAATAATTACAATACCTCATCTCAGAAATATAGACAGATGTTGAAGGTGAATATGCCAACAAGGATGAGGACAACAGTCCAAACAATGTAAATAGTGTAAATAATTACAATACCTCATCTCAGAAATATAGACAGATGTTGAAGGTGAATATGGCAACAAAGATGAGGACCACAGTCCAAACAATGTAAATAGTGTAAATAATTACAATACCTCATCTTAGAAATATAGACAGATGTTGAAGGTGTATATGGCAACAAAGATGAGGACAACAGTCCAAACAATGTAAATAGTGTAAATAATTACAATACCTCATCTCAGAAATATAGACAGATGTTGAAGGTGAATATGGCAACAAAGATGAGAACAACAGTCCAAACAATGTAAATAGTGTAAATAATTACAATACCTCGTCTCAGAAATATAGACAGATGTTGAAGGTGAATATGGCAACAAAGATGAGAACAACAGTCCAAACAATGTAAATAGTGTAAATAATTACAATACCTCATCTCAGAAATATAGACAGATGTTGAAGGTGAATATGGCAACAAAGATGAGGACAACAGTCCAAACAATGTAAAGAGTGTAAATAATTACAATACCTCATCTCAGAAATATAGACAGATGTTGAAGGTGAATATGGCAACAAAGATGAGGACAACAGTCCAAACAATGTAAAGAGTGTAAATAATTACAATACCTCATCTCAGAAATATAGACAGATGTTGAAGATGAATATGGCAACAAAGATGAGAACAACAGTCCAAACAATGTAAATAGTGTAAATAATTACAATACCTCATCTCAGAAATATAGACAGATATTGAATGTGAATATGGCAACAAAGATGAGGACAACAGTCCAAACAATGTAAAGAGTGTAAATAATTACAATACCTCATCTCAGAAATATAGACAGATGTTGAAGGTGAATATGGCAACAAAGATGAGGACAACAGTCCAAACAATGTAAATAGTGTAAATAATTACAATACCTCATGTTGGAAATATAGACAGATGTTGAAGGTGAATATGGCAACAAAGATGAGGACAACAGTCCAAACAATATAAATAGTGTAAATAATTACAATACCTCATCTCAGAAATATAGACAGATGTTGAAGGTGAATACGGCAACAAAGATGAGAACAACAGTCCAAACAATATAAATAGTGTAAATAATTACAATATCTCATCTCAGAAATATAGACAGATGTTGAAGGTGAATATGGCAACAAAGATGAGGACAACAGTCCAAACAATGTAAACAGTGTAAATAATTACAATACCTCATGTTGGAAATATAGACAGAAGTCTTGACTCAATGTATTTTTTGTGCACATAGGTTGTAAAGAAAAAAATTTTGCTTTATCGAATTGAACTTCATAAAAAAAAAACTAAATCTTTTGGCATACAGGATTTTTTTAAGAATAATTTTGATGTCAATTTAGAAGCAGCTTTCTTCTAAGATTTGA